>CM031857.1:36387252-36431174 GCA_018697195.1 Certhia americana | reverse complement strand
CACTGCAGTTTTTTGTTTGCCCACAGTTTGTCTCAGTCTGGAGCACGTCTTTACCATGACCATCTTTTCTCACTTTTTTTTCCTATAAATGAGTATCTATTCTACAGAAAACCTTACCATATAGAGGAAAGAAGAATTTTAAATGTGGTTGTGCAATCTCCCTCCCTGCTTGATGTGATTATGGGATTCAGTGCTTCAGGACATTGCAAATTTCTGACACAGACCAGCAATTCCCAACACAGGAGAGTTGCAGTCCACATAAACCACAGAAGCATCTCCCATGATAGAGAAATATCTTTCTTCAAGATGGAATTTGCAAAATACCAAAAAGTCAGATAAATTTAAGATCTATTTAATATGTACCAATGAACAAACTGTGAAGGTTCGTAGGTCTATAACCAGAATCTCCAAAACATATAATAAAATTTTTGGCTAGATTTCTCTGCTTTTGTACCAGCTTTGATATAATAATCATAATATTTGGGGATATTCATTATGAACAATTTTCCAGGCATTCTAAAGCAAAAGCCACAAGTGATCTATGCTTGCCCACACTGATTCTAACTGTAATATCCTAAAACTTTTTTTACTAAATGACAACTTTTCCTGGGCACACTGTTGTACCGTAAAGACTTGGCAAAAACAAGGCTTAATAGTGATTTTTCTTGAAGAGAATGAGTGCCTCAGGCAATAGATAAGAGGGTATGAGGACCTTATAAGTGCTTAATAAAAAGGAATAAGCTTCTTTTCAACTGTGGCAGTCAATGAGAAATAGAATTCCTATTCTTATTATCATTTTTATGGGGTTCTAAATTGTGGTGGTTTCTGGATAAGTGACATGGCATGTTCCTGTAATATTAAACTTGATTTAACTTGGTAAAGACTATAAACTATAAAATTTGTATGGCTATAGTGGTGAAGAGGTGATGTTGTATATTCACTAACATAAGGATCATGTTGACTCCCCATTCAGTCTTACATGTAATTTAGCAAATAAAGTACAGGGAAATATGAGTGTGAACATGCCCTGGAAAGTCTTCATCATTGAAAAGTGATAAGAGGAAAGTCTCTGAGCTGGGCTCAAGGCTGTAGCTCATGGCAATTGGCATGAATGTGCATTATGATGCATTATTGATAGACCATGAGCTCATGGGGTAGGGTTCCATTTCACATCTGGACTTGGAGTGCTAAATACTGGGAAATCCACAGATACTGACCATTAGCTAATAGGATGTGTCCTTGCATTCAAGGGATACAAGGGATGACTGTATCAGCATGAAAAAATTTCAATAATTGGGGAAGTTTGTGGGCCAGCAACTGAAGGATGAGAGTGGGCAGCAGATTTCTCCAATAGTAGGACAGACAGAGCTAAAGTTTATGCTTTACTTTTTTGTTTGTTTTGTTTTGTTTTTGTTTTTGTTTTTGTTTTTGTTTTTGTTTTTGTTTTTGTTTTTGTTTTTGTTTTTGTTTTTGTTTTTGTGTTGGAGAACCAAATGTGTGCTTTGGAAGAGACTCGGACATGGCCATGAACCTCTCTAAGTCTGGGAAACCTATCAGGCTGCTGTTGACTTACATTAAACTATGAAGGCAAGTATTTTTTTGCTTGTTAGAGCCTAGTTTACTACAGGTATTTTTCAAACAATGAAATGAGTTTTATTCCATCATTAAACATTCTCGCAGTAGTCAGGATGAAGTGTGTAGGGGAAGGTCCTTTTGATATATGGCAGGGCTAAAACCCTAAACATTTATCTATTTAACAAGACTTCACAGTTGTCAGATTTATGCACACATTGTATTTAGCCCAGTAGTAAAATTTATAACACTTCTTTTGGATGGCATAATTCTTTTCCTCTGCTAGGAAAAAACTATATCCAGGGGAAAAGGCAAATTTCCTTTAAAGACCAATCAGTTGTTCTGTGAAATGTTTCATGTACATGTAAGGACATCATTAATTGTGATAATAATATTATTACTAAACTTGCATAGAAACTTTGTCTGTAGTGGGTATTTTGCATAAGGATATTTGGGTCTATATTTGGAAAAAGTATTTACGTGACTCACTTAGGCATCTAGTGAGGTTAAAAAAGCAATGAATGTTTTGAAGGAAGCAGCAGTAAAATCAGGGTGCTCTGGTGCTTTTGAATAAGTGCTACCAGCTTCTCAGAGTTGTTAGGCAGCAACGTGTCTTCTAGATCACTGCCTGTGGCCTTTTCTCTAGTACTTCAAAGTCAGGTGTCGGATGTTACATCTCATGAGGGATGTAGACAGCTTGTATGACTGGGCTGTTTTGGAGGAGAAACAGCATGGGGAGGCATATGGGCAAGAGATTTCTGCAACCAAGGGTAAAAGAATAAAAATTTGTGAGTACAGAGCCTGATTCACAGGAGGAAAGGGAACAGATGAACAGTGGCAAAATTTAGCTGTTTGGGATTTTCTGTACCTGAGTGCACTGGCTCCTACAAGTTCCTACAAGTGCTTTGTGTACACTGCAATGTGTACCACTTGTGCAGAGGTAGGTAGATCTACCTTAGCTCTTTCTTGGATCCTTCTGAAGTAGAGTAGGACAAATAGACGTAATGTTAAAATTGACCACACTGGAAAAGTTATATACTATGCTGAAATTTGCTGTAATGATGGGACTGTTGTGCTGGGGTACATGGGGTATATTGTGAAATGCAACTGGTCTCAACTCTATACTTAGAAATGCTGAAAAATGAAGAGCTACTGGTCTTGGTGGTCTTTGTTCCTTGTCAGCTTTTCAAGAGGGGTGCAAGGAGGTGTTAGTCAAGCTGTCAGGAAAGCTACTTCCTGATGTCTGGAGCTTCACTAGATCAGTGTGTTTCTTCTTGGTGTTTCATTTCCAGTGAGCTTTGGCATCTAATGAAAACCAAGCTTCTAAATGTCACAGACAGGTGTGCTTTAGTAGAATGGTTCAAGGAAATACTGCACTCAGAGGCACAGTAAATGATAACTTGTTCCCTTTCACTGTAAAGGAGAACAAATTGGCTTCAGACAGTCCCTGGCCTAAGTCAATATCCTAAGTGGGGTCTCAGAACTCTGTAGAGAAAATTATATAAAAATGGGTACAGAAATTTCCCTTTGTAGAAACAAAATTTCTAAGGGATAGGTTTGTGAAGGTGGTTAGACAATAATGCAAAGACAAATGAATATACAGAGATGTTTTAAAGAGCCTCTAGTTGTGTAATTTTCATTTTCTAAGGCGTCAGAAGACATTATGAGCACTTACAGAAATTGCATCAAATGCCTAAAGAGACCTTCCTAGTTCTAGTCCTATAGGGATATGGACATTTAATTCCATTCTGCTTTCTCCACTTGAAGTTATTCTACTGTTACACTGAACATAATGATCCTTCTGGAGCTGACTGTGTGCTGGTCCATCAGGAGATCCAGGAGTGTCATTGTCTTAGAGATGTGCCCCACACAAATTACAGCTGAGGCTTAAATGTGCATCCAGGCACTGCTCAATGCACAAATTTCTGTACAGTCATTTCTAACCTTGCTGAATTCCTTTTTTTTTCCACAACTGATTTAGTAAAAAGACAAAGCAATCATACAAGCAAACAAATCAAAGCAAGCAAACAGAAAGCACAACAAAAAACCCTCAGGCTTTTAAGGTTCTCTAAGGTTAAAACTGCTTGGGCAATATTCCCCAGCAAGAATGGATCTCAAATAAAAACTAAATAATGATTTTACTTTGATCTTGTGTTTTGTTGGAGACATTCTGAACTAACACCAAAGAGTGATTGAGACTGAAATGGAGTTCCTCCAAACAGTGATCTTAGCCTCCTAATTACAGGACTAAGCTACTAATTGTGAAATGGTACAAAATTGAATAATTGCAGCCAGACATTATAAGCAATAATTATCTGTAGTCTGTCACAATACTTCTGTTGTAATTTTATACCTCTTTGTAGACACTCTGTCTACTTTACCTTCCACACACCAGCAGTTTTCTGCAGCAGTAAACTGCTCTGAAGACTTTTTTTTTTTCTCCTGTATTGACATGATTAGTTAGGTAAACTTGCATCATGGTTAGCTTGCCTGGATAGCCGAGTGAACAGAAATGTTAACGTTAGCTATGATTAGTCCAATCTTTCTTTGAGAATCCGTATTTGCCTGGGGCTTCCAGTTTTCTCTGGAAAGCCACAAAGATGTCTGGCCTCTGCTAAGTGTGTGTATCAAGTCTTGTTGATTATTATTCAGTGTGACAGTGGGATGACTGATAAAATAAATGAGGAGAATAAATAGCGGAATTAGTTTTTAATTTCTTTTTCCCTTGATTGCTTTTACTGTGTGTTTGAAGAGGCATGAAATTATGGTAGCTCTCCTGTATAAAAATTTCCAGGAATTTGTGTGAATTCACGTGCAGAAGGGCAATCTCACATGACCTATTACAAGGAGAGAAGGAAGGAAGACAAGAAATTCAGAAGCAAAAGAAAAAAACCACCTTTTTTTTTAGTATTTTGTTTATAAGCATTCATGTCAAACACTCTTCTAGCAACATAATGCTAGTAATATTTATATATATAAGACTTTCATACTGATAAATTCTGTTCATTAAATTCTGTGTTTTGCCTGAGTGAATCTTACAATATTCACAGTTCTATAGGCATTGATGGAATTGTGGGTGCATTTATCACTTCATATAATCAGACACTGAGATGTTTGCATTTATCTACATTGGTAATATCTTGTCCCCAAAGTCATAATGTTTGACATCTTTGTTGGTGACATGGACAGTGAGATTGAATATATACTCATCAAGTTTGGCAATGACAGCAAACTGTGTAGTGTGCTGGACACACTGGAGGGAAGGGATGCCTTCCAGAGTGACCTGTAAATAATCACACTTAGCATAGGACAGACTCTTTGTGGGTTTCCAGAGAAAATTGATGAGAAGCTCAACATATCCCAGTCCTGTGCACTCACAGCCCAGAATGCCAGCCTCATCCTGGCCTGCATCCAAAGCATTGCGGCCAGCAAGCAACGGATGGGATTCTCCCCCTCTGCTCTGCTCTGCTGAGACTCCACCTGCAGTGCTGCATCCAGCTGTGGAGGGCTCAGCACAAGTAAGATGTGGATCTGCTGGAACAGGTCCAGAGAAGGCTGTGAAGTTCACCAGAAGGCTGGAGGATGTCTCCTATTGAAGATGGGCTGACAGAACTTGGGTTGGTCAGTGTGGAAAACAGAAGGCTCCAGGGAGAACCTCTAACAGCCTTCCAGTACCTAAAGGGGGCTATGAAAAATCCAGAGAGGGACTTCTTACAAGGGAATGTAGTAATAGGATAAGGGGTAATGACTTTAAACTGAAAGATGGCAGGTTCAGCTTAGATATTAGGAAAAATTCTTTACTGAGAGGGTGGTGGAACACTGGAACAGGTTGTCCAGAAGCTGTGTATGCCCCATTCCTGGAAAAGTTCAAGGTCTATTTGGACAGGCCTTTGAGCAATGTGGTCTAGTAGAAAGTGTCCCTGACCATGGCAGGAAGTTGGAAGCAGATCCCTTCCAACCCAAATTGTCCTATGGTTCTGTGATATTGACTCACACAGGACCGACCATGAAATTGTCAATACTTATCTTATATGATGTTCATTTAGAAAGTTCTGCTCATCAGACAAGTCTGTGAGCTGATGCACAGGTGACCACATGGCTTTATTCAGCTCACATGGCAGAGTAGGTGTGAATACGATGATTCCCCTTTCCCTCCATCCCCCCCCACAAGCTTCTAGCTCAGATTTAGGGAGTTTTGGGAGAGGGGATCTTCAAAATAGGCAGAAGAGATTCAAAAGAGGCCCCTTACCTCAGGATATATTCCAAAGCTTTATTCTCAATGAAGGGATACCAGGAGGCAAAGAGGGAGCACATGGAGGAAGAGGGGTTTTTATCTCCTTTGGGGTTGGGGTCAGATTACCTGCCCGAAAGCCATAGGTCAGAGTCAAGGGGCAGGTAAATCAGGCCAGGTTACAGTTTCTGGGGGAGGGGTTTTTGAGGAGAGGCATTCCCTAAAAGGAATGCAACATGAATACATGTACCTCATCCAATACTGGACTCCCCTGAGTGTGATGGTCTGACATTTGACTCTAGGAAGCCAGTGTCACTCTTTGCAGCTCTTGTCTGCAAAATAAATCAGTGTTCATTTTATTTATTTTCTTATGCAAATGATTGATAAGCTTCTGAGTAATGTATATTGTATTTTATTACTGTTATATCAGAAATTCAACACCTCCTTGCTGGGTTTTACATCTGTAAACAAATTTGACACATTTGTGTACATTTGATTTTATGCCAGTTTCTTCTCCACAGGATTCGGGCATATCATTTTTGTTTAATCTTATACCAAAAGGGTATCAGAAATTTTATTAAGTATATACTAGTTTATTTGAGAGAAAAGAAAAATTGATAAATTTACAGATGTTTCTTGTCAAAATGCTCCATTTGTATTTGGTGATCTTGTTTAGATAATGGATTAACATTAATTGGCTCTTAGGAGTTATTTCAATTATTTATATGGTACAACCTATTTGTTTTCTTGATTTTGTTTTTATTTTTTGTTTGTTTTTTTATTTGTTTATTTATTTATTTTGGGGTTTTGTTTATTTATTTGTTCGGTTTTTGTTTTAAAAAACTGATAATTTCTGAAAGCAGAACTAAGAGCACAATTAAATGTACACATTAAATGGCCATTAGATGGCTTAAATTTGGTCAATTTTGGTCAAAATTGCCCTGTCCTTAAAATCCATCTAATTTTCTAATTGTGAAAGTCATGGGCCAAACCAATCTTAACTTCTTGTTCTACTGAGAAGTCAGCATGTGCTTAGCCTGCAAGGCAATATGGATCCAACAGACCACACCAGTCTCCTTGTCCCTGTTGCAGCCAATAAAGTAATTCAGCTACAGAATAAACTTTCTCCATCCATTAGTCTTTCCTTGTTCTTGTATGTAATACTCATGTTTATGTGTTCACACTAAGGCCTTCCTAAAAGATGTGACCTAAAGTAAAAAAAATAATTTGTAAAAAGAATCCTGTTGTCGGGGTTAGAAGCCTATGTGTAAACTTTACAATGTCCTAAATGTCCTTGATTTAACAAAATATTATAATCTTAAATTCAGCTTAATTGCATCACTTAACAATGGCATGTCCCTTGAATTGTAAGCCAGATACAGCTTGTATTTCCTGTGCAGATGTTTGCAATTAAATTTAAAAAAGACTTTCAAAGACTTAAGTAGTTGTTAATTTACACCTGGAGATGAACTTTATCACAGTGAAATGGTTGATCATTTGTGAGTAGTACAATGCACTATCGTTTTCATTGAACTGTATCCTTCAACATTTGTGCATAGAAATCCATGGTGCTCTAAGCTGCTCTCTTCTATCCCAAGTCTTTGAACTTTTAACCCCCAAAACTTTGTTGACAGGCTGTAAATTCCTGAAATAACAGGAGGCTTTGTTGACACACCAGTAAGCGTGTGGTGGAGGGGGTGAGGGTATCATCATGCACCTGATTTCATGATGACATGGAAGAGAGATGTGGCTGAGGTGTGTATCCATATACCTGGGAGGTCAGCAGGGTGCACATAGACACTGACTGTCATGAGTAGAAGGGTGTGGAGAAATACAGTATTTTATTTTTTTGAGATTAATATTGTGATTTCTTCAGATTGTGATAAGACAGCAGCAGCACAAAAAGGAAGGTGTGTGGCCCATATTTGACCCCACAACAGGCCTTATTGCAGTGAGTGGCAATGGAGGATGTGTGATGACAGCAGTCCTTGCTGGTAAGTGTGTCGCATCCCATAGCACAAACTGAGTGGGGTATTTGGGTTGACACAGCAGAGGGGCAGGTCTGTGACAGGAACACTGATGCATTGGGATTGTGAGGACTTTCTAAATATCATCCTCAGTGCATAAGGCCTTGCAAAATGTATATATCTCTGTTGGATAGCCTTTGATGGTTAGGAGATGGGAGAGGTGAGAATTGTAGGAGGTGCATGGGTGCCTAGTATGAAACTGCAACTTCTGGAGGCAGTTAGGGCGAGGTAAATCCCATGTGACACAGGCTGAGCCATGGGTTTGTTATGCAGGGTGTCTGTATGAATTTTCAAAAGATAATATGTTTGGGCAGATTCCAGTAACTTTGCTGATTTGTTATAAAAATAGTACAAGTTATATTTCAAAGTCTAGGTTATGCGTTTTCTCTTGTTCTTTTCAATCTTACAGTTTATGCATAAACATCATGTACATTTTAGAGGCATCTACATCTAGAGATTCCGTCTTTCTGACAGTGAAAAGGTTTTTTACAGTTAACAAGAAAAAAAAAAATAACTGATCTGCATCACTGACAAAGGAAAAGAAGCTTTCTTTTTCATAGAGATTTGCAAATACCAGCTAATCCAGGGCAGTATTTAGGTACTTACTTAAGAAAACATTTTACCAGTAACTTGATATTAGCTTGTCCTAAAAAGGAAATTATGTAAAATTGTGATTTCTTAGCCTGAGAGGCCAGTCCTGAATTCCACAGTAGTTGAATGTATGTGTTTATTATTACTTTGTCACATATTTGTTTAATCACATCAGTTAATATTACATTGCGAGACCACTCCAGGTTCATTTTATTTGGATTCTGCTATGGTTTATTTTTGCACATGCTCCATTATTAATGAGCCTCCTAGTATATTGTCATGTATATTGCATCATGTAGTTATTAATTTATGTTTATTTTTCCTGCGTGTTTCCATGTACGTTCAGCATGTACACACAAGTGCCAACCTCTTACTGGAGCAATGAAAGAGATTATATTGCAGATTGTGTTAACCATTATTCTGAATGCTGTTTTAAAGACATGCACAAAACTTCACCCCTAGTTCTCTGGCTTCCAGGTGCAGTTCTCATGACAAACAAGCTATTTTCTTTCCTCTAGCTGTAGTGTCCCAGATTGTCTTTATTTGCATTTCTTTTCTTTTGGAACACCTCTCTTGATCTTCCATCAGATCTGTCATCCAGATTTTCCAGTAAAAATGCTGAGATCCAGTAGACACAGCTTTTTTGGGGGATCAAGGGTCTATACTGAGTTATTAGAAATTCTCTTTTGACCACAATCATGGCTTTTGTCTCCTAAATATGGCTTCTAGTGTGCTAGTCATCCAGTACCAAATAAGAGCTGTGACGGGAATAGAACATGCTTGGGGAAGATGGTGTCTTTCACTGCTAATTCCCTCAGCTCCTCAGAAGTGAGTTTGCATGAATTCAGATTCATTAACAGTTCTGAACTTCCATGGGAACATCAAAAGGCATGTACTGGATAGCAATTTTACCTCTTGATGAGTTCCTATCTCAATCAGAACTGATGTTTCACAGGGAAAACAGATGCAGACTGTCATCTGTCATGGCAATTTAGTACTGTCCATGCCAGCAGTGGTCCAAGCAGTTGCTTGCAATTTGGCTCTCACAGGTCTCCTGGGCTAGCCTGCTTTCCAGAACAAGTAGAAACTATCTCATCAGGGCCCTTTCGAGCTGTCACAGCCATCAGAAGTATGACACTTATATGCAGGAGTATTGGTGCTGTTCAGTGTAAAAAGTGGCATTTTGGCATGCATTTGTATAGACACTCCATCTCCAGATCAAATATATATTAAATGATTTTGAATTCACAGGGCTGCATAGAATCAGAACCAGTCCCTGGCAAAATGCTTTCAGTATGGTGACAGATGGAAAAAAATTAGAAAATATGTGGTAATGTTTCTCAACTTGCAAAAAGCAGAAAATACTCCCATTCTCTGCAGAGAATCCTAAATTCATCACACAGCTCAGACCTCATAGTATTTGCTTTGCCAGTTCAGGACAATCACAGACCCAAAGACCACATCTTCAGGGGTAATGCTGAGAAAACATGGCCATGTTGGCCACTGGTCTAAGACAGGACACTGAAAAATACCCACCAACACTCGTTCCTCCAGAGTGCCTTGGCTTTTACGTGCTAACCTTGGGAGATGAGCAGAACACTGAACTGAGTCTGTCAATAGCTCTTCTGCAGTTGCTGTATGAGGTTACAGCAAACTGGATTATAAAATCTTTCTGAAACCCGAGTTTTCATTTAATTTTAAACTTTCTCCAATATTTAATGCACTTCCACTTCATTCCAAAAAAAAAAAAAAAGAAAACAAAACAATAGATCCTCATATAACATCTAAAGTTTTTCAAATGAGGGATAACAGCACATCTGTTAGAAAGAATCTCTAAACCATACTAAAGCTTATCCTTATTTTAATGGCCAATGTTCTCAAATAATTTTTCCTGACTGGACATTTAAAGGAAAGATTTATTTAATTTCATTTATGTAAGGCTCTGGCCTGTGCCACATTAAAGACTGTGTGCTACACTGTGTAGCCGAAGAATTGCCTGCAACAAGGAATTATGGGCAGAGATGGACAATCAGTTTTATTCTTTAGAGGACCAAGTACACGTTGTAATGGCTGCTGAGGGACATGGTACAGCTCACAGCTTGGAAAAACAATTGCATTATCAACAAGGAAAGGAGCCACAAATCATGTTAGAGAAAGGTAAGAAATCTGGTTAATTGTTTGGATTTGTGAAGAGAGCTGAATTTGCTGTTTTACTAGTGTAGATAAAAGGAGCAGAAATAAAGAGTTATAGGAGAAGATTACAAATCTTTTCTCTGTGTTAAACATGGGATGATGCTGTAACACATGAAAGAGGCATGAGAAGGAAAGACTTAGTCTGAAATTTGCTTAATTAAAAAGATATTAGCAAAGAGCTGAAAATTAAAAGTAGATGAGAGTAAGATTATTCAGGGACTGTTCTAAGAAAATCTCAGTGAATTGACCACAAATTCTTGGGTTCTGCTTTTTTTTTTTTTTTCTTCTTATTAATGTACAAATTTCTTCAAACTGCAGGTTATTTCTTCTCACAGTGAGGTAGTAAAAGGTTGGCCTGGAGGGATCCAGGTCATGCATCTTCTTGAAGGAATCATCAACATTTATGCTCTTCAGATGTAATATTTTCCATGACATTTTTATGCATACAAGACCATGAATACCATATATTTTTCTGAAATACAAGTGAATTTTGTGATATTTAAGTGTAGCACAGGATGACTGTTTCCTTGATGCTAGCCACAGAAGAAAGAGAATTAAAAACATGATATTTTTTTAATGACTCATACATCCATTTTAATGAAAATATTCTGTTTTAATACGATGGGTACCTAGGAATGGTATGAAAATATTCTGTTGAAATGAACTGAACAGCATTAGTACTTCAGCATACTTGTCTTGGCAGCTGTGACAAAACCAAAAGTCATCAGTACTTCAGCTGACTGTTTTAACTGGACAACCCTGTGAGAGAAACAGCCAGGTTATTGAAAAGGGAGCCTAGATTTTAAAAGGAATGTTAATTTCTTTAAAAATGAGAGCAGGGAAATATCCATGTGAGAAGACAGGAATCATACTTATGAAAAACCTTATGCTCTTGTGCGTCCTTCTCATAGTTTGCATAATCCAGCTGCTTTCTCTTAGAAGATTTTGATTTCCACATTTCCCAGTTGTCATGTGTTGATTACAGTACTGATGTATAGCAAAATGAGACAAAGAAGCAGGAGGACCTCTTTCTCAGCGGAGAAACTCAACAACTAGATTAGAGATGAGGTATCTCTTGTGTCTAGCTTGATGGATCTCCAAATCTTCCATTGCTGCCTGCAGGAAGGACCCACACAAGACCAAAGATATTTACTCAGCAGCCCCACAACAGTATGACTGGGGTTTTCTTCTTGATGATCAGGTTGGTATTTCCAAACTGTTTCATGCTGACAGGACTTAGAATCTACTAGTCTCATTTCTGAAACCAGCAATTTCACTATAATTTTAAACTTGAAAACAGACCAAGAGATTGGATATGCTCTGGTCATGACCCATAAATTTTCCTGACAAATGCACTTTGAACCAAAGATTTCTAGATTTTTGTGTTCCAGCTGACCTGAAGTGCCTTGGTGTCAGTTCATAAAGCATAGAAAACTTCTAGGGGCACCTAAGGATTTGATTTTACAAGCTTTCAGAAAATTTTCACTTTTGTGGTGATCACAGTATATTTGGAGCATTCCTTCTTTTCTTCCTAAATGTGTTGGAATTTTTCCTGAGGTTTCTACATGCTTTTTAATATCTGTTCCGCTATCTTCAGAGATGCAGAAGAACTTAAAAGGAGCATATATTTATATGTATTTTAAAAAAACCCTTAAAAAATCAGTGTAAGGTATTACAATATTAATTTCTGTTTTCAATGTTCAACAGTCATCTTAACCATTTTCATGGGACAAAACCCTCAATAATGAAATCACCTCAGACTTGATTTTAAAAACTAGCATTGCAGAACAGGTATGGTTTCAGTGCCTCCACCACCTAATCTTCTTATGAGAAATAGCCAAGAAATAAATAATATTTGCTTACTTAACTGAGATAAGAACCGATCCCAGAACCCAAGTTAATAGAAAGCTGAAGCCAAGATATGGTATTAAGAATATGTGGTGTTTCATCACAAGGATAATGGTGGTTTAATACCCAAAATTCTTTGTGACTAGAAAAATCCTTTGGTTTGTTCCATGTAAAGACACAGGTACATTCCAGCTTTAAATATATGCTACTTATAACTTCAATGCAAGAAAATTTTTTAAATTTCTTGTCCTCTGCTAATATATAATGTTGCTGTAAGAGATTTTCTGAGGAGTTTGCAGAGACACAGATATAACATGGGTTTATATTTATGTCTTTAAGATAAGGACTTATCTGGGACCACAGCCAAAAAAAAAAAAAAAATCTGAGGTGGTTGAATCAGATCTAATTTCTAATAATATAATATGTAAAATACTTTGGTAAATTTCAGAATTAAACCCATCATAAATATTCCCATTATTAATCTTAATAAATAAATTGAATTCACACCAAAACATTACTGTGGAATGTAAGCAGTTGTCCATTATCTACTGGACGCTAAAGTGTGTCCTGCGAGAAAATAATTCTTCTCTTATCAACAGTTTCTACTTAGTTACTGAACTTTAGCTCCTGTAGGAATAATTAGGATCACTGATGAGAGTTATTTACGTTTTCAAAGTCGTGTGAATAACAAGATGATGTGATATCCTGACTAGATCTAACCCAGGAGCATTTATTCATTCATGCACTGAAGAATAGCTGATTATGATTAAATGTAATTTTATAAATTTGCTTTTATTTCCTACAAGCCTCAACTCACTCTCTGTATTGTAGTACTTAGTTTATCCTCCTGTAGACCTTTAGATAACCAGGTTATATGGGAACCACTAATTCACACTTAATAGTGGCTGCAATGATAACAAAAGTTTATCTGCCCCTACATTTCAGAGTTTTTAAGGAAACATCTTTTGGTGTGCCCAGGCTAAGAAATTCTTTTATGTAGTTCCCTGCATGGCTATTCAACCATAAAACACCAGGCAGAGAGGATAGACCTCTAAATAGCTTTGTCTGTACAAGGCAATAAGTTTGGGCATTGGTACAGTTCCAGAGATAGGCAACCATTTCTTTTAGTGTTGCTAGACATTAAATGAGCCGTTAATTTTCCAATTTATTGATAATAAATGTTTTACATAGCAATATGTATTTTATACATACATAGCAATCATATTTTATGTCTTGCCTTTGCGTTAAAAACATAACTTGGTAGGTCCAAAGTTAAACTTAAAAAGATGTTTCAAACTCTTTGCACTGCTGGATAATCCTTACATTTTTACTGCAGTTTTTTTCACAAACCCCTTTCCTCTGAAATCCCTCCAGGCTGAAACACCCCAAACCTCTCTGCAATTTTGCACAGGAAGGGTTGGATTGGCCTAGTGGAAGCAGCTTGAGAGCATTTGAGTCTGAATACGTATCTGTGCCAGCACATGTCTGTGTGGATGCATTATTTGACACCTTTGTCCAACAACTCTTCAATACAAAACTAGTCTTGTGTTTGTACATGTGTACATCTCTCCCATCGTACATGTGTTACAAACTTTATTAATAACTTCTAGAGCCCCTTGAACTCTCCACCTCACGGGTGTGAGACAAAGACCCTGCAACAATGCAGCTATGAGAACAAATATTTTTGACAGAACTTAACAAATAATTCCTGTATTTGTCATGTTTATTCATTTTTAAAGTTGTAAAAATTAATTCATCTCTTACTCCTCTAAAGCAGAAAATAGATACCTGTCATAACAAGTTCAACTACAGATAAACTTCTTGGAAAGGACTCCAGCTAAATATGAGCTATTTTTGCTCCATATTTGAATTATTTTACTTTATTAGCAGAAAATATTTGTAAAACTCAGAGAAAAATAGGAGCAGATCATCCACACATCTCCTTCCTTATGTTCGCCGGGCTCCTCTCTGCAGTGGTGCACCCTGGCGATCTTTATAGTTGCTTCTTTTAACCCATATCACAGTGTCTTCACCTGTGTTAAACTTTCAATGACTCTTCATTGCTCAGAATCACAGTGCCCCCAAACCCTGGAAAATCCCACATTGCCTGACTGTTAAACAGTGTAGAGAACGAGATACAAGTCACAGCCTGCAAAAAAAGGATGAAGCATCCCAAAACATTTTCCTTCACTCCTGGTAGTCTCAGAGATATTTTGGTAAAAGAAGTGATTAAGTGGGTCTAAATTCCCTGCCATAGTCCTTGGAAGTGAGAGATTAAAGAAGCCATCACCCCTGGTAAATATCTTTGCCATCAGAGCACAGACAGCTTGCCACTCCCGGGGTGCAGAGTTTGTGCACCATCTGCTTTGTGACTTCTGTGAGGCTGAAACTCAGACCTGCCTTAACCATCTCAGTTAAGGTGAGTTTAAGTTAATTCAGATCTATCACAACCATCATCTCACTCTCATGTTTCTACATAAAAATTGTAGAATTGTAGCCAGAGGTGAGCTGCAGTGTGACAAATGTAAATTGAGACGCAGTCATGGCATGCAGGTATTTGAATCATTGTATTCATTGCATTGAGGTAGACCATACACAATGAACCAAAAATTCATGAAGTAAAGCATGGTCACAGATCTTAATCACCATTCTCTTGATGTGAGTAAAAATTGTTAAGAAGTGGTGCGTCCTCAGATGCAATACATTTGTTTTTGGGGATAAACTTAAAAGACTATGCACAGTGTCAGCACTGTTCAAGCTTCTTACTCTGCTTGCTTATCCATGTGATCCAGTGTGCTGAAGCCTCGCCAAAACCCAGCCCAGAAAGTCTAACACAGCTAATGACAGTGAAATTGGGCAACCTGTTCCCATGATGTTTGACAGCATTGTCACAGAAGAGAACATTGTATGAAGGAGAATATAACTAGAAGGACAATGTATTTTATGGAAGCAGAATGCAATTATTCATCTCAAAATTAATGAGTTATCAGCCACAGTTGTTCCTTCATCACCAAGCTGTTCTTCTTTACTGACAGCAAGAAGAGAGGCCTTGGGCTTATGTCATATCTTAAAGAACCTGCCATGTGTCTTTAAGGACCATAAAAGGCAGAACCGTGGTTTTATGTCTCAAGGCTGATGTCCATTTTCTATACATGATTTATGTGTTTTACAAACAGTACTTTGGCCACAAAAGTGGGAGGATATTAAAAAAAAAATAAAAATCAAAAGAGCACAGAAGAATGAATGGATCTGACTTAAGATATGGGAACAGATATTACATCTCCCTTTGATGTTGTTTGTTCCTTTGTCTGGATTCGTCTTTCATGTGTTTGATGCCTAGTGTAAAACAAATAAGGAATCATAATAAAGGTGTTTACCAACTTGCTTATGTAGAAGTCTGTGAGAGTACATTGATGCAGAATTACTTATAAATTTCTGTGCTTTGTCCAAGTCAATTAAAAATACTCCTTCAAACACATTCATTAGTTTGTATAACTCTTGTTCTGTAATGTTCACTCATCAATATGTCAAATCAAGCAAGAGTGGATTATGACCTGGTCAAATGATTTACAAATATCATCTTTGAATAGAGGGTATAGGAATTTAAAAAATGGGAATGAATTAGTTGAATGCTTGCTATAACTGACATTTGAAATTATTTAATTAATTCCTAGTCACTTGTTTCAACTGACTTAAGTAACAGTGCTTTCTGAACTGAGACTAGAAAATGTCTCCTTTTTAGCCACTCATCTTCAGCTGTCAACATGTACAGGAACAATTGTTACTGTCAGAACTGACATGAAACATCAGCCACAATCCTGAATTAACTTCCCTTTGGATGTCTTTCAAACTGCTTTCACAAGCAGTGATCCAGTCTCTTTCTTAATTCCACAGACAGAGTTCTTGATTATTTTTATTTTTTGGAGGTGGGGTTTTTTATTGAATTTTTTCTTTATTTATGGCATTGTATTTGCCATTGTCTCTAGCATGTAGTCTGCATGGCATGTGTAAAATCCTTTTTGAGCCTTGCAGAATGGGAAGATAGGACCTGTGGCTCCGGTTAATCGCAGAGAACAATGTTAAGAGGGTGTGAAAAGTAGGAAGGAATGGAAGCAGAATTTGTGCTTTGCTCAAGCAAGCATTAGTGCCAGCCTTCTTTACTGTCTGAATTTATAGTGCACTCTTCACTGATGGTCTCATACTTTATTTTGTACCCAGGCTAGGGCAAGGGTATTTCTTAACCCTGACATCCTGCAGATGAGCTGTAATGAACACCCACATCAGATGCATCCTGCATGGGACATCATGCCTCGAAAGGTTTAACTGCACCAAAAGAATAACTGAATGTGACCAAAGACATCAAATCTTAAAGTCTTTGCTGATTTTGTTCTTAAAACAAGTAATGTCTAAATGTGGTCCAGCAGCATGTGACAAATAAATCTCCCCCTCTTGCTGAGGTGAGACCCAGTATGCATCCCCCTTCTTCTCCATCTGTAACTGGGTCTTGGAAATCTAAACATGAGAGCAGGTAGGGAAAGGTGGTGCAGTCCCTGAGAGGGAGACAGTATGGCACAACATACTTTCCCACAAGTTAAATGCTTCCAGAATTATCAACTTGATTGTAGGGTTAAAAAAGGCTTGGTTTAGTTTTTCTTATGATAACTTCAAGCCATCAGCTCAGTCTAATGAGCTGATAACTGTATCCTTAAATCTATACACAGAAAGGCCAGGGACTCCATTTTTTGCAGCAAATCATATCAAAGCATGATTGCAAAGTTGTTTCTTTTTAATTGGATAGAATGACACATTTACAATTTTTGAGTTTAGTGGAAGTTTCTTCACAGATTTCCCTGGCTTTTGGATTAAGAATGTGATATTTACTGGGCTAAATGACATAACAGTCTGATATTTTAGAAGGAATTATTATCAGTTAAATGGTGGCAAATATCCAAGGTAAATTGGTATGTTTCTCAGCCTTTTTCTGACGTCCTGATGGTTAAAGCAGGATATCTATGTGTATAGGAATTGCTGCTGGAATTTACCTGCAGGAAAAAGTAAATTTGTTTCTGAGAGATCCAGGTGCATCTCAGACAAGAAACTAAATACCAATATTGCCTAAGATAGCAAAGGAACTGGAGGAACATTTCGTTCAATCTCTATGTAACAATTTGGGGATTTTGTCATCCACTCTGCTGATGTTCATGCTCACTGAAACCAAAGGGTTAGAGTTTCATCTGGAGATACTTAACAGCTCTCAGATGAGGTACCTAAGAGGAGCATCAGGCCTCATAGAACAACTGCTGTAAACTTCAGTGAGTGACAGGAAAATCAGAGCCCTTCATGATGGTTAGTACAAGTTGCTGCCAGACTTTCATTACACACATATTACATAAACACATATAAAATTAGATTTTTATATATATGCATGGTTTTTATATACATAGATCACACTTTAAATTAAACACCTACAAATCATAGGTCAAGCTCGTAAGAGGCAACACTGAAGTCAGTGGAAGAAAACTGGGATACAGAGACTTTTAAAACTTATTTCTGCTTTAACCTACTTGGATGTTTCTCGGTAGAGAATTTGCTTCAGTGAGAATAGTCAGGTTACTAATGGCTGCATTCCTAAGGAAAAGATTTGAGAATAGAACGTTTGAATAATAAGTGAGCAATCTTTAGATCTCTGAGTACATAACCAGAGAAAAAAAGATGAAGCAACTATGATTTCTCAAGCACTGCATTTTTGTTTTTCATTTGGATGAACAAGCGCACATACTTAAAGAACTCTTTGCCAACAGCAATAAAAGACTTTGTGCCAGACTGCTATTGCCTATGTTATAATATTACATTGTGACTAGAGCTGTATTTCTTGTATTTGGTACTTTTGTTTGTGCATTGTTGGGTTTGGCTAGATACAGTACCAGTGTACTCAGGACTGACAGATCTTTTCACTCATTTTAAAGTGAAAATATTCATTTTCACAAAGAAGAGATTTCTTTTTTTTTGGGCCTCATGAATTCAAAATCGCAGCTATGCCTTATACACAATGGATAGAGGAGAGAAAGAAGGGAGGAGACTTCTGCTAAAATTTTTTTCCCTATAGTTAATGTATGAAATGAATGAAGCTAATTAGTGGCCAACATTCTGATGTCTGTTGCAAGTATAAGCCAGAGAGTTTTAGGGGAAGAAAACAATACTGAATTAGCAAAATTTTTGGGTTTTGTTTTTTATTTTTTTTTGCTTTTTTTAAAACAATTTATGAGTGGAAGAGGGTTTCAGCTGGCAAAAACCAGCACAGATTTATTAATCTCCATGGAATTTCTTTGGCTAACAGGGTTTACAACTGAGAAACCTATCCAGAACTGAAATGTCTATTGTCTTGTTTTTATAAGAAAGAAAAGCATATTTGTCCCTTTTTGTCCCTTCTGACAATTTCTTTGGCTAACAGGGTTTACAACTGAGAAACCTGTCTAGAACTGAAATGTCTATTGTCTTGTTTTTATGAGAAAGAAAAGCATATTTGTCCCTTTTTGTCCCTTCTGACACATGCAACAAAAACACAAGAACAAAAAATCCTTACCAGCCTTTTCTCTAATCTCCTAGATCAGAGGTATGTTGTCTTACATCTCTTTTACCTCAAATATGCTTAAAACCCTAAGCACCACACCTTGGAGAGCCCTTTGCACTTCTGGAGCCCAAAGCCTAGAATTTCTTATAATTTAAGGTCATTTCTTATCATTTAAGGTGCATTTGACAATTTAAATTGGACTCATATTTCAGGGAATCCTACCTTCCTACAGACTACCTTCCTTGCAATATGAGAATATCTGTATTTCCTGCAGTAGCTTATCATCCTTTAGAAAGTTTCTTCACTAATAGGTTGGACCATCTGTTGGGCAATTTGCCAAAATTAGATTCCATTTGCAAGCAGTGCTCTGGTATTTAGTCATGTTGCAATGTGTACTAAGAGAGTAGATAGACACCTGTCTCCCTTTTCCCTGTGTTTGATGAAGTTGGGTGGAAAGAGCCTTGTGTCTTTTACTTTTCCCTTTTCCTCTTAATAACGTCAATCTCCTTTGCTTCCTCAGTGTAAAACACAGAGAAGGTTCTGAGTCTAAGCATCTAAACATATCCTTAAAAAAAAAGGTTTCTTTTTTACCTTAAGTTCTATTTATTTAAGAGAGGAGAGGGAAGATGATGATAATTGGAATTTTATATTTGTCTTTTTTCCCTTAAAACCATGTCAGTATACTCAGAAATGTTTCTGGTTCATGCTGTTTTGTTTAGGGCTTTTCTCAGATGTTAGTGTTTCCTTTGCATGTGACCAGTTCTATCAAAAATCCCAAAGATCAGTCAAACTGGCCTCACAGAGAATAAAAAAACTCCATGGGTTTCTTGCTGAAGCATTAAGACTGAGGGTAGCTACTGCCATTCCATGTAGCAGCTGGGACGTAGCAAAGGTGCTCCCAGATCATCAAACCCTGCACCCTTTCAGGGCATGGGACTGTCTGTCTTCTTCACAGCTGCAATGCCAGGTGGGTGCATGTCTTTTGACTCTGTGATGCTTCTACTAGCCTCTGGAGGATACCCAGCAACCCTTTAAATTGGTGTAATCTGCTATGAAATACATGGTACCCTGGATGGTAACATCTGCCACGTCTGCAGTGAAATATTCCAAGGTGAGAATGCTGTGTCCTTGCTGTGCAGCTGGGAAAAGGGCACTACATAGCAACAGTAGCACAAACCTTGTTGGAAATTCATTCTTTTTTGTCTTTCTGGATAGTTTTTATCACACCATGCTCCTTTGATCTGGGAAAACCAAAACAAAAAGTCATTTAAACACCCTATGAAAAATGAAACTTGGAGTTAGTAGACTGTAATGAAAGTACATCAGGACTTTAGGGTGCTTACAAGGGGCAGCAGGAAAGGCAGAAGTAGGGCAGATAGAAGTCAGAGGAGCACACACTTATGGACTCTGCTCAGGACAGCTGTCCCAACCACTCTTTCTTCCACCAGCTAAAGTGCTACTTTAAGTAGCAGTTTGAGCTTTAGGTTCTATAAACATAGCGATGCTTCCAACTTTGAGAATCCAGACAGGTCAAGAGGAAGACACAGCTGACCTTTTTGAGCACTGTATGGAAAGTGATTGACAGTTTTCATTTGGCTTAAATCTTCAAGGGCTAAGAGATAGTGTAACACAAAGTCATTTCTCATTCAGAACCTATAGGGACATTAAATGTTTCATATTCAGTCAAAAGTCACTGAAGTTATAAAACTCATTACATTCGATTTTAATTATATCCATTTTTTTCCTTTTCTTCACTAGGTAGCAATTATTGGTGAATATATATATTCAAGTTAATCTGCATTTTCTTTCTAGTCTGAAATGTAATATGCAGTTGCATTAAAATTAGTCCGCTACCAAGAGAATACTACAATAAAAACTGATAATAATGAAATAATTCCATTTGGATTTAATATAATTCCATATTAAATACATTAAGGGTTCTTCCATAACCTCTTCTCCCCTTTTTTTTCTTTTCTTTTTTTGGTGTTGTTCACCACTGCAGCTCATGAACGTAAAATCTTATTGTCTTCAGGGTGCGAAGAACATTACTGCATACAGACTTCCCAAAAATGGGTTGTATTTTAAAAAATATCTGTGCTGATACTTGAGACTAACCAATAAATCTCCAAAGTGGAAGATGGCTGAGAGGAGATGGGTAAGGGCAATGTGCCCATGAAGCCCCAGGAACAACACAAGGTGTGACTGACCATGGCTGTTGAAAAGAATGTGAGTTTTATCTCACTAAAAAAATGGGAGGGGAAGGGGGCCTTTGTTGTAGATAAACAACTATCAACAGCTGAGTTGGTCAACTGGGGATGTAAATATTTCTCTCTGTGGTCATTAGAGTGGTTACATCTCTCTGAGGTAGACAGACCAACACAGACAGAATGAATATAAAAACTGAGCTAATAGCAAAACAATTTTGAAGAGAGCAATGGCCTTGAGCTGACTTCGACTCATGTATTCCTTTCTGGCAATTAGGAAGTGTCTGATAGTGAGCATATTACAGGGACCAATAATGGAATCACATTACTATGTGGCTGAACTCTATAAAGCAATTAATGTATATTTTGAAAAGTTTAACGTATTTATATTGTGTTAAACAACATCTATTTATCACTGATAAATCCTAAATCCTGTTTTTAAATTATTAAATTTGATATTACACCTTAGTATTATAAAGTTTTTTAATTTAAATATTTTTGTGCTTTTGTAAGAACAGCAACATAGCACTGACTTTCTGTCTGTCCCTAGATACTGAAGATTCATTAGCACTCATTGGGACCATATCTTGCAATACTGTAGCTTAAAGAAGAGGTTTTATTCACCTTATTCAGAGACAAAAGTTCAGAAAAAAACAAAAAAAAGAACAACACTCCAAAACATAAAGACTAATAGAGCAAGTAAGCGTAACACCAAACTTTATGAGCTTCACAGCATAGGTTGTTGGGAAAGGTGGAAAGCTGCCTTCCCTTCCACGTACATGTCCCTCATTCTTCTCTCTTCTTGCAAAAGCCCCAGTCATGGCAAATATCTTTTGTTCCTCCTGTGCCCGTGGTGTGACTGCCCACTGGACTGGATATGTGTAAGACTTAAGGCCCCATAGAGACCAGAAATTCCCACTTTTTTATTACCATTGTCTCTCTTGAAATTCAAGCTTATGAGGAACAGCTCTGAGGATAGTGCTAGAAAATAGAACTAATTGAAAGGAGAAACTGATTAAACAATCTTCTGTTTGTTTCATCAGAGTGAAAATGCTTTGGGACAAAGTGTTCATTTTAGAGGTATTATTTTGGGAAAAAAAATTAAAATTTTCCACAGTGTTGAAGTACTTCACTATTTGAGAAAATTCTGCTGTATTTTTCTTAGAAGTTACATTGAGTTTTAATTTTTTTCCTTCCGTCTTTAACCTTTTTATGTTACTATGTTTGATTAATAAAATGCTATATTACGTATTTGTAAACATTTCTTACATGTGATGTAGTCTAAAATGATGAGAAATCTTGAAATGCTTTGATTTGGGAAAATCATTTTCAGTGAAGCAAAATATAATGCCAGAGTTAAGAAAATCTATGGGGATAATAGTAATTCATATTGTTCACAAATATGAAATTTCCATGCTCTGTTTTTCTCCTTTTTCAGACACTACTTGAGATCTTAATCAAAATTTGTAAGAGTAGCTTGAGTAGCTGAATAGGAAGAAATAAATTTAAAATACTATTAGGATTATACTGATACTTTAAGTCTCTATTATACCTGCTAATGGGATATATGGAAGAACTGTTAAATACCATCAAGATTTTTAAGTTAAGGATGTATCTGAAAAATAGAACATGGTATGGCATTCTCTTATTGAACCTTTTGCTAAGGTTCATTTCTTTGCACACTTCACAGCAGTTGAGAACATCTGGGTCCATTTGTTCCCTTGACTCCTGTTTGGTCTGCAAGTGACCCAAGACAGGGTCTGTGCTACAATCTGCTTTTGCATCCGTAGTTGGGTATGGCTGGCCCTGGTTTGTGACTCAGGGCATACCTGCACCAGCACAGGCTTGGCAAGATATGCCTTGGGTTGACAAATCTGCTGTAGAGGTCCAGGTCTCTCAGGTGAGGGGGGCTTGATAATCCTGGGCTTAGCCTGCAGCATAGAGGTACTTGGTGCGTAGAACTCCCGTGAACTGCACTGTGCTGGAAGGGGTCTCTGGCTTAAGAGGAAGCAAATGCTTATTACCACAAAAGACACATGGTGCCATCTCTAGTGTGGTTATAGAAAGAAGAGGCAATGGAATCATCTTACTGAATGCTTGCATCTTTTGCTTAATGAGAGGAAAGCAATTACTTTGTTGAGCATGGTGGAACTCATCTTTGGAGCTTGTTGGAACACAGTTGAAGGTGTCATCCTTGGCCCTTTTCAAGGAAAGGCAGGATAACAAATTGCCTGGCTCAGGGTTTGGCCCTGGTCTTGCCTGACATGATAAATCACTGATAGAGACCAGGAAACCCAAACACTGACTTCTAGATTCTTTCCTTGACTATGGAGACATTTTAATGTGCAAGCTCTTTAATAGAAAAATGGTAAAGGTAATTTTGACACTGTTCTCACCTGGTGTAACCCAGAATTGTGTTTGTAAGTCCATAGATACTCTAATGTAGTGCTAGAAATGCTGTCAGCGTTAATTATTTCTAAGTGTGAGCTGATATATTAAATGGCTAGCTCAATTTGTCATGAAGCTTAAAAAAATAGGTATTATGCCTCTAGATATAGTACCTATTCATTGTATTTTTAATTTTTCGCTTTAAAAAAACCCATAGATTTTTCAAATCAGGGAATAATTGGGTTTTGCCTTAGAAGAATAGTCTGAATTACTCCATAATTGCACTGATGGAAAAAAAAAGTAGTGAGGACTGTGGAAACTGTAATTAAAATACGACCTTAAAAGGATTGGAAGTTAATACCTCTGAATCAAAAGAGAGTCTTTCAACCTGGTAGCTCCACAGTCTTTACCTTACAGCCATTAACCCTGAGAAGCAGTGTAAAAATGTACCCTAAATTTTCATTCTAATGTACCTATGTCTAAATTCTTTCGAGTGCATGGCAGAGATGCAGCTGTAAATGAACCCTGCAGCTTCCTCACCAGATGCTGTGACTGCCTCTGTGCACTGTGGTCAGTAGGTCATTCATTGCAAAGCCACCCTCTGTCCAAATGACACAGCCACAAACTGACTGAAATGCCTTCCCTGCAGCAGTGAGGTGTCACATCTGCCTTGTGAAACCTCACCTGTATTTCTCAGGCCCTGCTACAGGCTGGCACTGAAATAATGGTGCCTTTTCACAGGGAACAGAAACCCAGAGCTTTGAGGGGCAGAAGGAAAGTGGGTGCCTTTTTCCCTTTTCCTCACTCCTCCCTGCCCTTACAGAACAGGTGCCAGGAGTGAGTTTAGGGAAGGGGTTTTGTAAAGGGAGAAACACACGGAGGAACAGGACCGTAAAGCCCACAGAGTGACTATGTGTGGTTGCTTGTTAATTTATCATCACTCTTCTCTAGCCTTTTTCTGTGAATGTCCTATTTCAATGGTAATGTTTCTGGATAATGTCAAAGCATATTACACATCCTGTGAGCTACTGAGCACATTTCAGATACTGGATAATCAATGCCTTTGATGGGAAAACATGGAAGGGCTTTACTGAAAGGCCTTTCATCCAGGATCTTTTCTGTTGTCCTGCTGGTGTTATGATGAATGTCCCTTTTTCTCATCCTGGAACACAGTCCCAGAGGCTGCTCCTTATCCACTTTGAAAATACAATGGAAACTTTTGCTACACACTCTAGTAGTATTGATCTCTCATATATTTTTCGAAGTAATCTTGTCCTTCCTATATTTCTCTAGCATCCTCTGGATATCAAACTGCTAGCTCTGATCATAGCCTTAGCTATAGCACACAGGGAAAAGCCTGTTAGAGCATCTGAAGGGTGGACTGGAATCATACACAGAGTTGGAAATACATTATTTTGGCCACTGGAGGGCTCACAGTTTGTTCATCAGCTCTGTAGAGAAACAGGAAGAATGAGGAGGGAAAGTGAGTGAAGTGTCCAGTTCCAGAGACTTGTTATGCTCTGTGCATGGATGGCAAAGTCTCTCGAAAAATGTTTTACAAACTCGGGCTTTACTTCTTGTGTTATACTCCTGCATCCATTACATGAGGATGTCAGGAGGGAGATGGGTCATCTTGAAGTAATGTGCAGTTTTAAAAAAACTCTCTAGGAAATTACCTGCTGCTAAGTGGATCCTTCTGTGACCTCTTCTCATGCCAATATTGCTTCTGGCTCAGAAGCTTGAGCTATTTCCTGCTTTACACTGTGTAGACATGCTTTGTGCAGGTAAAGGGTTTCTCAAGTGTCTTGAATCATTTGGACAATAAAGTCATTGGTAACTTGATATTAGTATTCTCTGCAGTCACCTGGGAAATTGCCTGGGGAGAGATATTTTGGAATCTTGGCGCAATTCTTCCAGGGAAGAGATATAATTGGTTATTATTTGGCTGGGGGACACACATGGGCATCCACATTTTGGCTGTAGTCCATTGCTCACCAATACAAGAGATAGTTTTCTGGTGGTCTGTCATGCCATCTTGGTTTTGCTCTGGTGTTTCACATTGCATTCCTGCTGCAATCAAAATTTCGTTTTGGCTCAGACAAATTTGTATGACATCCAAGCAGAAACCCCACAGAAATATCTGACAGCTTGTATAGTGGAGGACATCCAACTAGATTCTTAAAATTACCATGAGCAGCAACATACTCATCATAAAAATAGCAGAATGGAGAAAGCCTACTGTCATCAGGTTATTGCATTTCTCTACCAGTCAGAACTCCTTTCTCTTTTCAGAAAAATTCATCTGCCAAAGAGTGATACAGTCTCCTAGTAAGACCACTTTTAGGTTAATTGCTGCCATAAATTGTAGCTTATGATTCCAGTCCTCTTGAAGTCAACCCACATTTTTCCCCTGACATCAAGAAAAACAAACTTTGATTGCAGTAGTTACCATATCAACTTCCTCTTAATTTGAGTTGCACTCCCAAAATAATTTTTCTTTTTTTATGATAATGTATATATAGATGTTAATCTGTTTGTGTAAGAAGCTATTAAAATATCTCCATATTCATCTCTATCAGTCCATGACAAGCATAAATGCGTTAATACTGAGAGTGCTACAGTGGAATTCAATTAACTTATTAATAAGACATCAGGATGTTTTAGAGCCTGTTAGTGCTGTGCTTTGGGATATGATCCATACTCTGATAAATCTTCTGGAGTTTGTAGGCAGTGAGCAGAACGCATGTCCTTGTCAGTAACTTTGTGACCATGGACAGAGAAATGCTTCTCAATTAATTACTAATGGCTGACAGCTTGTATAGTGGAGGACATCCAACTAGATTCTTAAAATTACCATGAGCAGCAACATACTCACCATAAAAATAGCAGAATGGAGAAAGCCTACTGTCATCAGTTTATTGCCATAGTTGCCATAGTTCTTGCTTTGTCAAGACTTCCAGTGCAATCAAAGCTCGTATGCCTTCATGTGCATGAGGTGACAAAATACTCAGGTTGTCTACCCTCAGTCTTTTAATGGAAGTTCCCTGAATTGTCTCTTGAAGACACCTTCATCTTCAATGTTTTATCAGAGCACTGAGTTAAGGCTCTCACAGACTCCAATAGACTTCGATTGTGTGAGCTGTGTCTTGGCTACAGTCTGTGGTGTCACTGATCCTACCAGGACCTAAATCAGATTAACTGGATTGGTCCCCTTGTCTAGTATGGAGAGCAAGGGGCAACACACAGCTTGCACCTAGACAGCTGAACTCCCTCCTCACCCCAAAGGACATTTGCCTCTGCCATGGAGCCTCCTGGAAAGAGTTTCATTCCTTGGTGATATCCTGAGCCATGGCTGGGATTGCCTGGAGGACTGCAAGCTGGATAAAACTGATTCTGGAGCATGATAATGTGGGAAAATGGGTTATCATGGGACAGGGCTTTAGGTTTCCTCTGGGCTTGTTTCATCTACTGCTGTAGATATAGCTCCTGAAAAGTCAGTCCTTAGAGCCATTTCCCAATACAGCATCCACCAGTTATGTTTACCCTCTTAGCAGAAATGTTGTGAATTGCTTTAAGTGGAGAGAAGGGTACAGTTTGGACATTATGACTTAGGACCAAGAATCCAAACTCTAAAGGGAAAATTCCCCTCTGTAAAGGATACAAAGAGCCCTATAGCCTCCATCTAAACCAACCAAAAAAGGTATGCACATCTGCCTTCAATTAAATGCAAAAACCTTTTTCTACAGGTGTTCCCTGTTATGCACCTTAAAATATGTGCTGAGATGTATTCCCACAGATAAAATGTTACCATAATTCTAATTAAATTTGAATTCTTTGTGGAACAATAAGTTTGATGTCAGAAAGAAGCTGTTTTTCTTAAAAATAATTTTAAAAATCATCCTATTCTTTTGAGGCCATTGTGGAATGCAAGTTTCCTCACAAGATTTCCTCATGAGAGGAATAGTTCTCAGGAATTAAATCAGCATTGCTTTGCATCATAGAGGGAACCTGCCTAGGGTATTTTTGTGCAAGGACATAAATCACTTAATAGTTTCCACAAACATAATTCATATTTGACCACTGGCCTTTGAGGTTAGAGAAAAACGTCCCAGGGCAAATGTGAGAAGTAAATTGAAAGAAAGTGTAGAAAAGATAATAGAAGATCTGCCTGGGCAGATCAGGTACTATTTAGTCATTCTCAAATGTTTCCATTTTTTATGAAATTGATATTTCTTGAAGAGGGTTTAAATTAATAAGGACTTCTTATTTTTTAAACATTTGAGAAGACCAACTGGTGCTTCTAACCAAACCAGGGTATAGGAGTTTCCAAGCAATTGCTCTAGAATTACAGACCTTAATATCTGTCTACTTACAATTACCTGTGAAAACAGAGAATTAAGTTCCTTAATTTTATAGAACTAGCAGTTTGGAACCTTGGAATAGTTTTAATGGCTTAAGCTTATAACATAACTTCTGATGAACTGCTCCCAAAAGATAAACAAATCCTACTCAATCACAAGTTAGCTGTTTAGGTTATTTATGTTTTCTGATGAGAACTGTAGGGTTTTTTACTAAGTTCATTAACTACACAGCAGGAGACTGGTAGCTTGCTTTCTATAATTTGAAATTAATGAACTAGAGTTCATTATTTTTGGTAAGCAGGAAATGGACATCCTGATGATGCAAATAGGGTGAGTGGTTTGAGGTTTTGGTGGGGGTTTTTATTCTCTAATGTAATGATTTCCAGTTTCTACAGACACTTCAAAAATTCATAGAATCATTTAGGTTGGAAAAGGTCTCTAAGATCATCAAGTCCAACCTTTAATGAGCACTGCTAATTCCACCACTAAACCATGAGCATAAGCACCACATCTACAGGTTTTTTAAACATCTTGAGGGATGGTGACTCCAATATTTCCCTGGACACCCCATTCCAATACTTGGCAATTCTTTTGCTAAAGAAACTTTTCTTAATACCCAATCTAAACTTCCACTAACACAACTTGAGGCCATTTCCTCTTGTCTTATTGCTTGCTACTTACGAGAAGAGGCTGTCACCCTCTTCTTGTTATAACCTCCTTTCAGGGAGTTGTAGAGAGCAAGAAGGTCTCCCCTGAGCCTCCTTTTCTCCAGGCTAAACAAGGAACTCTCCTGAGCTGAATCAGTCTTTACAGTAGTTTAGGCATCAGTTTTAATTTATAAACATTTTTTTCACTGCAGGTGTAGTTTGAGGACTTCTGCTAGAGTCTCAAACCTACAGATAAAAGATCATTACACTAGAAATGCACCAACCTTCCCTTATGCTTACCCAAACTGAAATAAAGGCAGATTTAAATCAATTTTACAGCAAATTCAGAGGGAAGCTGTAGCTAACATGGAGTTTGAGGGAAAGCAGGGAATCAGGAGGATTGTTTCATTAACTTCTCTCTTACGCTGTTTGCAAAACAGGCTGTATAATGCAGAGAAACTAGATGCTTTGTTTTAGCTGGCTGAATCAGTATTGCTGAAACAACCGACACACCTCAGGGAGCTGTGAGTGTATTTGGGGAATATTCTTTTCTTTTTGCTTGAAATACCACACAGTACATTTTGAACTCCTGTTCTGCCAGGCATGAGCTCTGAATCCATACACTACACTCCAGGAAAATGATCTCACTAAGGATGCCCTGAGCAGATTAATGCCTTGCTGCTCTGCTGCTCATCTCTGTCTTCCCAGCTTCTCCACAGTACTCTTCACATGTCACTTAGACCCCCAAAAATATTTCTGCAACCTATGAGGAATGGTGCAGTGTTAAGCTGGAATTGTCACCTAATGAGGTTTACCTCACCTCTGTCATGCCTTGATGGCAAAAGGCAAAGCTGAGTTGCAGGAATGCAGAGACAGAGGAATGGTTTAAGTGATTCTCTGCTCTGTGAGTGTAAGACAAAAACAAAAGCTCAATGTGTACTGACAAAACTGGAAATACTCTGTTCCCACCAGCTCTCCTGATGGTACAGGTGGGTTTTGCAAACACAGTATGGTTAGAACAGTAGCTGTTTTTTCCCGAATTCAAGCTGCAGGATCTGGGTGCAGACGTTCCGGAAAGGCACCTCTACGACTTGGCCCTCTTGTTATCCCACTTACTGTTTCTCCACAATTACTTTGGTTGCCCTCCAGGCCTCTTCCCAAATAAGTAGCTCAAAAACCTAATCACTTTTCTCCACTGGTCACAGTTTGGATACATTTATACTTTAATGGGCTATTTCTAGCTCTGTTATTGAAGTCAACCCAGTATAGCCTGGTGTTGCTGAGGTGGTTCCCCATGCCTTGCCAGCTTCACTCTCTGTAGGTCTCTAGAGTTCCCCTCCAGTGTTGATGTCGTTTGCTGTCCCTCCTCCCATAAGCCTCCCTCACACACCAGAGATCACTGCCTGTGATTTTGTCACATCCAAAAATTTCTCGTTATATCCAGTGGCTTTTAAAATGCTGTTGAATTTGCTTACCCTCAGGCCATGACCTAGAATTTTACCTGTCTGTTATCTGCTGGCCCAACACTCTCTATGCACTTTCAGAATATTTTGAGGTTTAATTCCCTCCCTTTGAGCTTACTTGGACTCTGAACTGGCCAATCTGCAACCCAAGGAACATTTCTGGAGATACACTATCCTTTTGCTAATGGTGACAGCTCAGATGTATAGACAAGGGCTCTGCTTGCAATGGATCCCCACAGATATTGCAGGAAGCAGGCAAAATGTGGGATAAAGCCGGTGCCTTCACTGCTCTCTGGTACTGCTCAAAAGATCAGCTGGCAATTGTTAGTTACCTAGACCTCTTTTATGTAGGGATATAAGACATCCTTAACTCCTGTAGGGAGATCATGACACTGACATAGTGGCTGCATTTGAGCCAAATCCAACATGTTTTGTAGGCTAGAGGCCTCTGAATTCAGGGTACGTCTTAAAACTGCCTGTAGGACATTTGGATCTTCCATTCAGGGGCATTTATGCACTATTTGTGCAGTGTCTTCTGTTAATGAGCTCCCCTGGATGCATCTGGAAGCTTCTTGATTCCACATTCCTCATGCAAACAAAACTGTCTCAAAAAATTAACTAAGTGTTGGAATCCAGGTTCAGGTGGCCAGATAGGGATGTTCTTATAAGAACAAAATAGTCCTCAATCTGATATGGTCATATTGTTTTGAGTCAAAAAGCAAATTTTTAGTGCATTGAAATAGGACTTTTTTCATGTTTTGCGGATAGTAATGGGTCCTCTCTTCTCCAGGAGAGAAGTAAAGGTAAAACTCAGCATCAGGTGGTTGCACTCTGATGCTGGATATTAACTGGGGAGATGATGAGCCGGATGGATTCTTAAGCAAGTTTAGAAGCTTTGATGTTTCTGCAATACTAGTTAAGCCCTGCAAAAATATGATTCTGGATTATAAATCATCTGTGTTGAAATTAAATGTTTCAGTCACTCAACAACCTCATGATGCAGTTATAGCTGGCTTTGACATATTTTCTCTGGTATTTATCTCATTTGATTGCAAATTTCTTGACTTCTGGGGAAAAATGCAGCTATTTTGAACTCAAAATGGCATTGAATCTGTAAGCAGAATTCCTTTAGCTGTCAGTGGCAACAGGATAAGGTTTGCAGTGGTTACTACAGCAAATTTTCTAATGAAAGATTATTGCAGTCCCTTCTTAAGCATTCCTCATTTGTGATAATTCAGATATAGCTGTTCATCTCCTTGCGAAGCTCTTAAATATCTTCAAATTCATCTCTGTCAATCAATGACAAAGTGAGCTGCATGAATACTAGGAAAATTACAATGGATTCAATTAACTTATTAATAAGACATTGAAATATTTTATAGCCCAATAGCATTGTGCTTTGGGACATGATGCATTCACTGATAAATCTTTTGGAGTGCTGAGCAGAAAATGAATTCCTTCTCAGTGATTCTGAAGTCACACTTAATCAGACAAAATCAGATATATAATTTTCAGCTGCTGCCGTGTGGAATACGGATAGTGGAAGCTGCAGAGAAGCAGAGATAGGGTATTTTGAAGCACTAGCTCTTTCAAGTGAAATTTTAATTGATTAGGAGAGAATTTGAGTCTAAACCCTTCAAGACACTGGGTCCATTTTGATTTGTGTCTATAACTATCAGTTGCAGTAGAGATGTACTTAAAGCTATTCATGAGGCAGAGTTACCTACACTTGAGTGAATCTTTGACAATACATAAATGCTTATAACTGATGGATCTCATAATAAACTGGTAATTCGCACAGCTAAACACCTCACAGATGAGAAAGGTAACGTTCATAACATGCAAGTTCTGAAGACAGGGGAACTTTCTTAATCTGTGCATGTTCTTATACATAGTGATGTAGCCAGTTGTTTTTTGTACCATGTGTTAATCCTAAATGCACAGGAAATGTATTAATAGTATAGAATACTGGTAAATGACGTCTTATTCTCTGTCTTATTGTTCGAGATCTTAGGTTTGCCTTTGAAGTTTATTAACAAGGTAGATCTGGAAGAACCATTGCTAGTGCTCAAATACTGTGACTGAGTTAGCTGTTGTTTGAGAGACTGGGTAGAGTGTTTCGTCCTAAGAAGGTTTTGTCAACTACCTACAACAGAAAAAGTGAAATTCAGGAAAAACATTTTGAAGGACTGGGATGGGCAAGAAGTTGGGGAAGGCTAATTATACACTCTCTCTCTCTCTCTCTCTCTCTCTCTCACACACACACACACACACACACACACACACACACATATATATAGATACAATATATTTACATTTTATTAGTGGTATCCCTGCTAGATTGATTTGAAATCAGCACTCATTTCCTCAGCTTGATTGTTTTAATCTGTGAGTTCTTAGGATGTTGAGTTTGCTTTTTTATGCAAGAATACATTGAGCTCTTGCTCCCCATCTGTTGGAAAGTATCAGTGGCTACCTGTAGATGTGCAATAAAAGGAATCAAAGTCTGTTTTTTGCCAGCAGGGTAGAGAGCATGTGTCCATATAGTTAAACGTGTTCATAGAACAGGCTGTCCCTGATACTAATGATTTTGGGGAATAGTCCTGTATTTGTGCTGCCCTTGAATTGTGCCCACACACTATCTGGGAGCATGGTAGCTAACATGGGCACCTTTATTTTAGCTGAGTCACTGACTCTGTTCAGAAGAGGGTAATCAATAATTCCATATAGGCTTATCTATCTTTTCCATTCTGTTTAGTATTGTTTTCACTAAGAATGAAAATAAGGATTTTAAGATGTGCTATAGAAAAGCTTACAGTTTGTCATTATAAATGGAAATTAATTACGGGGTGAAAATTCATATAATATTTTTTCTGTAGTTCAGGAAGAAAATTTATTTCCAAAAGTAATCTCTGCTGACTCTTTAAAGAAAAAAAAATATATGAGAAGTTTTCTCAGAATTTTTGATGCAACAGTAATGCTCCTATATATAAGGCTTAGGAGGTTCTTGATTTGACAAACTTCATAATGACTTGTACAAACACTTAGCTTGTTCTTGTATTCTGAAGAAGAACAGCCATGTGAGCTGGGTCCAAGATCAGGAAATTTCAGCAAAACCAGTAAATTATGAAATGTCATAGGCAAAATTGTCTCATTCTGTTTCCTTCTGTGGCTGATAGACAGCAGATATATATGTATGTACAAATGGATATATTCATAAACAAATGCATGAAATATATATATCTGTGCATATAATTCTATTTACACACATACATATATATGTAATTTGTACAATGTGGATCCCTCCAGCAGCTGCACTCAGACACATACATTTTCCTGGATTCCAGGAAGGCTTTTGAGTCTGTGCCTCAGGTTTATGGTGCTCTGGAGAAGAACTGACTGAAGGGCTGAGCATGAAGGTTTGTAGTGAGTGGGACTAAATCTGGCTGGTGGGAAATTGAGCTGGGATACAACTCTACAGTCAGTCCTGCTTGATGTACTTATCAGTGGTCTGGATGCAGAAGTTGAATGTACCATTAGCAAATTCACTGACAATGCCAAAACTGGGAGCTGGTGGGGACTCACTCAAGGGAGGGGAGGCCTTGTAGAGAGATCTGATTTAATTGGTGCACTGGGCTGTGCTAGTGGGATGAAATTTGACAAGTCATAATGCTGGATTCTGCATCTATAATGGAGTAATGCTAGGCACAAAGATAAATGGGAAGAGCAGTCCTGCAGATTGCTCCCAGGCTTCGGGGGTGCTGGTTGGGAGCAGCTGAGTGTGAGCCCTGACAGCCAAGCAGTGAGCCAGCAGTGAGCCAGCAGTGAGCCCTGGCAGCCAAGAGGGCACATCCCATCCTGGGGTCTGTCAGACACAGCATCACCAGGAAAAGGTGATTGTCCTGCTGCATTCAGCACTGGTGTGACTTACTTTGAGTACTGTGTGCAGTTTGGATCCCACAATTTGGGAATTATGTGAAGGTCTGTGAAAACCTCTGGAGGAGGGCAGCAAATTTGGTGCAAGGGCTGGAAGGAATGTCCTACGTGGAGTGCTGAAGACATTGAGTTGTCAGGTTTGAAGAGGAAGAGGCTGAAGGTGACTTCATTGCTCTCTACAGCTTCCTGAGGAGGGGAAGTTCAGAGGGAGGTGCTGATCTCTTTTTCCTGATATCCATAAAATGCAGGGGAATGGTTCAAAGTTGCACGAGGGGAGGCTCAGACTGCCCATTGTGAAGGATATTTTCATCCAGAGGGTGAAACACTGGAACAGTCTTTCTAAAGAGGTGTCTGATGCCCCAAGCCTGTCAGTGTTTAAGAGGTGTTTGAACAATGCCCTCAGTAGCATGCTTTAACTTCTGGTCAGCCTTGCAGTGGTTGGGTAGCTGGACAAGATGATCACGATCATTCCAACTGTAATATTCCGTGTATTGTATGCTATGCTGTGCCATGTTAATTTTTCTGCCCAGTAACATCCCCACGCCACCCCCCCCAACAGGTCTCTCAGTTCGCAGCCAGACCCTACAATCTTTCCAACAGTTGTCCTGGACCCTCTTGTTTCTCTAATACCCACCTGGGCTTGGTTAAAATCTCTACCTTCTTGCATCCATCATGCCCAGATATAAAGTTCTGATTATTTTGTTGTAATTACAAAAGTTTGCTGACGATAGAAAGGAAACACCAAATGTATTCCAACACCTGAAATATTTTAATGTTTGCCTTTTTTTCCCTCTTCTGTTAGATGTTAAATGTTTTCTTTGTTCTCCTGAAACTTGTTTTGGAGAAGGAATGAAAGTACAAGGAATTCATATGAGATTCCTGGTCTTCTAAATTCAATGGCAAGGCTTGCAAGGAGAAAGTTTTCAACCATGAAGCTTTTCCAAGTTTTGCATATGCACTCTCTTTTGTAAAAAAGTGAACCAGTGCCAGAACTTCAGGCACTGCAAACTGGATTAACAGCATTTAATCAATGTATCTGTTTTGCTTTTCATTAAGAGAGGACCTGTCCCTGTGTTACAAAGGCAAGAGTTTTAATTTTAAAAACATAAAGTTTTATGTGTATCCATCCTCCTGTTATTAAGGAAGGTGAAAATGTTACACAGGAGTGAAAAAAAATAGCTTTGAAATGATTTTGCATGCAGCTACTTAGATTCCTTTTTCCTGTCTTTCTTTTAGCAGAAAGAACAAGCTTTCTGTGCCTGTTTTGAAAAAGTTTGTTCTGAAGAAGACCAGAACTTGCTGTTTCACTCTGACAACTATGACGTACTCCCTGGATGCTTGGTCCAAACACCACAAAGTGCCTTCATTACCTACCCCCATTCCTGTCTTTCCCATCTTCTATTACTTAAAACATAGGAACAGTGCTTGATCACCTCTGAACCAAAGCTGTGTTCTTATTACCAGTTTCATAGCCACAGCTGGGAACTGCTTTCCAGAAGGAAATTAAATCTGCATGAAAGAAAGGGAAAATTAAGGTAGTTTAAATAAGGTATGTTTTCTCTATCTGAAAGTCTTAGGAACACAGAAATTGTCAGACTGGATCATGCTCCAGGTCTGTTCAGCCCAGCATCCTGTCTCTAACAGCAAGCAGGACAGGCTGTCTCAAAGGAAGACATATGAACCCCAGCATCCACAGACATGGCATAATCTGTTCCTCTGTGATGTCTCAGTTTTACTCTTTGGAGACTTATGTTGGGGTAATTATTGCAGTTCTGGATCTTGTGTTACTGTGTAAACTTCCATTTCTTTGAATGCTTTTTTTCCTTTTTTCCTTCCTTTTTTTTGTTTTTTTTTTTTTTTTTTTTTTGTCTGGGACAAAATAGATGTAATTATATTTCCATGTAACCACAACTGAAAGGGAAATACAATTAAAATCCTTAACTGGCTGCTGTGGGCTTTTCAGATAGATGAACAGCAAGTTTTGTGGGGAGCATTCTGTAGCCCCTGAGACACAAGTGAATCAAGTGCAGATGTTATGGCAGCTTTCTGTCACAGGTCTGGTTCTGTGGCCATACTGGTATGAGGGGTGCTGCCTTTTGAAGGAGGTGAGGCAGCAGGTATATGTAAGCCTGATACTGAAACAGCCTCCACTGAATCCTAGACTCTGCTGCAACTACCTTAGATGTGAGTAACCTGTGATCTGTCACAAAGTTTTCTGCCCCACTTTTAGAAAGGTTGGCATACCCATATGGAGCCCGTGGTTGTGGTACAGTGTCTTGCTTTTCTAAAAATCAAAGAAACATACCATACATGCTTGTTGTTTTTTGACTCATTAGAGAATTTCAGCTTTTCAGAGTAATGCCATTTTCTATAACAGGCAGTCACAACTAACCTCCTTATTTCAAGAATGCAGAAATCACAGTTCTCCAGCTAATATTGCCTAATTAACCAAAGCGGTCTGTTGTTTTGATAAGCCATGCCAGAAGAGATTGAATAAGACTCCAAGCCATAGAGGCAGCCTGGACATAAGAAGCACATGGGATTTTATTTCCCTTACTGCAGGATATGAAGGTTTTTTTTAAGGCTGATGAACCGAGACGCATATATGTATCTTAAGCTACCTAAAGCCTTCAAAAACCACTGCTCAGCTGCTGATTAACTCAAGAGGGTTAAATGACTAAATTTCCACTGTTGCACATATACAAAGCAGCTTATGTGCTGATCCTGTTCCATATTTTATGAGCTTCTTGGATCCCTCACTCAAACATGCAGTCCCAAACCTGGAGTTAATTCCCCTTGTCAGTCTCCCATAGTTCTTCTCAGAGCATTTCTCAAGTGGAGACTGTTCCCAGCATGCCAACTCATTGGCACAGCACTCCAGGCTTGCTGAAATCTTGCTTCCTATTCAAAATTTCCACAAAGCTTTCAATGAATAGCCCTCTAAAACCAAGAGACTTAATTTATTCTAGTTAATGGGAAGGTAAGCTCCTTTTTAAATTTCAGTCAGATCCATACTCTGTTCTCCCGACTATTTTCAGGTGTGGTAGGACAGCATTTGGAGCAGGTACCCTGCCTTGAAGAACTGCGAGGGTTCTGAGTCTCAAAAAGGAGTCAGAGGAGAAAGACAGAAGCATGTTCTTGGTCATACAAGGAGCAGAACAAAGATAATTTATTGATTGTCTCGAGGAAAATCCATGTAATAGCCTATTATTTTAATCTGAATGCAGTTGATCTCACCTGCAGAGTTGTATTTTTTTTGACAACATATTTGTAGGGAGAAAAAAATCCAAATACTTTTAAAAATCTTTTTCAGTTTTCCATAGTTGTTTTTGTTTTTCACAAAGTCAGTAAAATAAAAAGAAAAATGTCTCCACCAAGTATTTCTGGCTCTACTGTACATTTAATAGTTTCCATGGACTCCTATCTGTAGTGAGAAATGAAAGGTGAGGTGCTGACTCGATTGGAAATATCACCTTGTTTGTAAACCTGTATGATGGTCGCTGCACAGAGGGTGAGAATCGCCCCATGATGTGCATCTTGTCCACCTCCAAAAGAGAATTTCACCATAGAGCTGTCTTTTTCTTTTTCCCCTCAGGGAGTCTTATAAGCTTACAAAGAAGAAAATATATTACAAAACTCTTAATTTTACTTCTATCCCAGCTTCCAATGACTTAAAGCTTCTGGCCACGGTAATTTCTAATACATGCTTCTGTATCACCAATTCAGAAGCATATGACCTGTAAAGAAAACTGGTGTTTCAGCAGCAATGTGGGTTGCATTTAACTGTTAGAAGCAAAAGAAGTATTTGGGAATCTATTAAGGAATGACAGCAGCAATGTGGGCTGCATTTAACTGTTAGAAAAAAAAGAAGAATTTGGGAATCTATTAGGGAATGACAGTCTCCATACTTCTGTTTTCCCGTAGGCTAATCCCTGTTCCTCCCCCTGTCTTATTTGCCTTTTTTTTTTTTTTTTTTTGCTCAGACAAGGGAAAAGTTTAGCTGAGATTTTATAATCAGGTTGTAGTAAGGGGTAACAATTATTGTAAGTAAACATAGTACATGAGAATACGTGGTTGTTTTAAGGTCTGCTGATGTGAAGTTCAGCTCTTTCAATTAATACTGTCTACTTTCAATTAGCACTTTTTGCTTTCAGAGACAGGACTGCTAACTCTCTTACTCTCCTCCCCACCTCCCCACCCCCACCCCCCCGCATTGATTTTGCCCTCACAACTACATTGTCAGCACAGCAGCAAACCTACTCAAATTACCCTCATAACCCCCTGTAATTCATGACTTTGAAGGAAGAGAAACTTTATGAAACCATCATCTGGGGGCTCAAGCCTGGAAAAGATTTCCAGAAGCAATTGAACCAGTAGACAGCAGACATAATGGTGTCAATGTGGAGTTGTCTGTACAGCAGCGCTGCTGGGCTTGTTTTGTACCTACATTAGGCTCTGTATCTCCACCTGCTAATAATGCCAAAATTGTGGGTCTAATCCCTGCATGGACCATTCACTTGATGTGGACTTGATGATGCATGTTTGGTCCCTTCCAAGTCAGAACATTCTATGACAGTGTGTAACCACACCATCTACCTTAGAGTGCTTCTAATATATCTGTTACCTCTTCTGCCAACTTTCCTTCTTTTCTCTCATTACTCCCTCCTTGTACAACTCTTTCTTTCCTTAGTTGGTCATTTCTTTGTCTCTTCCAGATTCTCTTCTGAAGTTGCCTGGTTCTCTTGACAGGGCGGAGACTGTGCAATGCCCAGCAACATCAGATCTCATGGGTCCTTTGTCCCCAGGCACCACTGTGGTAAGTCTACTAATAAAAATATGACAGGTAGAACCAGGAATTCACTTTCAAAACATTGCTGCAATTAAACGGAGGAGCCTCACATACTTGCTAATACAACAAACTGCAAATGACCAAAAATCAAATCATTTGGTGTTCTGAGTCATTCTATCTGCATGCAACCATTTCAGAGGAATCCTGTCTATCAATAACTAACCTGTTTCCAAGGGAGAACCTGGGCTGATGTTCCCACAAAGTGCCCAAAAGCTGTGAAATTACCTACATGCACCAGTCCTTAACATTGTGTTTACCAGCTGGTCACCTTTCTGATGCAGGGACAGCCTGGGTGATCCTTAGCTGTGTACTGCTCACCAGTGAGGAGCTGCTTGCTCAGTGAGAACAGCAGTGGATTAGATTTTAGAACTCTATAAGCTCCCCTGTAGTCCTCAGCGCTGAGCTACTTATTTTCTAAGGCATCCAGTTGTATGTGGGAGTCACCAGATGTGAATTAAATTTGATATAGAGCAAGAATGAACCCCCTCATGACCTTGGACAGAACATCATAAATGCTGGAAATGTTGTTCCAATGAATCAGGTCAGCAAGAAAAGGATTGATGGGATGGCATTTAACAGCAATGACACCAAGTTAGCAGGATAATTTTTTTTGCAACATTTGAAAACTGGAACACTTTATCTTCTTCCCTCTAAAAAATCACTGGTTTGTGGCAGGATCAATATTTTGCTCTTGAAATGTATGAGCAGAATAACAGCTCTATGACTTTATAATCTGATATGTCATCATTCTGAAAACCAGAATTTTGAAATTTGCAGTTCTGAGCTTGGCAGTTAAAAATTCACAGAAATAATTTGCTATAAACAATAGACTTATAACTAGAATCATAAGGGGCATTTGGTGAGGGAGGATTTTTTGGGATTACAAACACTGATGCATCAAAAAAATTTAGTTTTCACTTTTTCACTTACAAAAAATTGTAAGTGAGGAAGGAAAAGAAAACCCAGAATTCTTTCACAAATTTTGATTACCAGACCCCCAAAAATTTCAATAGAAAGATTTTGAAAATGTTCCAGAACTTCCAAAGGACTAACTCAGGTAAAAGTGAAATATTTAACCTAAAACCAAAATATGTATGTGAATAATAAAATTTTCTATCAATAAAAATGTCACATGCCGGTGAAAGAGAGTATTTCCTAACACTTACGTGAAAGTTGGTCTGGGTGGCAGAGCACTATTTAAATTCACTTAGTGGTATGTGCTAAAGTCATCCTCTTAGCTGCATCCTTTTCAGTTGAGGTTTTAATAGCTGTCACTGTGAGCACAGTGTTGGAATACTATGCCATGGTGCTGGCTCCAGTGCACAAAGGTGTCAGGTTAACAGTGGATTTTATGCCTGGGCCTAGTTAGCAAAGCCAGCCTTCTGTTTCTTTTCAAGATAAACTACTAGCAGTTAATCCATCCAAGGTTTCTATCCATAAAAGACCACGTAAAAATTGTTAGGTTTTGATTGCAATTTAATCTGCTTCTATTAAGAAGTTCTTAATTTGCAGTCTTATATTGCAGGGAAGGGTGTCTGCAGAATTAGCCTGGTTTTGTTGTGCTTCTCTATAACTTTTACCATTGACCACTGCCAGAGGGAGGTTAATGGGCTAATTGGATCTTAGCTTTGATGCAGTTCTGCTTCTTTTATGTTCCCAGAGTTCCTGTACTTGTTTTATTAACATTGTCTTCTTGCAAATACATAGTTTGTAATCCTAGGCTTTTTCAGAATCTGTGTTTCACAACAGTGAGGGTAAGATTTTGTTGCCTAAATATAGGAAGTTAGCATCATTTTAAGCCCAGAAGGGTATCCTTTCAGACTTCCAGCTGCTGTTCCTGAAGGCTGCAGATCTCTGAGACATGTTCCACTTCATGTGTTTTTAGGAAACTCTTGGGTGTCCCACATTGCACTAGGAACCAGTAAAAAGGCAGCTGAATCCTGCCCCGACAGCTTTACACTGTTTCACATGTTCCACAGTCTCTAGCACAATGAATCTCATATCCTGACAAGTGGCACTGGGTGCTATAAGCAATGCAACATGCTTCGTGAAACAGTCATAAATGCAAACTCAGGAAAGACCACAGATAGGTCAAATTGATATAAAATATCTTTGGAGTGGAAACATTTCTTTTCTCGTCAGGATTTGGAAAGGGTGAATACTTCATAAGAACAAATGCATTTTAATTTCATTTAATTTTGAAAATAGGATAAAAATTAGCTCAATAAAGGGCATTTCCATTTTAAAATGTCTCTTTAGGTGTGTGTATTCAAGATGACATGTCCATTTTTCTGTATTATATCTAAGTGTAATGTATGTCCATAATGCAAGAGGTAAAGTTGTAGTGGTGATTTTGATTTCTGTTCTCAAAGAAGACGTACATCACCCTAGAGTAGATTTGCTTGCATTTAATTTTGTTAGAAATTTTACAAAAAACTTCCCTTTTGTAACACAAAGTATTTTATTGGAGGGCTGTTACTTGAGAAGAAGGTAAGGTCCAGATCCTCATCAGCTCCATGGCCGTAGAATAAGTGATTTTTTTTTTTTTTTTTTTTTTTTTTAAACCTAGAAATTCAACTGGTATTAAGCAGCTGTTTTTCTTTCTAACACATAAAATTTTAACATTAGATAGAGCTCTCAAAGAGCTTAGGTGTTTCCTTCATTGGGTCTGGGCAATCATCAGCATAAATACAGACTGGGCAGTGAAAGGATTGAGAGTAATGTAAGCCAGCAATGTGTTCTTGCAACCCAGAAAGCCACCCCTGTCCCTGGTTGCACCAAAAGTAGAGTGAGCAGCAGATTATGGGAGATGATTCTACCCTTCTACTCCTCTCTTGTGAGACCCCACCTGGAGTGCAATGTCCATCTCTGGGGTCCATAACAAAGGAAAATGTCGATCTGTTGGAGAGGATCCAGAGGAGGCCATGAAGATGATCAGAGGGCTGAAGTCCTCTTCCATGAGGACAGGCTGAGAGAGTTGGAGCTGTTCAGACTGGAGAAGAGAAGGCTCTCTAAAGATTTTATTGCAGCCTTCTAGTACTAAAGAGGCTACAAGAGATCTGAAGTGGGACTTTTAACAGGGACATGTAGTGACAGGACACAGGGAAATGGTCTTAAAATGAAAAAGGGTAGATACAGATCAGATATTTGGAAGAAATTCTTTACTATGAGAGTGGTGAGACACTGAAACAGATTACCCAGGGAAGTTATGGATGCTCCATCCCTGGAAGTGTTTAAGACCAGGATGTACAGGAATTTGAGCATCCTGATCTAGTGGATTGTGTCTGGGTGCATAGCAGGGGTTGGAACTAGAAGATTTTTAAAGTCCCTTCAAACGCAAATCTATGATGTTATGACCCCTATATGCTGTACAGTACTATTGGAAGAGTACATTTAATTTCTCTTTAAAAGAATTGGACTATTCAGTTCATCAACGCAAAAAGCCCTGTCCCATAACTTCAGTTTCTCTGCTTAACACAGATGAGAAAAAAATATGTCAACAATTTTATATGATGTGTCACTTTGTCTACACTGAGTTGTAATGTTACCTGGAATTCAATAATTTTCACTTTCATCTAATTTTGCAATGAATACTTTTGACCCATGCAAAACAGATCTTGTCCAGATCCTAATTATGAACAGTAAGAGCATTTTTGCCTTTACTTTTAAAAGCTTTCAAGGCAGTGACCGTAAACACATACAAATAGAGCAGAGGTGTTTAACTTTAATGCAGAACCCATTAAACAATTTTCCACATTTTTTGAATGCAACTAATCTGTGGATACAGTTGGCAATATATATGTCTGAAGTGATTCTCCAAATGTTCCACACAGACGGCTTTCAACAGATTCAGTCTCAAGCAACATTTTTTTGTGCTGCTGATTTTGAATGTGTTCTTTCAACAAATGTTGTTGGTTTTTAAAGGGTTCTGTTGATGTTTCTCCTCCTGATATGGTTCTATGAAAGCATATAAGCAGGACAAAGGCTTAATTGGGTTGGCTGTGGTGTAAATATTCAAAGCGCTGTAGAGACTGTCATCAAGCTTTCATTGTCTGCAGAAAAGGAGCAGAAGGATAACCTTGTGATTGAACTAGTGGACTGTGACTCAGGATATCAGAGCTCAATTCCTTCATCTAAGTGTATTGTAATACAAAAAATCTAAACCTCATTCTTTAGTTTTCATTTATGGTTGTCTTTACCCATCATCCAGTTGCTTGGTTCAATCCCTTTGTGCCACATGAAGGAGGACAGTGGAGGTTAACAGTGAAAGGTTAACGCATTAGGGAACATGCTTTGAAATCAAATGACCTGAATTATTGCTGCGTTGATTAGTATGCAAGAGATATTGTGTGCTAGACAGCATCATCCTAAAACAGCCTCATCTAAGTAAAAGGACATAGAAATATTCACCCCCTGGGCATTCTGAAATATTTTTAGCTTCATTGGTATGGAACCAATATCCTCGGGAGCTGGAATTGAATGTTCTTAACGCGAGGCAGAAGAAGCAAGTGCAGCACAATAACAAAATGTGACATGCCATTAGCAGAGTTCCAGTGATTCTTACTTTTCCTTGTTCTCCAAATAAATGTGCATTAGTAACAGAAATTTTCCTTTTAAGACCAAGTGATTGAAAAGTAGTGACTATCAGGCGTAGTCATTGCTGATTTCAGGTGACAAAATGGAGTCACCTGACAGCTGAGAAAAATCCCATGTGTGCAGCAATCATAGATTTTCCAGTTGTAGGGTTTTTTCCTATGGGTTAGTGAAAAAGTGAGAGAACAAGGACTGCCAGGGAACAGACATGCTTGATAGCAGGGGAAGGGAAAGTCTGCTGAGGGAACAGGAAGGAGTACCTGATTGCAGACAAGAAAGAGAGAAGAGGAAGAAACCTGAGCGAGATGCTCATCATACTTTTTAGCTACACAAGGAACTGAAGCAATTTGTAAAAGAACAAATTTCATCTTCACTGGATAGGCCAGCAGTAGGCTGCCAAAATAAAATAAAATAAAAAAAAAAAAAAAAAAAAAAAAAAAAAAAAAAA
>CM031857.1:36375179-36387152 GCA_018697195.1 Certhia americana | reverse complement strand
AAAAAAAAAAAAAAAAAAAAAAAAAAAAAAAAAAAAAAAAAAAAGAAGAAGAAAATTTAAGGAAAATGGAAAACCTGGAAAGATGGAGAACTAAACATTGATCTTGGCAAAGTCTGAAGAATCCTCTGACCTAAATTCTGACTACTTTATCTTCTATTTGTTTAGAACAGGAATACTGAGAACTTTGCTGTGTTCCCCCAGACTGATTTGTTTTATCCAGAAGTACTGGTCAAATCAAAAATATTAGCTCCTTTTCACCATCACCTCTTTAGACATTTATGACTACAACAATGTCCCTTCAGCTTTCCATAGAAATGAAAATTTGCACATCAGAGAGTGACATCTTATTTCTTTTCTGCTGTTTTAACAGCTCAGTGAACAACAAAGTTGCTCTTTTCTGTACCTGGCTTCCTTCCTCTGTCTTAGCATGTTGAAGAACACCCTTTTTTCCAAAGGAATTTGGCAATGTGTCATAAATTGAGCTTTTTCTTCACTGGCATTGGTAGGAGACAAAAATTAAATGTACTTCTGTTCTTACAGACGCCTCTGACCAGTATAGCATACGCTCCTCATACGACTGTCATATAGGCTGGTAGCCCCATCTCCAATTGTACTAGAGTTGCAACTGGTTCTGTAATATACAATTTACATGAAACAAATAAGAGTAGCAACTTAAGAACTGAACAAGAACCTAGATAAAATTAATTGAAACTTCTTGTTGAGAAGATTTTTAAAATATTTCACTCCTCGGGTGAATTTTGAAGTTGTGGTGTATGAGGATTTTTTGTAATTTATTTTGTAATTAATTTTTTTTCTTTGTAGGACTTTGTTTTTTTCAGGGGTGGTGGGGTTTTTTGTTTTCTTTTTGACTAGTTCTTCTCTTGATTCTTCTTTCACCTGATTATTTCCCAGAAAGCTTGAATGTGAAAGTGACCATAAAACACTGCTGTTTTTTGACACATATCAGTGTAATCAATAAAGTTTTAAGCTTTTGAACAAAATAATTTATTAATTTACAATCATGGCAAACCAACTTGCAATTTCTTTAGCATTTGTGTGCCATGTGGTATTTTAGAGGGATAAACTTATTGTGAATATTTTAAAAGATTTTGTAAAACTGTAGGAACAAGAAAAATACACGTGCACATGTTGCTGTGCCAAATGTATTGCAGTTTCACTAAACTAATCAAAAGTGGCACACAACAATAATCAAATTGAGTTCACAACCAAGAATGAATCAATGAGTTCAATGATTAAACTTTCAAATTAATAGTGGCGGTAGTCAAATCAAATTATAATTTTGACACTATTTTAATTACTTTAAGTTAGTTTTTCTTGAAAAGAATCAAGGAGGAGCTAGATTTCTTTCATCTATAATCTACAGATAAAAAAAATTTATGGGGTAAGAAAAATGTTCTCGCAAGATGGAAAATTACTTAATCTAAGCTCAGCTTCTCTTTCTCTTAACTTTTCTCTGAACATCTGAACATTAGATGAACAGCAAGTTTAAAATAGTAATGTAGTCTTTTTGGGAGTAATAAAGAGAAGCACAAACCAGAGATCTATTCAGCTTTTCTAATCTTAGGCATTCAATTTAGGGCAAGGTGAACTGCCCATTGGAAATCTCTCACTTTGTGCAAAATGAATGTGCATGATCAGCTTAGTCTGGACAGCTATTTCAGGTATGAAAAATCCTGCTTTAGAAATCTACATTTTATTTAGGTTTTATGGTTTGGTAAAATTGATCTGGGCTTGAATATCTGTTCTAAGCTTAGCCCTCTGACAACACAATTCAGACAACACAAGTGCTGCAATCCCTTTGTTCATCTTAGCAGAGTGGGACTAGATGAATGCCATTTGAATGTCTCCTCCTTAAATCTCAACGCTACACATTATTGTGGCTCTTATTCCACCCCCTAACTTTAGAACAAAAGAACCTTTTCAAAGACTTCACACAGAGGTGATGGATAAATCATACACATTAACTGCTTTTGAATAACACCATTTTAACCTGAAAAATCTATTAATTCTGTGCTGTTTACCTTAAGAAAATTATTTAAGGCATTGTTTATGCATATGCTGACACATGCATATAATTGAAAAAAAATAATAAGGAAGAAAAAATGAAGGCATTTGTCAGCAGACACAAAGAGATTGAATTTGACTTCTTTTCTTCAGAGTTTGCACTCCAACAGATCTCGTTCTTTGTTATCTTTATGTGGACAGTACATTTATGTTCAGGCCTGGTAAAACATTCAGGATATCTGATCAGATGGCAGATGACTCACGCTGGCTTTCCTGTTGACTCAAGCCCTTTATTTTTCCCTTTTTTTTTAAAGAAAGGTGGGCAGAATTGACTGATTTACAAGAGAAAGACCCTTCACTCTGATGCAAGCACTTTTTTATCAGTGAGGCTATCCTGACTGATATATTCTGTGTGTATGCCTGCGGCTGTTTAGCCAGTTAGATAGACATGAATCCTCATGGCTCGTTCCCGTAGAAGGAAATATTTAGTGCAGGATAAAGAACTCTATGACTTAGTAGGCCTAATGTTTGCAAAACTAGCAATATTGATTATGGATATAAATACTCAGAATGGATTTATAAGGGGAAGTCATGATGTTGGCTGCCTACCTTACCATGATGGATGTTCTAAAAGCAGTTGATGGAAATTATTTACACAAATATTTAAAATATGCACCTACAGAAAAGAATTACCAACTTTGGGAGTTGGGTAATCACTATGGAATCATACAGGGAAAGGCAGAATGTGATGTTGTTTAACACTAGGCTGGTAAACATTAAGTATTTAAGATACTTTTTAAGCTTCTTTCCACAATCTGTAGAGACTGATAAACAGCTCTAGAGGGCAATTTGTCCTGCCTAATTTAGACATCTCTCTTACGTGGCATAAATTTTCATCTGAAGGAACCTATATTTGTATACTGTGGAATTGGTCTAGGTAATTAGCTTAGGCTTGGTAGTTATTTTTAAATGGCAAATATATCCAAGAGCTTCTGGCTAAGGCTTCTTCTAATTTTTTTGAATATATCTTCCTCACACTGAATTTTCCTAGGCATAATTCAAACCTCATCTCACCTTTCTTAGCGATGAACCCAAGTGTGTTTGGGCATCTATACTGCAGACATGTAGTCTTTCAGTAGCCCAGACACTGATTTCTAGTGCCATCTGAAATGCCCCAGGGTATTCCATGTGGCTCTGAGCAGTGTTCTGTAGCTTGTGTCATTCTGTCAGCATTTTGTGGATGATTTGTACACTCCATAGTGTTGCAAATTGCACCATATGTTTGGGCAACTGAACAGAGCCTGTAGGGTGGAAGTCAGCTCCAGATTAAGACATTTAAACTCAGATGCCTGCATGTAGATGTTTACCTGTGAGTTAAGTGCCTAACCTCCTGCTTTAGTCAATGAAAATTTAATCACTACACTGGAGCCTGAAAAGCAACTCTGCTGACCCTCTGGCTTTAGCCAGACTTAGGATAAATTGAATTGCTCTAGATTGTGCTTCCTATATTGACAAGGGGCTCAAAGCCCATGGCTGAAAGCCAGACAGAAAACTTAAGGGCATCTCAGATTGCACTGGAGGCTTGTGTGAGGACAGACTAATTGAGTTAGTCTGTGCTACCATAATAGGAGCTTGGACACTGCTATACATGGAGACACTGACATGTAGGCATATTAGTTTTATCTCGAACTGAATCATGCCTTGAGGTGGGAAGAGGTAAATCCTGTGCTTGATATCTGGGCACATGGTTACAGGTATTAGGTATTTCACCTTTTTTATGATGAACAGAGAATTGTGTATGCAGAAACATGATTTCTACAATTTCAGACAGGATGGGCTGCTAAATTACTGGCAGAGCTGGAGTTTATGTGACTCAAGGAACAAGACACAGACTTCTGAAACAGTAGACAAAAATCTAATAGACATCAACACAAGCAGAAATGACAGCGTGAAGCTGAAGGCAATTACCGACTTGAAAAAAGATATGAATTTAGTGACTGCACTTGATGAGGCAGACCCAGCAAAGTCTGTGAGCGGCAGACAGATTGATGCAGATGAATGGTGTGAGGACTCTGTGTCGGGAGGAAATACTGAACAAAGAGATTAGGAGGCAGAGAAAGAAGCTGAGTAGAAATACAGCAGAAAAAGTTATTTTAAAAGGGAGAAAGGTGCCAATTTTGACACAGTGTGGGCAGAGGAAACTATGGACCAACTCTATGAAACAAACAATCATTTCTCATTTATAACCTTTAGCTCATGCACTGTGAAAAACATTTCCTCTACCCAAGTACATAGATCTCCATGTTTATTGCCAATGGTTTTGTTACTTAAGAAAATTTTGGCAAGGGAGATTGACAAATGTAATTAGCAACTATAACATAGACTGCTTTATATAAAATATTTTGAGAAAATTGCCCTTGAGGTTAGTGGGGAGAGTCTTGGCTCCCACTATTAAAGCTGGCTGGGGAAGAATGAAGGAGGGGAAAATAATGCCAGTCCACAATAACGACCCATCGGGAGTGCCGTATGCTCCATACCGTGTGCTGTCAGGGAACCTTTAATTCCAAGGAAATATGGATATTCATTTATGTCTTGCATGTGTCAGACACATTGGAGCTGACTTTAAAAAAATCAAGCTAGGCAAGTGCTGTAGTGTTACATCTTACATTTAAATCATTGTGCTGGCAATAATTTTTTATTTGAGCCTATTGGGGTGTGAAAAATGTCTGGCCAGAAAACTCTTCCATGTCAAGGCTCTATTAATAAGAGGAGATGGTATGGTGACTAAGACTGACAAATTCTGTGGTTTGTTGTTTTGTTGTGGGTATTTTTAGGGGTTTTTTTTGGTTTTTTTTGGTTTTGTTTTGTTTGTTTTTGGTTTTGTTTTTTGTTTGTTTGTTTGTTTGTTTGTTTGTTTTTTATATATTTTTATTTTGAGGTGGGGAGAGAGTTAGGATTTTTGGGAGATTACTTCATGGTTCTTGCCAAAGGACCTAAAAGAGAACAAATCGTTTTAACAGGCAAGGCACGCAATTAATTCACTGATTTGTCTGATATAAGGTCACTACATTAGTGCTGCCAGGAAGTGTAGAAAATACCTTATTCATATTTTGCTTGAGAGTTTCCTGTGCTAGGAAACCTCTCATGACAACCCTGCACACCTTTCTAATCTCCTTCATGTGAATAGAACCAGCATAGGAAAGGGGGTTATCATCCAGCCCATAGATTTACTTGCATATTCTCCACAGCCATTTAGAACTCAGATTTTACAGTATCACCTTCAGTTCTAGGTTGAAACCTCCAACACCTTGTGCCAGATTTTTTACAGATACACCTAGTATGTTATAGCGCAGCTTGGCAATTAGTGAGAACAAGGCAGGTTTATTACAGAAACAGTTAAGAAACTGCGGTATGGAGAAATAATTTTTGGACCCTGGCCTAAATATGTGTCATAGAAAAGAAAAAAAAATGATATGCCATAGTTGAGTCTAATCACTAAGCTATGTTTCTCATCATTAGGAAATACAGATGCATTGGCAAATGAGTATGTTTAAGGTATCATCAGTCAGTCACGATTACCTTACCTGTGATCTTGTCTTCACAAGGTGCTGCTGCTCAGCTGTTAGTGCCTCTCCTGCTGAGAGGAGATTAGTGGTCTCCTTTGTAGGACATTAGCAAGGCAAGAGCCAAAGGGCAGTAGTATAACTCAAACCACATTCCTTACAGAGACATAATACAACCTCATTTGCCTAATTGGAGCTTTTCAGTTTGCTTTTGGCTGTTGGTTTCTCTTTTTTTGTACCCAGTCAGATGCGCACATAGGGACTCGTATTTTTCTCTGACCACTGTAACACAGGGAACTAAAAGCTACTTTGAACAGCTGCCACGGCACTTTTTTTGTGTTTGGGTTTTGCAGAGCCTCAAGGCCATTCCTTACAGAAGAAATACAAGCTGAGATTCCTCATGAGTACATGAGGGATGCCTTCCCACAAATATCAGCTGTCTCTGCAAAGCTTTGCCCATCTGACAGGAAGAGTCATGAAGATATTGTCTTTAATAGGCATAATTGTGTCACCAAACTCTCCATACACTTAGCTTTTGGCAGTAAGAAATAACTCTGCTTAAATAACTCATGTCATTATGGGGAGGTTTATCCACACTGGGAAAAGAGCAACATTTACTTTCCTGTGCAGCAAACTCAGCAACACCTTTTCCACCTAGAAATCTTCTGGGTATATATCAACACAAAGGCTCATATGCACAAACTGAAGCTGAAGAAGGGACAAGAAGGCCTAGAAGAAAAAAATTACAATCTAAATGTCCTCCAGACTGTCCTATGCATAACAGCCATATATTTGCATGGGTTCATTCACCTGTTCAATTCTCCTCCCCCTACGGGCCTGCTAACTGGAAGTCCAGCACACTTCATTAGTATTTACATTCTACTGAGTGCTTCATTAGCCTGAACATTGTACTAATGGTAGCTGAAAGGAAATAACCCATAAAGTGACGTATTGAAATGCTTAGGATGTGATCAATCAAATAAATATATACTTTCATTTAAAAGATTGCAGGAAAAATTGACCTGAATGTTATTCCCAATCAACACAATATATGGAAAGGAATGGAGGTATCTCTGACTATTGCCACCCTTGCAGTTTTGCTGATGGAGTGATGGTCATGCTCATACTACCTCTTGGTTCAGCTGACGGAGGAGATGTTGCACTGTTATCCCATTTAATGGCAGGAGTAACTACCAACCTTTATGTTTTCCATCAGGAGGTGCTCATTCTTAGTGTCTGTAGTGCACAACACCAGCCCAGCTGTGCAGAGGCACCTGTGTTATCATTTCTGCTGAGGGACTGGCAAAGGTAGCAGGGCGTTGCACAGGCACACTGACACATCACACACATGATCCATAGGTGAAGGCATGTATGTACCGGCATTGTTTGCATGTCCATGATTCTCACCCTTGATGGTCCAGGAGGGGAAGTCTGCACGTGTGTGTGTGTGTCTGTTTTAGGACATAGGCTCTGTAATGACAGAAGACAGTACAAGCTCACATTTAACTGATGGCAAATTTACTTCAGAGCAAAATCTGAGGCTTTAGTCCCTGCCAACACGAAGAATGGAGGGGAGCAGGTCTAGGAGCACTAAACTGGGAATGCTGTAAAATGCTATCAACAACCCACTGTAAAACTGGAAGTCTTTTCAACCCTCTGCATCCGTTTTCCCATTCCTCCTCCTGGCCTTTTCCAGAGGACCTCTGGGAAACAGGAATACTTCCTTGTATATGTTTGTTTCATTTTGTTTTGTTTTTTTTAATAATGGAGTAATTTTGAGTAGAGGTTTATGGCCTTGTAATTCTAGTAATGACTAATAATGATAAGAACTACAACATGAGAACAAGTGGCTGCTGAAAAGACCTGCAGTTACTGATTAGTGACCACGCATGCTCAAACATGGAATATTTCCTGCAACTTACTAATACATATTTGTACCCTTTTTCCTCCCCTTGGACAGCTCAGCTAAATTTCAGTCTGCAGGGACTTTGTAGATAGGCACACTTTTAACTTTTTATTCTACTTTGCTCATGATGTGTGGCTCAGCTGGTTACTGTGAAGGAAGTGTCTCGGACTTGCACAGGCTTTTATTTTCAAGAGCATGTCGCTGTTATTTGTCACTGTTATTGACATGAATTGGTGTGCATTTCAGCACTTAATTGGTGGCTTAATACAATTTCAGTGTTCAGTACCATACAATTCTGAGGTTCATTTTGGCTGTGTAAAGGAAAATGGGAGTATTGGGGACTGCATGTCATTCTTATATCAATAATAGCTGGAAGCTACAGCATTCAGGTCTTAAAACAAAATGATGACACATGAGGCAAATTTGTTTCCTCATCATTCCATTCCTTGAACTGAAATGAAATTGTGCATTGTATGAGTATGGGAGATGTTGCAAAAGCAATGAGGTTCCTGATCCATGCACTTCCCTATTGATCTTCCTGACACAGGAAGCAGGAAGAAAATAGGATACTGTACCTCTCTGAAGATCCTCTGGAGGAGGAATATGAAAAAGCTCATATCTTTCTCAGTTAAAAAGTTCAGTTTTCTTTTTAAATAATTAGCATTGGATTTCTACTTGTGCATTTTAAGGAAAGGTCCTAGGTGAATTCAGAGTGATTGCTCTTCTTGAATGGGGTATTCCATGTACAAGTCCAGTGTGACCCTTGACACAATTTTGCAAGTCAAACAGGAAGCATATTCTCTGCAAGCCTTCCCTCTGCATAACACAATCAATATTCTTTAATTAAAGGATGATACTATTGATTCTAATTAAGCAAAATTGCCTACCTCATTCATTTACAGTTCATATGTGTTCCTAGAGACAAGATGATTTAGTGCTCCTAATACTGCTTTCCATATACAAGGGAAACATACTTATTTTTTAAAAAAAACACCTTAACGCCAGCACCTAGTGCTGCACGTCATTCTTCTTTTAATGAATGGACAATTTGATGTATATAAACACAATTTTAAAATAATAAATTATTTACATAGGCAAAAAAAATGTGCAAACATAGGGTTTTGGAAAATTGAATTTAAAAATGTTGAAATCATTAGATTACTGAAAAAAACCTCTGCAGCTATTAATGACACACTTTGGAAATAATATTTTTCATCCCAAATAATCTGTCAGGACATTGTTTCTGTGAGAACTGTGCACATATTTTACTCTGAGTTGTGCTAAAGGGAAAGCTTTGTGAGCATATTTATCATTGCATTTGAAAAGAAGAATCTTGGTTATATTGACACATTATGAAATTTAATGTAAACCGTGGACAATTATATTCTTTTATCATGATGCGAACCAATGTGTAATTCTCTGAAAAGCTTTACTTTAATTTTCGTTGGGTGATAATTTGGAAAGAGGAATTTAAATTCAATATATATGTGAATTTCCGAGTCTTAACCCTTAGGATTGGTATGGCCTTAGGTTGCTTTGCTTAATTACACTTTTTTATGTTTTCTTTTTTTTTCCTAGGAAGTGCCATTAGACAGTAATTAGAATATTATGATATAGGCTAAAAAAATAGCTTACCTAGGGGCTCCATATATGGTTTTGCAGAGGAGATAGACTGTGTATCAAAGACCTGTGAGAGTAATGGATTTTGAAGACATTAAGAAAAGAGCACTTATGAGCAAATTTAAGAGAAATAAAACCCCCAAAAGCAGTGAGTAGCCTGCTGCCATTTAATGAAAGCAGAGTAGTTTGTAAGTGTTAGCTGGTGTACTTGATTTATTTCTGAGATATTACTGATCTGATTTATTTTCTAAGTAACACATCAGATAGACTTTAAAAAATAGCTGTGGTATAATCTACATGGAAAATTTCAGCAAAGCAAATGTGGTAATTCCCAACAGTGTTTTACTGATACATAATATTTTCCTGATACAGCTGGAGGTGACCCTCTTAACTTTTGCTTGTAGACAGAGAGTACTGGTGTATGATTTGATGACTGGAATTTTCTTGGGTGCAATGATCATGAAATGATGGAGTTATTGATCCTCAAGTAAGGATGGGGATGAGCAGAACTGCAGCTTTGAACTTCCAGAGAGCAAATTTTGGCCTATTTAGGAGACTGGTTGAGAGTGTCCTTTGGAAGGTAGCCCTGAGAGGCAAAGTCCAGGATGGTTGAGAGTATTAGTTAGTGGCTGAACATGAATCAGTGTGTGCCCAGGTGGCCAAGAAGGCCGATGGCATCCTGGCCTGGCTCAGCAATGGTGTGTCCAGCAGGACCAGGGCAGTGACCGTCCCCCTGTCCTGGGCACTGGGGAGGCCACAGCTCCAATCCTGTGCTCAGTTCTGGGCCCCTGACTGCAGGAAAGACATTGAGGGGCTGGAGCGTGTCCAGAGAAGGGCAATGGAGCTGGGGAAGGGTCTGGGGCACAAGTGCTGTGAGGAGCAGCTGAGGGAGCTGAAGGTGTTCAGCCTGGAGAAAAGGAGGCTCAGGCAGGACTTTATTGCTCTGTACAACTGCCTGGAAGGAGGGTATGGCAGGTGGGAACAAATGCTACAACAAGAGGAAATGTTCTTAGGCTGTGCCAGGGGAGGTTTAGATTAGACACTAGGAAAAATGTCTTCACACAAAAAGGTTGTTAGGCACTGGAACAGTGGGTTGAGTTACCACCCCTGAACGTATTTAAAAGAGGTGTAAATGTGGCATTTAGTGATATGTTTTACTGGTAACTTGGCAGTTGCTAGGTTAGCAGCTGGACTCAAGGTTCTTGGACGTGTTTTCCGACCACAATGATTCTATGATTTGGAGCAACACAGTTACTAAGGGTGGGAAATGTTACGGCAAAGATTTTGGCATAGATTTTTTAGACAGATACATGGGATAATGAAATCTTGCCAAAAGTACTGTTTCCATACCAGTGAAAATGGGAAATTGTTTTTATACAAGCCTGCTTGACTTACGGATTGTTTGAAATAAGCTTTAGTCTTATAGCTAATTTTGCTGAGGACAAAACTAATAGCTTTCTGGTAGTCAATGAACTACAGATGAATACATTTCCTGGAGTTACCCACCTGGGTGTGGGTGATTTTATGATTTATGCCAACTTATTTTTAAAGAAAACCAGAGCAAATGAAAAGCTATATAATACAAATAATATAGCAAATTCAAGTTGCTTCTTTGTTGCAAAAAACCAACATGAGATATTGTGAAGTCTCTCTTCAAGCCATAAACCTGCAGGGGTAGATTTTGCAAATAAGACTGGAGAGATGCCAATATTGTCAAAAGCAATCAATCTATTTATATGTCTAGTCCTGTTCTTTGGGATGTTGAATGAATAAATGGAAGAAGTAAACAAGGTTATGAATGATAAAGGATCTTTGGGCCCTGGAGTAGAAATAAAACCACCCTTAGAGGTTATGATCAGTTCTGTTTGAGAGTTCTGGCAGGCTAGTGAGGGACTGTTTGACTGAACAAGACTGATAGGAGCACTGGGTTTAATAGATGAAATAAGTCAAGCTGTATCAGCAGCATAGTGCAATATACCCACTGCAACTTAATTCTTCCTCCTAGAGACTTCCTCCTCCTTCTTCCACACCTTCAAGTGAGTGAAAACTTCATTTGGTTGGTCTGTGCCAACCCTCATGGATACAAGGGATGGTCTGGGAGAATGGACTTTGTTCACGACAGTGCCAAAGTTCTCATCAGCAGTTAGCTGGGAAGAATAATCAGGCACCAGTGCTTGAAACTGTATGCTCATCCTGTTTATTTTTTGTTAACATAGGAATAATCAAGGTTATCATCTTATCTTCACAGTTTTGTCACTTAAATCAGGCAGTAAAGGGCTGATTCTCTTCCCTGCAGTACCTTGGGTAGATTCAGAGAACAACAGATAAAGTGAAGCCACTGAAAAGATGAAAACCAGGGAGCTATTACCAAAAGATCAAGATAAGGGGTAAGGTACCTTGTTATGTTGCATCATGTAACTGCAAGTTTCTACTTATATATAGTCAAATTGTGTCCCCAGATATAGATAACTGAGATAAACCCTCACACAGGTACAGACCAGTACAGAAAATAAACTGTTTGGCACCTGAACAACGATACCGTCCCTAAGGAAAGTGAGAGCATTGGTTTGGAGGAGACAGAGGTATGGAGTAAACTCAAACCCATTTTGCTGATGGATATATTATGCAGTATAATATGTACCTTGTCTTCAATTCCACCTATTCTTTGTTGTCTGTCCTTGTGTCTCCTGGTGCTGCAGCCAGCTATCTGATTTGTGATGAAGAGAGCCATGTGGCACTGAATTTCTGTTGTGCATTGATCTTGCCGGCAATTAGTTAAAAAAAATCAATTGGAGTATCTTGGTTACTAGCCAAAAAAAAAAAAAAAAGGAAAAAAAAAAAAAAAAAGAAAAAAAAAGT
>CM031857.1:35958877-36375079 GCA_018697195.1 Certhia americana | reverse complement strand
AAAAAAAAAAAAAAAAAGAAAAAAAAAGTATAGTATGTAGGTGACTCATAGTTACTGTATGATGTGTCAGCTTAGCAGGTGCTCTGGATAACTGACATGAGAGAACATAATAGTTTTTGTGGAGAGGCAGTGATAGTACTGACAGGAATGTGGATGAATTTTGGAATAAAAAAAGGAAGAAGCAGACTGTGACATCCATCGTGATGCCAGAACCAGTGATTTTTTAACACATTCTCAATGAGGGGTCACTGCATTTTTGTCACTGGAAGGCTGGCCTGTAGAGTGAATAGATACCTGATATGTTGCTTTTGATAACCTGGACCAAATGCTTATATGTAACCAGACTGTGACAATTAGAGGATAATTTGGGTAGATAAAACAAAATGTTCAGTCATAAAAATAATACACCAAGCAACTGGGCTAGGAAAAAGCCTGTTATATTTCTCAGTAATTCAAGAACACAGAACTTGTTATTCATTTGCAGATTCATTGCATTAAATCACCCTGAAGTTTATACATGGGCTTACAGGCTTGACTTGCCTCAGAAGGCATGAGGAAGAAGAAAAAACTGCCAAGGGGAATTTTATCCTCTATTTTCTGGGAAGTACAGAAAATGTGCATGCCTAAAGCTTAATCAGAGAGTCTGAAAGAGATCAGGCTTCAGACTTCCTTGCTTGCAGAGCTGTCTGCTTATGCTGGTGAAAGTGGGCTGTGCAAATCCATTCCACCATGGGCTCATTCTTCTTTGTAATGCACTGGGAACAACAAGGTTGTCTTGTGTACTATACCTGACATACAGCCTTATCTAATCAGTATCATCTCTGCTTGTGTCAGAGAGGTTGGAACTAGATGGTCTTTAAGGTCCCTTTCAACCCAGACCATTCTGTGATTCTATGATTCTATGAATACTCAGAAAGTGCATCCACACTCACTGTACCCTGAAACAGAGCACACCAAGAACATCCCATGGAGGGCTTGGAATCCTCAATGTTAGGGTTTTTTTTTTTTTGGAACAAAGTATGAGGATGACCTATGAAAAATATTTTGCTTTATATCTCCTCCACATTTTGACTGGGCTATTTTCTCCCAAACTTTTCAGTGGCTTCCCATTTTCTGTGGGTACTGTAGTCTCCCTTATGCCTGAGTCTCTCCTCTTCTGTGTCTCTCATGACTTACCCAGAAACCCAGAGGTTTCTTCTGACTCAGGATCCTCAGGTACTCTTTGGAAGATTGTCTTTGTCTTTTCTTCCCAAAGGGTGGCAAAAAATGCCCCAGGGTGAAGTATCAAGGAAAATATTCACCTAGTCTACACCAGGCAACAAAGTGTTGCAAGTCAGAAAAACACATCCACCTTCCATCATGATCCATAGATACATTTGTGCAACTCATACACAATAAGAGAGAAAAGATATTCTATCTCATTCCAAATGGATTGTGTTTAAATATACAGAAAATGAAAATATACAGAAATGTGTGCTAATATTTATGAACTATCTAACTTTCTATACAATCTCCATACATACTGATGCTCTAAAAAAATAGTAAAATTTCCTGAGGAGTCTATAGATCTCATCTACACTGTGTATATCTCAATGTCCCTTGTTCTTTTGGATAAGATGCAGGTGTGCACCACATCTCTGTGTACCCTGATTTCCCTTAGTAATCAGGTTTTGCAAGTACACTGGAATGGAAGACAATTTTGGGGAGAAATTTTTAAGTACTCATAATAGAAATCAACATTTAAAATATATTATGTGGGTGGTTTTTTTTTGTTTTGGTGGGTTTTTTGTTTGTTTCTTTGTTTCTTTGTTTGTTTTTAACAAAGAACCTTTGTGTTATTATTGGAATACAGTACACCAATTTGATCTGCTCTATAACACCTTGATTTCAACAGAATTGAAGCAGGTAGGAAACTATCCTATTTTTTTCAGCCAAGTGTTGAATTCCAGCCTGCTATGATTTTTTCGCTTTATAACTAAGGGTGTTTTTTTCAACAGTAGGGAGGAAATTTTCTACTTGTCTTTTCAAGAAACCACATTGATTTCCATGCAACAACTGATGACCTGGAATAAACTTCTGATTATGTTCTATGTTGGCGATTGCAAGGGCTGTTAAAAAAAAGAAAAAACAAACTTTTTGTTTTGCATGAGATTCAGGACAAGAACTGAGTGAGATTTACATTTACATTTCACATGGCTCAGTTGAGTTGCTTTACACTACAGGTTAAGATACCAGTATTTCTCAGAGCTGTCTCCTTTCCATGCCCACATGTAAATTGCACCATCATTCATTCACCTCTATCCTCTTTTTTCTATCTCCATATTGTGGGAGATGCAAAAGGCAAAGTGGTTTCCTTTATCTCAGTTTCATAGGATTGAGCGACCGGCACATTTTTTTCCCATATTTCAGGGTGGAGTAGGGCCTGTCAGAATATGTCCTTTTTTTATGCTTTTCAGCCACTAGATGTCTCTAATGCTGTAAAAAATTCAGAAAAAAAAAGCAGCATTTGAACCCTGGTAAACAAGAAAAACAAAGTTGGAAGTTGATTGTTGTGGAAAGTGTCTCTTTGTGCCATAGTTCATTCCTCTTTTTCCTAATAAATCATTCCAATTTCAAAAAAACCCTCACTCATCTTTATTTCATGTCACATACTTCTTTCCCCTTATTACCAAAGGCAAAATATTAATGTACTAATTTGTCAAGTGTCCTCCTTATCTACTAAATTTCCATCTGGGAAATAGGTAGTCAGGTCTCACACCTGTGCTCTTGCCTTCATTTTTGAAATGAGGCTTGTCTTTTGCAAGGAATCTGAAATCATTTTTCTGTCTGAGTCCAGTGGTATCCCATTGGTTAGCAAAGAGATATGCTTGGATATAGAAGCTCCTTAATTGAATCTAAAAGATCTGTCCTTAGATTTTGTCTAGATTTTATGCCTGACTGCTTCTCCTTGAAATAGAGCCAATTTTTGTAGGCCTGGACAATAGAAGATTGACTCCACAGAACTGAGACAATGCAGACATTGACTTGGGTTAGTTGCCAACACAGAGGTATGTGATGTAATGGGATATGTTGGTTGGCAGATAGGATGCAGGACCTGTGTAAGCCCTCTTGTGCTGGAGTGGAAGCTGGTATCCAGATAACATAACTCTAAAACATCTCAAAAGATACTACATTTTGTGAGCAACCAAATCCAGACCAAGACACCTAAACTGAGCACTGCTGACAGAATTAACTTCACCCAAATTTATCCATACAAATTCTAGTCCAAGCTAACCATTTATTTAGGGTGAGTTCTGCTGCCCACATACAAAGTGTTTTTTGTGATTAGAGATGATTTAAGATGTTCCACCTGGTCACTCTCTACTGTGTTAGAAGAACTTGAGTCCCATGCCATAATTGCCAGTTCCTTATGGACAACTTATGTACTCTAGGGTTGCTGAAATGAAAGGAAATACATATATAGGCAACTGAGCATCTTTCACCAGCTTCCTCTGTAGACAAGAGAGAAAAAAAAAAAAAAAAAGTAAAGTGAGATCCAGAGACCTATGCATCTCATTTTAAGGAAGGTTTCTTTGATGGTAGAAATAATTCTTCCATAAAGCAACCTCAGATTCTCAAACAATGTAGACCGAGTATACATAAATGTTTTATAAAAGGTAACTAACATTTAGAATTTAGATGGAACAGCCTATAACAACCTAATATTTCTGGAACAAAAAAATCCACCATTAAATATTTCTTGATACACACTTTTATACATTTTGGCTGTGATTCTTGATATTTCCAGTCTAATTCCCATCTTGTTTGCTTTTACCTGCACGTCAATGATTATACCCTCTTTTTTTCCCCAATATATAAACACAAAGCTACGTAAAAAGTGTTTTGGACCACAGCCAACAGTGAGAGCTGGGTACCTTCAAAGGGCAAGCTGAAATGTCACCATCTTAGGTGCACCACATTACACAGAACAAATTAAAGCCAAGAGGGCATAACTTGAAGATTCAGAGTGAGCCAGTTGGAAATGGCTTACCAAGTTCATTCTCCTAGCCCAGCAAAATTCTGGGACCATCTGGGACAGTGAGAAGTGGAAGTTTCTCTTATACGTGTTATCCACGTGATCAGAGAGCTGTTGTTGACCACTGGTATGCTTTCAGCTTCACAAGAACAGCTTATAGTTCAGCCCATTTGAACAGAGCAAACCCAAGTTAAGACAGCAAGATCCTTGGCTTCCTTTGTCTTTGGGGCAAACTTGTCCGAAAACTGAAAAGTAGGGAGCTGCAAACGTCTGTATGGGGAAGCTGATTGCAGGACAGGAAGCAGTAATAACAGCTATAAATAAATCTTTGTAAATCATAGCTGTCAAGTGATATCAAAGTAAGTCCTTTGAGGAGTGAGAATGTTTGTCCTACTGGCCCTTCTACAGAGCTCAAACCCATAGCAGAGGCTGAAGACAAGGCAGCCTATGGCTGCTGGCTGCTGATGCTGGCTTGGCTACCGTGCTTCCTATCACAATTGTTGTTTGATGGTGTTAATTCCATCCAGGATTTATTTTTTCTTCATTTAGATGGTGGTTTTAGTCAACTGACAGAGATGAGCGACAGTCACTCAGAGAGCCCAAGAAACTTTTCACTCTGGTTTTTGCTATGGTTTACAAAAAAGTTCCTATAAGTACACATAACTGTAATTTTCATTCTTTTTTTTCTCTCTTTTTTTCCTGATTAATATCAAGGAAAAAGCTCACATTTTTAGGCTTATTTTTAATTTAAAGAGAATGCAATGAGCTAGAAAGGCAGCATGTCTCAGAAGAAGCAGATGCAACAGATCCAACTCTATGAACACAATTTTCTAAACATCTGCTATGACTGTTGAGTACTAAAACCAAAAGTTGAATACATTAATGGCTCAGTACACTCAAAAATATGGCTTAGAATCTATTAAAAAATTGCACCAAACACACTTACAGAAAATAAGACTTGTCTACTACAATAGAACTGGGCCAGGTGTTTTTCCACTAAAAGTCTGTGGGAAAAGCTGAAGTGGGGCACAGAATTGACCTCATGTTTTTGTTGTGTGTGATATAACTGCAGAGAGTTCCTTTTCATTGCACTTCTGGAAAAGTACTGCAGAATGGGGTTGAAAGCTATAAACTACAGGATATAAAACTACAAGACCTGGGACTACCTGGGTTTCAACATCCAAGCACTCACATGGAGAGGGGGGCATTACAACCAGCACCTTATTCCATAAGCTGCACTGGGTAAGCAACAAGAAGAAGTTTGTGAAAAGTCATATTATTTCTCTTTGACTCAGCAATTTAAATTTTGCCACCCTAAGGCACATGTGCTTCCTCCAAATGAGGTACCATTTCTTGGTTGAACTGTCTAGAAAGAAGACATCTGAAATAGCAGGGAAGTGTCCCTTCTCTGTATTTTCCCCTATATCTTACGTGGGGCTTGTCAAATCTCTTGCCTTTAGCACATGTTCAGAGCAAGACCTGAATTCCTCAGTCTAAATTGTTAGACATGGAGGATGACGATCCTTCTCTTTTGTTAGTTATGTTCAAGACACTCTCCAGTCTCTGTATGTGTTTCTGGTTAGCTGTGAAGGCCTCTCTAACTGCCATTTGTCCATGGACTATTATAACAAAGAAAGAACAATACCACAGGGAGATAAATGATGCAGGAAACTCTGCCTGGGACTGCATTAAATGGGTTTGGGTCGCAATGTGTACGAAGCAAATGAAGCAAGAAACTGGTGCAAAATGGATTATTGTCCTCTAGATTTTAATAAAACCCAGTAACCTTCCTGGAATTTTTGACCATATAATGTAATACTCCCCTCATACACTCCCTAACAACAGTAGAAATATTACTGGTCTTCATTAATCTCAGTACAGATTTTGAAGTAATTTGCTGATCTCACCGGACAAACTTATAGGGGTTCATTTGACATGTAGACATATACATTGAAGCTAGTTTTCTTGGCTTCCTTCATACTCAGCTCAGAGTAACTGAAAATTATAGGGTGTGATTAATTTTGCCCTAAAACCAGTCACATGTGTCTGACTGGCTCTACTTGTTCCCAGTTACTTTAATAGGAGATAGTTTGAGGTGACTGGTTCACATGTTCATGCTAGTGATATAAAAGTCACAGGATAGATGAAAAGACGACACTTTTTCTGTCAATCACTATGAGGCCTCCAGTAACATTTACTTCTTAAAAAATCCTCCAACTCATATTTAGTTCAGTTAATGGAAAGGAGTTGAAATGTTCCCTGGAAGAGGAAACATAAGTACCTGTGATTTATTGGTGATCTTTAATAGGATAAATGGCCATATTTCATTTTCTAAAAGAGAAAGATAAATAACTCAATAATACCTTCTAATCATGTTTAATCTAGAGAAAAGAAAACTGAGAGGCGACCTCATCAATACATATAAATATCTTAAAGTCAGGTAACAAGAGGACGGTGCCAGTCTCTTTTTGGAGGTGCCCAGCAACAGGAAAAAGATCAATGTCCATAAACTAAAACACAAGAAGTTGTACCTCAGCATGAGGAAGAACTTCTTTACACTGAGGATGGCAGAGCACTGGAACAGGCTGCCCAAGAAGGCTCTCTGGAGGGGATCCAAACCAACCTGGACTCATTCCTGTGTCATGTGCTGCAGGTGACCCTGCCTTGACAGATTAATTGGACTGGAAGGTCTTCAGGGGTCCCTTTGAACCCTTGCAATTCTGTATTATATGATATAAGGCTTGGAAATTATTGATTATGTATTTTTCTTCTTTTATTTTTTCATTTTTCTTATTTTTTCCCCCACCCAAAAGTCTTCTTGATGTACCTTCCCTTTTCCATTTAGATGGAGTGTCACTCTGTACTTCTTTTCCCAGATTAATTTCATATTTAGAAGTGAATTTGATGCAGTACAGAGCATTACACACTTAACCATAGTACAGAACCTTCGAAAAAATTATTTTGGTGCATTCCCCAAAAACTGTTAAACCACAGATAAAATCCTGATATCTACACATAAAATTTATTAGATGACAAGTAATTTTCATGATTTCTGATGAGGAAGAGGTTTTGGGGATTTTCTACTCAAAGAGAAGAGTGCTAGAGTAAAGGCAACATTCGGTCCTCTAATAAAAAATACATTTTTGATCTAAAATGTCTCAATTTTTCATAAAAATATTTTTAACCAGTATTTATTTTTACTACTTAAGAACACTATAATTTTCCCAGGGCCTTGACTTTGTCTCCAAAATATTTGCCAAGTGTCAGTGCTGTATGGCAAAGGATTTTTCTCTGAGGGCCAGGCACAAGCAGCCAGGGGACAGAAAGTACAGAGTAATGATGCAAAGGAATGTGATCAGAATTTATTCAGTTGTTTTCAGAATAGTGTTCCTTGCTTAAAGGGCCTGAATTGCCAGAAGATAAAAAGACTCAATGCAAAACTGGTGACAATACCTTTGAGGAATCCAAGCACATGTCTCAGGAGATAATTATATTGCTTTGGGATGGCTGTGGCTAAGACAATTTATTTATTTTTTTTTAATAAGGAAAGATTTACAAGAATGTGTTCCATGTTTACTTTTGTTTGTTTGTTTGGTAGGTTTGTTTTCCTTGTCAGTGCTGGGCTTTTCTCAGAATAAGCCATTCTTGAGGTACTAATTTGCTAGAGTTAGCAATAGGATTTCTCCATCACCTAAAATATATGCTTATAATCAGATGGAAAGGTAAAGATATGTTTGTTGTTTTCAGGAGACTTGTGTCCTAGGGAAACAAGGTGTCTGGAGGTATCCCTGAAATCATTGGATCAGGACAGGAATGGAATCCCTGCTAAATCGAATGAAAAAAAAAAACAACAAAGCTCAAGTGCATCTGGGAACTGTCTTCAGGATAAAGTTCCTTTCCATAGCGCTAAATGTCTCTGTCTTGTTTATATTAGCCTGCAAATCCTAATTTCAGTTTGGCTCCAGAAAAACCAAACTTCATTGTTTTTTTCAACTAACTGCCCTATATATCATAGTAGAGTAATATCCAGAAAGTGCCTTTGGTCTTCTTTTTTGGGTTTGATTAGCCTTGTAGTTAAATCATAACAAAGGTTGATACAAAAGGCAGCTTTGAAAGAATGAACATAAATACACAGGGTTTTTCCACTCCCAGGAGACTGTAAGTGATCTCACTATTTTCTCAGACTCAAATAAGCCTGCTGGCGTTCAAGATGAAAACTGAAGATTTTTAAAGTTACTGCTAACAGTGTCTCAAATGACCTGTTCAATATCCTTAAAAATTAAGCACAAGTTGGGACCGAAGGGAGCTGTAATAGGCAACTTAGTGCCTTCATTGTGCTGCACTTCAGACAAGGGATTTCCAGGTGCATTTCTTTATAACTGGGTAACTGCTGAGAGCACAATCGGTAACAAATTTCAGCTTTTTTTCCCCCTCTGTGTAACACAGTAACTAATCGTTTCACAAAATGGAGAGTCTTGCTGAGGACTGTAAACCACTGGGAGTATTAAAGAAACCTTGTGGCTCTGATTAACTGGCTTCCAGATGCTAGATTAATGAGTGGATCTGAAAAGTTTGCATCAGCATAAGCTTCACTCTTGCTGAATGCAGTAAGCTTTTTTGTTAGCATACTGGAGTAAAGATGAGTCAAGTCATAGGATGTGGAATACCATTTTGCAAAAAACCCATACAACAGCTAGATACTGAAATGTGTGCTTTTTCTTCACACCATATCTACCCTCCCCAATCAACTAAGCCTCTCCAGGCTGAGATAATTCCCCTTTGACTGCTTATTTTGGTCACAGAAGTGCAGCGTGTTGTCCTATCTGCATGGCTGTTTCATTTATGACTCTATGGTTGAGAAGAATAGTCTCACAGAAACAAACAAACAAACAAACAAACAAAGCCCAAAAAATCCAAATGAGCAAAGATAATAGATTCTGCTTAGTAGTGGTGAGAAACTTACTTTGCTCTATCTCCTTCCTTTCATGTGTGAAAAGACCCCAGTAAAACAAAATGCTGACTTTAAAGGAAGCAAATGTTCTCTAAACATAGACACTTCAGAAAGATGCTGGATAAGACAGTTGTATAGAAGAATGACTAGAGGTGACAGCAGAGAAGACTGTGTAGGGTTGCATCAAAATTTATCTTACCCTTGCCTCCCTGATCATGCCATAGGAGAATTCTCATCTGAACATATGACAATCTTATTACTTATTTTTGTGCAGAGGCCAAGTGAATGTTTATATTTATGGCAGCCAAACAATGGAGCACAAGCTTGGTGATAGGTGTCACCCCCAGTGCTATTTCTACACATTGCCAAGTAAAGAAAACTGCGTGGGAAGTACCCTGATGTTCTGGTCATTTCTCTCAGACCAGCCTGCATGATGCTGTGAGAGGGCATTTCATGGGAGCCGACTTTTCCTTGTGGATTTTGCTTCCTTTCTCTTATTTTGTCACTTATTTTGCTGGGTCCTTAAATGAACTTTAGCATTGCTGCTTGTGCTCAGGTGCTTTTATCTGTCCAAAGAGGCAGCTTTTGCTGTCAACTCACGCTATATATGTTGCTGCACCTGCTGCAAACTTGTTTTATCTTTAACAGTCAAACTATTCCTTTGTGGAAATGGAAGATTTACCAAAAAATGACAAAAAATATGACACACTTACCACAGTGATTTATTTCCTGTTCAAAGAGTAAATTTACTGGCAAACAGATAAATAGACTGCTGTTTCTAGTCTAATTTTGATTGGATTCATAAATGTTTGGCTGACAGTATTCACACATTCTATACTGAGTAAGATTTGGTCCTGTTACTGCCTGTATGCTGCACTGTGAAGTCCTTCAGCTAGCCAAGAAAATGCTGTTTTGGTACCAGCAGTGCTGATTTTTATAAAGCTTCAGGACAAGCATTCCATGCTGTGTTTTACATTTAGGATGAGAGGAAACAACATTTCAGACAGCAAGTGATAAGACTGGCTTTTGAAGGGTACTTTGTCAATTTTGATGTCAAAGTGAATGTAAATTCAAATAGATAGGTAACAATTCTGCTCATTCCCAAGGGGAAGAACACACAGCAGCAAGACTCCTACTGTGTGAACAACAGAAGAGCCTCATGACAGATATAAGGTTGTGGTTCATGCTTACAGCAGTTCTTAGCAGCTCCTGTCTCCCAAAGCTGCCTTTAGACCTCTGAGGTCCCCAAGTAGATCTGACTCCAGTACCCCTGGGAATTCACTGTCTTATAGTACACTGCAGCTGTGTATTACAAAGTGTTTTTCCAATCTGCCTTTCCCCAAAGAACTACTTTCTTCACATGTTAAAGAATGAAATAATATCCTGTTTTGACCTGGACCTTAGAATGCAGCAAGCCTTCTCTCACCCCATGTTTTGAAACTAAAGGTCCCTAGGCTTTGTGCTGTGAACTTGTTTCCCCTCCTGCAGGCCTGTGTCAGTTATGAGGCAGTGGAGTTACACCAGGGTGGAGGGAGGAATGAGAAAATGAGTGTTTCCAATAGCTCGCAGGCAGTGTTTGCAGCTGACGCTGATGCTCTGCCATCTGTGTGCTTGGTGTTTACAGTACTGACTGTGGTGAAAATGTGATCGAAGAGCAGCTCAGTAACATTTTCTGTTGGTCGATTTTGTTCCAGAGTAACTGACTCCAGGGCAAATTTAGGATTTTACCTGAACAAGTGAAGTCATCTCAGATTCTAATTTTATCTTCTCTCCTTCAACCAGTAGCTGTAAATGGCATTTTCAGTCTCAAAAGTACTTTAGCCCTGAAGCTGACAACATTCCTCTAAAAAACAATGATATAAAGCAAAGTTCAGGGGCAGAAATTTTGCATTAAATAAAAAGTGGTTTAGCACAATAATTGAAGGTTGAAAAACCTTGTCAGCTTGCATATATGTCAGACAATTTACCATCTGTAGATTAATCCCTCTGGTCTCCAAAATACTAATATGTGTAGTTGTGGGAGAATTTGTCTAACACTTTTACCCCATGTCAAGCATAATTTGCTCTTTTTGTGTCACTTCTGGATAGATTTATTCAAACACAAATGATGCAGACATCTCTCAACAGTTACAGCACTAAAAAATTTTTTAAAACAGAATCATTGCTGGATGGACTTTGGGATTACAGTCACTATTTCACACACTGATCAGTTATTCTATTCCCAAAATTTACCTGTAATCTCTGATTTAATGAACACAGGAAAACAAGAAAAACAGGTTATTACAAAGCAAACAAACTGCTCTTTGATTTGACAAAAATAGATAATGTTACTGACTACTGTTGAAAAGATTTCTCTAACTCTTTGCATATTTTTGGAATCACTCACTCCTGGAAAATATTTGTTATTTGCTGTTTATTACCAGACTTTGCAATGCTTCTCTCAGGGCTTGCTGAGCTCAGTTGAAGTCACCTGGAGAATAGTAGGAAATAGCATTGGCACCTAAACAGTTAGTTGTCTCTGTGTTGGAACAGGGAGTAGTTGCTTCTTTTACTTTGTTTTTGAAGTTCAAAACTGAGATCCTGTCAAATGTGACAAGATAGAGCAGTCCTTAAATGACGAAGACTTATTTTGGACATGGTTGAATTGCGGTTATGCATTCTGTGAGAAACAACTTAAACATATCTGAGAATATAGAAAGGCTTCTGTGCCTTTTGAGGGGAAATTCTTGAGTGATTTTTTTGCTGTGTCCACAGTAAACACAAATTTCAGATATACAGTTGAGCAAAGGGAATCAATTTTTCTCAGGTGTCTGTGGACAGACCTTGATAGCTGTGTGAAATCCTAATAAAATTAGACAGTATCTATTAATTGAATGCATTATTCATGAAAAAAAAGATGAAGCTTTGTCAATGCTAAAATTTTTCTCAGTTGTCTGTTTTAGCAGCTTCAGATGTAAAAAGCAGCAAAAGCCATTTGGAGAATGCCAAATCACTTTGACTTGGGATTAAATGTTCTGCTTTAGACCCATTTTTATTAAAAAAAAATCTTGAATCTGAAATGAAACATTTTGCTTTAGTGTTGAATAATCTCCTGAGTTTTAAAAACCAGAAAATTTAGACAGATTAGGATATACATATACATTAAATATAAATCTAAAAATACATAAGCATAAAAGCCCCATAAATTTGGCAACAGTCAATATAGCAGAACAGTGAAAGTCTGCACAGAATTGAATTCTCCCCTTCTGTGAGCGTATGTGGGTCATCTGATTCCCCTGGCTTTTCTGGATTCTTGGAGCTGATGTTTTCAAAAATTGCCCACATGTATGACTTCATGTTGCTGCTTGTTCTTACATCATAATCCAATTCGCTGCTGTCTTAATGGTGCTGTTAAAACTGTTGGTGAGATTGTTCCATACATCTGATTTATTTACGGCCCATCTCTATAAAAGGCTCACAATGATGGACAGTGGAATGGAAACACCAAAACGAGCATATTGGATTATTTAACTCTATGATTCAATAGGAAATGCCCAAAAGAAAGTGCATGAAATTAGATTTCTAGGTTAAGACATTTTCTTTAAGCAAAATATAAAACTATTTTCCTGTTGCTAGTGTAATTGAGTTTCAGAGTCTGAAAATTTTCCTTGGTTTAGGAAAATAAGTAATGGATTTGTTATTAGGTAGCTGAAGTTGTGTTTTCTATAACTGCTCAGTGGCTGGTAGGTTGCTACTTCACAGAGCCCTGTAATAGCCTTGCAGTGAGGTAGCTGTGCATGAAGTAGATCTGGTAGCAGGTTAGGACGGGAGATAAACTTTTTCTTACTCCTCTCCTGAAGCTGAACAATCATGTTGCCAGCAATAAGCCCAGTGCAGGAGATGGAGCTGAAGCAGGATCCTGAACTCTATTGACCAGTGCCATTGCCTGTCTCCTTTCTCCAAGACCTCATGTTCATTTTACATTAGACAGAATAGCACTAGCTGAAGGAGCAGGACATACGAGCAGAAGTCTTCCCTTTGGTTCTGTTCTACCAGCTAAACAGAGAAATTGTGTAAGGGGCAAGAAGGAAAATATTAATTGATGATGGCTGAGCAATAGGCTGGTGGCAGGCCTGAGAATACAGCCCAAATTTTGCCCTTTTCCAGATCAGTGGTTTGCTCAGTGACCTATGCTGTGTTTAATTCCCAATAACCATATTCCACTGTGTTAAACTGCCATCATTCAAGATCTGAGATAGAGATCTCACTAAACATTGTTTATGTCCATAGATGTGGCTTTAACATCAATGGGTACAAAGGTACATCCAACATTCATCTTGACCTTATCTCTTTTTTGTAGATATCAACAATGAAAGACTCTGGGTTGATGGTTAAATTATTAAGAGATTTTATTCTGAGATCCTTGATATATAATTCAAAGACAGACGTGTGCCTGGGGTTTATATATCGGAACATCTGATTTTCTATCTCAAATTATACAGCAGCATTTCTGGGTTTCAGAGCCAGAAGCTGAAGAACAACCCCATCCAACCTTATAATCACTTTGAAAGCTTAAATATTGGATGAACACATTTTGGAAAGAGCTACAGCCTATATTAATTTTATAAAATTTTATACAAGTGGGAATTTCAGGCATTAATAGCTTAGAGACATTTCTGGGAGGATTTCTTTGAGCCATAGAAATTGGAAAAAATCTTGCAAAACCCACTCCTCACTGTTAACCAATTCAAGGAGGGAGAAAAGAGAAATTAAAGTGCAAGGGGTTTCTTTTGTCTTCATGATATTCCTCTCAATTCCCAGACACTCTTTTTCCTGTCTGAGAAAAAAGGCCGAAATAACCGAGACAATATGTTGGAGAAGGTTGGTCTTTTATTACCCTGTAGGCACAACAGATTTCCAAAATTTCAAAGTTCATGCTGGAGTTAATGCTTGTAAAAGCACTACTAATTGATGCAGATGTCACTGGGGCCTGTGATGGGCATGTGTCCAACAGTAGCTATGTTTCTGAAGGAGCTGGGTAGGAAATAAATCTTACAAATGTGATCAGTAAAGGTCTTCAGTGATGCAGATTTCAGAGATCAGTGGATCTGTAAGACGGTTTCCCAAGAAAACCAGTATTTCTTCCTATAATATTAGAAAACCCCACCTCTTATTGAGTCTACAGTTTTCTGTCTTCTCTTGGATCACAAATTTTACTGCAGGACATATGCTGTGAAGAAGCCTAACCTTGAAGTGTAGCAGCCTGTAACAACAGAGCAGCAATGTTAAGCAAACAGTGTCTCATTGGATGTGTTTAATTGCTCACCTTAAACAGAGTATCTATCATCTAACAGTTTGGCAGGTCATTTCAGTGATGATTAATGAAGTGTTTTTAACGCTAATTCTGTTTGAAGCTGCACCTGCGATCCCCAAAATTGACCCATTCAAATATTGACCAGGATTTAATTTTTGAAGATCTATTGGAAAAAAAATAAAACCAAGCCCAAACCAATAAGACTATGCTTCCATCTTTCTAGGTCATGTTCATCTCATTTTAACTTTCTAAAATGTAGGTGTCTGGTCTGAGCTACCTCTACGTCTTATTGCTATAACCAAAGGAGAGAGAGATATCTCCACATAGTTATTCATCCCAGAAATGGCATGAAACTGGGTAAGACGAGGCTTAGATTGGGTATTAGGAAAATATTCTTCACCCAGAGGGTGGCTGGGCACTGGAACAGGCTGCTCAGGTAAGTGATCATGACACTAAGCCTGCCAAAGTTCCAGAAGTGCTTGTAAAATGCTCTCAGGCACGTAGTGTGATTCCTGGGGTGTCACTTTCTGTTAAGAGTAGTCTGATCATCACCTCCTAACTTGGCTTATCAGCAAAGAATTGTTCATGGCAAAAGTAAAAAAATTGTATCTTACTGTAATCATTGTCTTTTCAAAGCATGCTGTGAAATTCTGATTCTTGTTTTCCTGAGGGCATAAGACAGAATTTTTGTTTTCACTTTCTGCCTCCAAAAACCCTTGGGTCTTTTCTTTTCAGTTCACTGCTCCTTTACAAAACCAGCTTTAGAATTAAATTATCCACACACAGGTCAGGGACTTGAGATTCCACCATGTTGGGTGCAGTGCAGCAATGCAAATAGAGCATGAAAAAAGTAATTCCGTTAATGTGATGGGATGGCCTAACACTGAACTGCAGAATTTATTTTGAATTTTGTCATAGCTGTCAGTGGGACCAGGATTTCCATTCATAGATGTCTGTATTACAGACAAAGTGTCAGATCTCAGACAAAAATAAATACATAAAGACAGGCGATAATAAACCAACAAATAGATAGATAGATCAACAAATAAATAAAGAGGAGGACAACTAATAATATAGCAGGTAATACTTTGCTTTGCAGAATGATTATAGAGTTCATTTTATTTGTACTTGTGAATGATCAGACCTGTAAATGCCTTTTTCCCTGGAAAATATAGGACTTGTCCCTAATGTCAAAAAATGTAACTCAAACATTTTAGTTTCCGGCTAATATACCAGATGGGGTGCTGCAATTCAGAAGGATCTGGATGGGTTGGAGTAATGGGCTGACTGGCTGGGAGGATGCTCTACAGAGAAGAACCTTGGGATGCTGGTAGCCAGCAAGCTGACCATGAAGCTTCACCCTCCTGGTGAAGAAGACAACAGCCTTTTAGATCTGGAGAATAGAAAGCTCAGGGGAATCTTAAAAACGTATAAAAGTATCTGATGGAAGCAAAACGAAGAGGAATCCAAACTCTTCTCCACACTGACTGCTAATGACACAAAAGTTCAGGGGCACAGATTTAAGTATGGGACACTCCATCTGAGCATCAGGGAAAGACTTTTTTTACTATGAGGGCAGTTAAATTCTGGAACAAGTTGCACGGAAAAGTTGTATAGTCTCTGTCTGTGGTGGTATTGAAAATCTGATTGTCTACAATCCTGGACATGTACAATTCAAAGCTGAATCCCGTTTTACAGGGGATGTTTCTTGTTACAAATCTGTTTCCTTCTGGAGTGAAGACAAAAAGATTTTGAAGCACAATGAAATGGTGGTTTTCAATTTCTCATTTGGGGAAAGTGTGGAGTAATAGTGATATTAAAAAATAGTTGAAGATGACTGGCAGACAATACAAATTTGCTATTTACAAAATTATAAATGTTTCTCAAAATAGAGGAAAAAAGATTGAAAACCACTGTAGAGGCCATGTTCTTTCCATCATGAGTTATATACTCTTCATATGTATTTACTTTAGGATGTGGTACAAGTGTGTTGTGTGGCTTAAGTGAACTCCACACTTCAGTTTGAATTCACATTCTCAGTTTGAAAACAGACCTTTATAGATCAGCTAGCTGAAATAAGAAATTAGTCCTCATACATGGCAGCTCAGAGTTCCAGAATATGAGTGCAAATCCAGAGGAAGTTACTTTAGGAAGCAGCACTGGGAAAGAGATGGATTTATTCTGTTGTGGGAACACCACAGACATTCAGACTGACTTGGAACTATGACGTATGATTATGCCAGTAGCAGCTCTTGTCCTCTTTCAAGGGTGTTAAAAATTGACGCAAAAATAAATTATATATGAGAGACAAGTGGAGTATCCCAGGTGTTCTTGGCAAATACTGTCATGAAAATGAAATAGAATAAAAGCCCTTTTAGGGGGATTTGAACAAGCAATCTTTCATGTTTCATAGCTAAGCCACTTGCTCACCATCACCACCTCACTACAGATGAGGAAAGAGACATATTGAGGGCTCTTGAGCTTTTTGAATCACAGTGAATCAGCACAGAGTGATTTTTCACAGGTGTTCTGTAATTGGGCTGCACAGGAAAAATTCTGAGTTCATTCAGTGGTTCTCAATGTCACCTTTCCAGTGGGGAGTTCAAGTGAAAAGTCTGGGATGAGAATAAAATGGCTAAATGTGGTGAATACACACAACCTCAGTATCTCCTCTTATCATGGACTCTTTCTATGGGCCTATTTTTAAGAGGTATTTATCTCATTTCTATAAAGAGCATTTAACATGTGGAATACTTTAAAAAGTCACAGCTAGTTCTGAAAATGTTGCTACTGAAGCACTTCTGCTCCCTACGTTCATTCTAAAAGGGCACTGCCCCTTTGCCTGTGCCTTGTGGCAATTCTCAGCACTTTGTCTGGCATCATTAAAATCTTATGTGATTTTTATGATTGAATTTCTAAGGCTAGTTTGAGGGAGAATTTAAAAAAAAACCCCAAACGCCCAAAACACTAGGCAAAATAGAAGGGAGAAAAAATGGCCAAGATGGATGAAAAACTGATGTATAGATCCATCAGAGAAAAAAATACAGTGTCTTGGAGTGTTTGCTCTATGGGATATTTTTGACTGTCAGAGATGAGCAGACATTGTTTTTTTCACAAATTCAGAGTGAAACCAAAAGCAAAGTCATGAATTATATCTGGAAAGAAAACGGAACCCTTATGCACTGCAGCACCTGGAAGAAATCCGGTGCACTTTCCACTGGAGTTTCTTTAGCCCCTTTCAGTCCTGACATTGAAGTGTGACTATACTTACATACTTCCAGTAATTAGAGCATTTAACTGGTATTGTGCCAAGAGAGACAGAGGTCTGTGAAAAAACATTTTCCCTTAAGAATATTTCTCAGCTCCTTTTGAGACTCAGCCCTTTCTATGTCATATTGCCAAAGCTATAGAGTACTAAAGCTCTCTTATTTTTTCAGTGTTTCACATGTATGGAAAGCAATTTTCCTTTGCTGAATTTTTCCCTCAAAGCAAAGAAAGTTGCAATTAGATTAAACTCACAGCAGTGAGGCGCATGTTGTCCCTTCAAGATAAAAAATTGAAAGAGCTAAGAGGAGGGGCCCTTTGTTGCTGACAAAAACCTGGTCCAAAGACCCTGCTGCACTGAAAAAACCGTTTCCAGTCTACATCCAAGCTTGGCAAGCCCTGGCTCCTAGTCACTATGCTGGTTTCAGCCCTCCAGGACAGGCCTGCCTGCTCCAGTGTGCTTTCTGGAATACCAGTGCACAAGTATGGTTGGCTACACAGGATCCCAAAGGTGGAGGATGCACTCTGACCACAGTTAATCCATGCAGGAAGATTTTCTGATTGAATGACACTAAACCCAGAGTATGGCATTTAAATTTTTAAAGGCACAAAGAATCCCAGAACAAGACACTGACTATTGTCCTGTTCCTATTGTAAAAAACGGCATTTTCACCCTGAAGCTGGCAAGTAACCAGACACTTTTCACAGCGTCCCTCCAATGGCTTTTTGACATTCACTGAGTGTGTAGTTTATTTGGGACTACACCCAGTATTTGTATGCTATCTCCTAATTGCTCAACTCATTAGAAAAAAGAGCTTGCTGAGATTCAAAAATAGATATTATACCTTTTGTATTGCTAGAGTGGCTGGCTGATAGCAAGGTGTATTGGAGAGAGGCCAGAAAAGAGTCAGCTCTAAAGGGGTGCATCCAGCAGGTTGAGGGAACTGATTCTCCCCCACTACTCTGCCTTCATAAGACCCCACCTGCTGTACTGTGTCCATCTCTGGGGTCTTCAGAACAAATGGACCTGTTGGATTAAATCCAGAGTAACACAAAGATGATTAGAGGGCCCTCTCCTAGGGGGAAAGATAGAGTTGGGCTTGTTCAGCCTGAAGAAGAGAAGGCTTTGGTGAGATCTCATTGTGTCCTTACAGTACTTAAATGGGGGTATAAAAAGAAGAGAGACTGACTTTCTACATATACAGATAGTGATATCACAAGGGGGAATGATCTTTAACAAAAGGAGGAGAGGTTTAGATTGGGCTATAGAAAGATTCCTTACTGTGTGGGTGGTGAGGCACTAGCACAAGTTTTCCAGAGATGCTCTGGATGCCTCATCCCTGGACATATTCAATGCCAGGTTGGATAGGGCTTTGAGCAACCTGGTCCAGTGATGGCTTCCCCCAGCAGGGAGAATGGAATTAAATTATCTTTAAGATCCTTTCCAACCCAAGCCATTTTATGGTTTTGTAATTATTTGGGAAAGACATCTTAGACAAAACTGTGGAATACACTGTGCTAAGAATTTATGTTTTAACCTGTATTATTTGGGAATAATCATGTGCAAACACTTGAATAATCATGTGCAAACACTTGAATTTATGCGCAGGTCCTATTTAATTGATTAGTATTAATATAGACTGTGACAACATTTTATCCCACAGGACAAGATTTTTTGGTGAAATTTTGTGTCTTTATGTGAAAGAAAAGCAACACTATTTAAAAATGGATTTATTGTGCTTAATATAGTGACAAAATAAATTACTTTGTTTAGATTCCATGGAATGATTACACAACATTGGCATTTGTTTATGAAATAAGAGGCACTTTTTAAAAATTCTTCTTCTAAAAGAAAAGCTCTTTTTAATAATTTTTTCTTCAGAGCAGAAAAGCACAGAAAAGCAAAATGTAGACAAATGGTAAGTCTCTTTACAGAACTGCCAGAAATGCATAACTATAACTTGTGAAGTCCATATATTTAAACAAACGAACATATGCTTTTCTTTCATGCAATAGAGACAGAAGATGAAAAGTCTTCCTGCAACTTACTTAGTGTGGGAAGTAGAAATGGTTGCACTAAGTAAGGTCAACATCTTAAACTTCTTAGACAGAGAAAATATTTGACCTAATCTCTTTACTTCACCCAGAACACATATAAAAAAACAGACTTTGAAATGGTCCTTTTGTCTGCTCAATTTCATTTATCCCAGAGAAAGAAAAGTAAATTACTGTAGTTGAGAAAAGCTCTACGAGAGAAAGGTTCCAGGAAAGGGATTTGGGATTTTCATGGGTCATATGAAAAATAGAAGAGTTGTTCAACTCACCTGTCAAGTTCAGGCTCAGTATGCTTTATTTTCCATCCTCCACCAGCTAGCTGGTACAGACATCTCAAACTCTCCAGACTCTCCTTTCTTTCACTAGATATTTCCTTTCTGTATGCTAGGATTAAGGTTTCAAAATAAATCACATTTGTGTGCAGGTGTTTGGTACTGGAACTTTGAGATGACTCTCTATTGAGATATGCAGACATTGTATCTAGATTAGCATTTCCTGCATGTTCCAGCACAGCTTGAGGCATTACTGCTTCAACAACACAAAGGGACTGCAATGAAATTCTGAAAAATCTTTTAGAAATAATTTCCTCTTATCACATCCCTATGAAAAATATGGGAAGAAGAGTTTAAGAACAGAGATGTAGAAAAGGAATAAATTCCTTGACTTATGAGGAAATCAGTACGCCTAACATCCCACTATCAGGGAGTCAGTATGCCTAACTAGTAATGGCTGGAGGTAGCTTACAGTATGCCTAAATCCTCTCCATATATAGAGTTAGGCCCTGAACTGACCCGAGGTATCAAAAAGTAATTTACCTCACTTTATTTAATCCTATAAGCTACTGTATTTATGAAGATTCTCCCTACTTATTCTGTAATTTCCAGCTTCAGCTGCCCACTGAGATGAAAAGTGACCTTCAAAGATGATTAAAGGACTGGAGAATCTCTATTGTGGAAAGGCTGAAGGAGTGGGGCTATTTAGCCTGGACTAAAAATTGAGAGGGGTTCTTACATACATGACATAGAAGTATACACATTGATACATAAATATCTAAAGGGGGTGCCAAGAGAGTGGATACAGGCTCTTCTCTGTGGTGCCAAGCAATATGACAAGAAGCAATGGGCACAAATTGGAACACAGGAGGTTCGACATGAACATGAGGAAGAACTTTACTTTGTGGGTCACAAGCACTGGAACAGGCTGCCCAGAGAGGCTGTGAGGTCTCCTGCCCTGGAGACATTCAAAAGGCACCTGGACACAAATCTGAGTAACCTGCCGTAGGGGACCATTCTTGAGCAGGGAGGTAGGACTCGATCATCTCCAGTGGTCCCTTCCAACATTACCCATTCTGCAATCCTGTACAAAATGTCTTCTCTGGGAAGAAACGTAAAAGTATATAATCCCTTCTATAAGCCTCCAAAACTTGTCTTCCTTTCTGTTTTTCTGAGTTCATCAGGGTGAATTAGGTATTAGGTATGCCAAATTCTACATGATGAATAGCAACATTTTATTTTGGCATATCCCTTGGTATGAGAACACATTATGATTTACTGAGAAACATGAATTCAATTCCATCAGGCTGAATGAAGCTGAAAGGACTGGACCTTCTTAGACTCAGTGCTCTTCAGAAGTGTCTGATTTCCCTATTTACTCAAATAAATACCTTTAATGTTTATTATGCTATGGGATGAGCTGCCCATGGTGGTGCCAGTCTCTTCCTGTTCATTAAAGCAGTATATTTCCCCTTGTAATCTATATGTGAGGCAGTTAACATGAAGAGAGATGAGTAATATCCCCAGAAACCATGACTGAATAATCTCTCTTACCATGATACATTTACACATTGGGGTTGAATGATGATTTGCAAAACCACTTTTAGTACTTATATTGTATATATATACAGTTTCTTAATTTCCCTTAGAAAACAGCCCATTAAATTGCCATGCTGCCTGAGGAGAAAAATGGCTGCTTGAAACTTTCTTGTTCAGCTCCCAAAGGAGGGCCATGCCTGGTGTGTGAAAAACCTAATGGCAGGAAGAAGCTGGAAGCAGTGGGAACCTGGTCAGGAGATTTACAGTCTGTGGAGAATGCATCTGACAAATTGAACCAAAACCCAGTCTAGAATTCTTTTGGAGGCAGAAACCAAGGGCAGTTTGCTTGCATTAAGTCAAAGTTACAGAGGCGTGTGAAGTGGTCACAGGATAAGTGTACTTTTTTATTCTTTTGATTATGGGGAAAATATACTTTGCACTTGGATATTGCTTGTCTATTTTAGTTAAAAATTCAAAATTATTTAACCTGTGGCAGAATCTCAGCATGAAAATTTAAGCCTTTAGTGTTAAAACTTGGCAGTTAGAATACAAAGTCTCATGATGCAAAGCGTGAAAGAAGTTTAATTCTAGACATAGTTGCCCGTGCCGCTTGATATTCAGCTTGGCTCTCAAATTGTAAAGCACAGAGAGATGGCAGCTTTTCATTTGGAGTGATATGGTCTGCAGAGTGAGTCTTGCTATTTAAAGCTCTGTTGAAGGTCCTGCAATTATGTTTTTCACTTTTCCACATGGCATGGAAAATAACCCATTTTTAACATTTGAAGTTAGTTACAGTGAAAAAACTCTCCAATATCTTCTGGACCAAATGACAGCCACAGGCTCCTGGATTTTGTTTTTGAGGTTTTTTTCTTTCGTTCTAAACTTCTGTAGTTTTATATATTCTTGTTTATATGTAAGAAAACCCAGTAAATTAAAAGTTAAATTTAAATATAATTAAGACTGCACAGGCTGATCTAAGTAAAAATATGGTCTCCTTTATTTTATCATGGCTCTTAAAAAAATACCATGAAGGCTTTTACTACTGTAACTAGGATCAGAATGAAAAATAGCCAGGCTTGAGTTCAAGCAGTATCTTACCTTGCTTTTAGAGAAGAGTCTGCTTTTCCTGCCAAAAAAAAGACATCACACCTAAGAAGATATATGAGTTCATCTACTTTACAGGCTACTCTTCTAGGAAATTCAGCTGAGATAGCTTTGTGGAATAAATTGTTGTGCATGCAAAATTCACAGACAAATGCTGATTCTTCGCAGATGTGTTCAAAAACATCTGGTCTTGCTTTCAGAAGTACCTACCACTTAAATTTTACTGTTAAGAAGCAATGACAATGCTTAAACTTTTAACTCTAGGCATAAGAAAAGAAAGTTCTGGTTTATCTGAAGGCATGCAGAAAAGGTAGAAAACAAGAATGTGCTACTGACTCTTCTATAGCTAAAGCTTTTCCATGTATGGAAGTGATCACTCTAGCACTGGTGAATAGCCAGGGAAGGACTTAACACTGTAGGAAAGGCATTACTGAGAAATAAGAATAGAAACAAAGATACTTGTCTTTCAGCACATGGTCAGAAACATCCAGTTAGGAAAATTATATAAACATGGGGGACAACTTAATCTATGTGAAGGAACTTTCAGGAATAAATGAGGGAAACCTTCTCTTAACTAAAAAGAAGAGGATATACTGGAAACCTCTTCTGGTCTTTTAGCAACTCTGTCCTGTCTGTAACTGTTGCGAAGGCTTGTCGTTTTGCCAAGCCTATTAATCAGTCATTTTGCTATTGGAACTCCAGTTGTACAATTTGTTTAAAAAAAATCCCCAAACCTAAACAAACACAAATGTCAGGCACCAGCTATGCAACCCATGCTCAGGATTATTTTGTCTGAAGCATATTTCTGGTGTAAAAAACTGGATCCTCTTTAAGATCTACAAATACTCAGGGGGAGTCCAGTGCACTAGGTATAAACAACTCAAACATCAGGTTCCCTTGGCAATGAGAAAGCACACCAAGTTGTCCCAGTCGATTTCAAACCAGACAAGATGACAGGGAAGAGCACTGGGACATTTTGAGGGGTTGCAGAGAGGATGATGTTTGATATATTCTCTTCTGTCTGCTCTGTCCCAAGATGCCAGGACTTAGGTCATGGTTATGAAATGAGAGGTGCACAATGCAAAGCCAGGCTAGATAACTAAAAAGAGCAAAGCAACACTCAGAACTAAGTACAGCAATTTCTGCAGTATCTACTAGGAATTTGGGTTCAACCTACAGTTCGAAATTCTGAGTGTGTTTCACATTTAGGTCTTAACTTCACTGCTTAATCACCTGTTTTTCTCTCTGTCAAGTGAATAGGTTTGATGTCTCAACTTCTCAGCTTTCAAGGCTCATCTGGCTTAACTGTAATTCAGGGATTGCTTTCTTTTCCCCTGAAATCAGTTTTGTCAGGCCTTCCTGATAACAAGCAATAGCTGCTAATTCTTCTTCACTTTGAAACAGAGCTGGGTGGGTATTGACCCAAGACATGGAATATTTAGTGGGTGTTTTATTTGCTTGATGGTCTATGACCTGTAATGGTCTAGGGCTTTTCTTTACATTTTAATTATAGGCTGCATGATTTATTAATTTATCAGCAACCCTGCCACATAGCAACATTTACTGAACTTTACTGCTATTATCAAGATCCTTTGACTTTTTCCATCACTGTAGTAAAAATATTATTCAACTTACCATCACCATAATCTTCTGGAGTAGTTTGCCATTTCAACTTTAGAACTCTATAGAATGGAACAAATAGCTCCACAAATATACATAGGTTTCTAACTCCTTCACGTTTACCTGACACCTCCAGAAGGGAGGAAAGTAAGAAGAGCTAGATGTTCCAATGTCATTCAGGATCTTTGGTTAAAGAGCTTGTCTGCACGAGAAAGCTGTGGCAGAACTGACCACTGAGTCCAGGCACGATACATATAGAACCTCACCTGTTAGAGCATCATTTTTTTTCATAGAATAATACAATTTATTCAAGTTAGAAGAGACTTTAAGATTCCTTTTAGTCAAACATCTGCTCAGTGCAGAGCAGGTTGCTCAAAATCTTGTCCAGTCAGGTCCTGAAAACCTCCAAGGATAGAATTTTTCTGGCCAAGCTCTTCCAAACAGTAGGTTCCCCAAAAGCCTTTTCAGCTCCAGGTGACATAGCCCAGTTCCTCGAGCCTCTCTGCACAGGACATGCACTTCATTCCTCACCATCTCAGTGCCCTCTTCTGAACTGCTTCAGGTTTGCAAACATCCTCTTTGGAATGAACAGCTGAAAACTGGGTGGAGTATTCTGGATGTAGCATAGCAAGTGCTGAATAAAAGAATAATTATCACTGTCCTCAGTCTAGTATCCTCTCTCATAGTAATATAGCCCAGTGTGTCAGGACCTTTTACACCTACCAAGGCATGCTCCTGATTCATGTTTAGCATGGTGTCTATCAGGATGCCAGTGCCATTTTCAGCTCAGCTACCTGTGTGTTTAAGAGTGATAGCACTGAACTTGCAGTGAAATGTGCAAGGGAAATAGGCCTTTTTAAGGTGTGGGGTTGAGCAAGTTCCATCATCCAGAGTAGTTTATTAGCTTGGACTTGCTGTAAAAAAGGATCAGCCTTTTTTCTGTTTTCAAAAGACAGTCAATAATCATCAGCTGGGTACATAGACAGCAATGGGAGGCAGAAAAAACACCTTAAATTTTGCTTCATGTGAAGAAAAATTTGTTTTATGGTCCAGATTAGAGAAGAAAATGACTAGACTAAGATAGTGCTCATTCCCACTAATTATTTCTGGTGTTTTCTGGGTGATTTGGACTCTTGCTTGTCACTACAGGTGATCCTCTGGCAGGGTGGATCAAAGATGAACTTTCAGACACCCTCCCTCCCTCTCCTTCCATGGCCTCTCCACAACTGGCTGTCCTTGTCAGCATGCTCATTTTTTGGTAGGGGGGGAATGGAGGTGAATGGAGATCACTACTGAGTGTATAGCCTTGTTTATACTATAAATCAGGGTAGCTTGCCTGCTTTACTGTCAAATACAGCAGGTAGACAATGGCTCCAATATACTGAGGTGAACCTAATATTTTAATTTAGTGGGTGAGGAAGCATCTTGACCTTTCCTTTCAGACAAATTTGCATCCTTATATATCAGGAAGTTTCCTACAGTGCTACTATTTTTTGTCTTATTTTTTTCTCCTCTCCTGTTATTAATTCACAGTTTGGGTCTCTAAACCTGAATATTTCTGGAATTTTCTAAATTAATTTCAGGATAAGTGAGCTAGGACTCAGGAAATGTGAGACTGCTTTCTGTATAAGCTGAATTTGTGCAAATCACATCTTCATACCTCAGTTTCTCAGTACAAAAAATGGTGCTGATAATACTGACTCTCTTTAGAAGCTCTTTGAAAATTAGCAGTGAAATATCCTGTGGTAGATCTGGACATTACGCCTTGCTTTTAGTTCTTCAATTTATTTCAGTTTTGACTTGTTTGTGGGTGATGAGAAAGGAACAAGGAACTCACAAAGTCAATGTTTAAACTGGCAATGAATTTGAGAATCTCCTGGCAGCCCTTCCCATGCCTGTCTGGGAATTTCTGCCAGACAATATAAAGGTTTAGATGAGGTGCAGTTATGACTATCCTGCAGTAAAGCAAAACGTGTGTACTGGGAATCAGACAAAGGCTACTAGCCACAGTTAATGCATTTAAGATCTCCCTCTCCACTGAGGATTAGAAGCAGTGCTCTTTCCGTCTATGAGAAAACAGTGGAAGAGTCATTCATGGGTGAAATCAGTTCCCTTCCCTAGGTGGGTAGAAGTGGACAAGAAACTGTGGTTTCCCCTGGGTGAACTGATTTTTCTTCTGTCATATTACCTTGTTCGCTCAAAAATTGTTTTCAAATCAGCCACAGCAGTTGTTTGCCTCAGCTCCCAGGTGGTGGGCCTGGAATACAAGACCCTGAGCTATACCTGTCAATACTGGTAATAGATTCACTCTAAGGATGTATGAAACCTCATTCATTATTGATATTTCTCTTCAGAATAACCAGTGAGATCAATTCATTGGTAAATTTATCTCATCCTCATTCTGATCCACACTTCCTTTTCATTCCAAGATGACTATTCCTACATTGTGATTTAGGGAGTATGCTTATTGTGTCTCACTAAAAGCAACTAATGATTGGAATTATCCTTAATTTTCAGATCCTCAGACTTCTGGGAAAGATGGTATGTTTCTCAGAAAGTGTTGTGCAGAATTGATATGCAAATCTTTATCAAAATATCTTTTCCATGCCAAAAACACAAAACAAATGAAAAACTTTATAAAAATTAATTACATTTGCATTTTAACTTTTTAGTCCTTTAAACCATAGCAAAGAATTTTTGATTGTCCTTAATTTCATATTGAAAACCAAAATAAAAACAAAACTAATGTCAAGTTGTTAAAATAAGTGGAGGAAAATTATTTTTAAGTACTCTCTTACCTTCCTAAGGAAAAAAAATCAGATTAGAGAGAATGGAAAAAGAGCTGTGAAAGAAATATGCCAGTGATTATCTTAAGCAGAAATAAACAATGGTAAAACTAAGTGAATGGGGTGTGTGGGAGGGTTCTTTTACTAAAGTTTTAAAATATTTTTCCTTAAATATTTTTTTTCACTATGAAACTCAAATGTCTTTACTTTCTATTATTCTTCTTGAAGGTACCCCAAAGTTTCAGTCCTAGACCAATACATATATAATGTTTTCATGAAAGACTATAATAGTTTTCATCAGCTAACTCTGAGATGCAAAGCTCTTCCATTAGGTTAATTATCTCCTTTTTAACTATATTAGTACTGAGGCTATCTCTAGAACTCCTAGAAGCAACTTTACTGATGGAAAAACCACTTTTTGGTACTATAGTTTTCCAAAAGTTTTCTAATTTACTAGAAGTTCATAAGATGAGTTTTGTATAGGGTTTTATTTTTAGTTATTGTTTTCACCTTTCTCAGATAAATAAGGAGTTCAATTATAATTTGGGGCTGAACAGTGGTATAACACCTGCTGAGGATGCGACAAGCATTTTCAATATTGCATGTGAAGGATGAATCTAAAAGCTGAGCTATGTCAATAGAGAATGCTGCCATTTCTGACTGACTTGTTGGGAAATCTGACAGTGATGCTGGTGCCTCCAGCTCCTGCTTTTAATCCTCTACAAAGTGTGGAGAAGACATTGATTGTCACATTTACAAAATAAATTATCCCACCATTATGCATGTTCGACAGGTAAAGAATACATGGGGAATAAAAACCCATGATGGTATTTGAAATATAACAGGTTAGATCCTGAGCACCTGGAAATAGACTTCAGTGAAGTTACACCCACTTGTACCTATTTCTGTTTTTCTCCACCATACTGCAGGTTTTATAGGAGAAGCCAGCTCTAAGCTTTCCTGCTCTGTGGTTTTCTTACATTCACAGAGATCAGGCACTGGTTCCTAAAAACTTTCATACCAGGTTAAGCCATTGGTCTGTCTAGATCCATGTCATGTTTCTGACAATGGTGAACTTTTGGCTTTAAAAAAAGAATGGTTCTCTAGTAAAACATCTAAGCTATTATGGAATAGGACACCAGGTGTAGGGACAGAAAAAACCATTCCTTTAACCTACCATCCTGGCTGAGTTGTTTGCATCTTGAAATATCACCTTTTGCTATCTATTTCATTACAATAAATTTCTTGATACTTCATTATTAAGTATTATTAATTCATTATTGAATTTCATTATTGAATTTCATTATTGAATTTCATTATTAAGCAGTAACTCATCTCACTTCCTTAAGAAATCTGGGCATAGAGGTGACTTTAAGTTTTCATGTGGGAGTAAATTCTAGAAGGATGCTGTAGGCTGCATATAGTTCTTATTCACTCTGTTTCTTCCTCATGGACAGCCCTTTCATTTAATCATCTGTCCTATTGTCTTTCTGATATGTAAAATTATTAAGAAACTGTTTGATCCCTATGATCTTCTTAACCTAAATATTCACCCTCCACTTAGTGTCCTCCTCTCCTGGCAAATACATTTAAGCCTTTCTGGTTTTACTAATCTCATCCCAAATATTTTACTTTTTTTTTATTCCCCACACAGCTCCTTATGACTTTTACTCTTTGTTGTCCAGGGGTTTAAGGCCCCGAGGAATCAAAAATGTTGTCAGCTCAGTTGTCCTCAAAAGTCTTCTTTAGTTTCTTCCTATCAGCTGTCATCAGCAATAAAGTTTTTCAGAGGTTTTACTTCCATCAAAGGTTCTTAGCAAAACTTCAGAAGCTCGCATCAGTCATAGCTGTGAGGTGCTGATTGTCTTAATGATTGCAAATGGTGGCAGCACCCAGGACTCTCAGAACTTCACTCTTGACTCAGAAAGGCAGATATGTATTATTAAAAAAGAGAAATATCTTCACAGAAGACACAATTTCTCTAACATTTATCTTCTTAAATCTTGGGCAACAATTCCAACTGACAGTTCAGTTCCATCTGACAGTTCTAGTTATTGGCAAAGAGGAATCTTGATGCTCTTTCCATCAAATATAGTTCCTATCTTTTTCTTTATGACCCCTGGACTCAGCAGCCAAGGTTGGCAATGATATGTTAAACATGAAGGGAAAGAGTAGAAGAATAGAAGGGACTATGGACACACAGAGTTGAATCTCATGCATAAGTCCAAACATAGATGAACCCAGAGGAGTCTCAGATCATAAAGTGTAGAAAGGCTCATGAGAAATATCTTTGTTAAGACATACTTTTTAAAGACCCTTGCTTTCTCTAAACAAGATAACATTGAAGAGACACTAATCTCACAATTTTATATATATACTCATATCCTTAATATGTGTTGGGTCTTGGTTTGAAAAGAATTAAAATATTATCCAGCTGGGATGTTATAGCTAGCAATCAAGCCTTACCTTTTCATCTGGAGGAAATGGGTGTCTGACTTAGGGGAGAAGACCAGGTAAGATCTGGTCTGTCTTCTTTCCTAAAGTCAAATAAATCTTCTTCCTGGTATGGTGTTTAGCCCTTTCTTTTCTTTTGCTGAGTGGTTGAAGCATGGGTGCCCTGTCAGAAAGTGTACGATCATCTTGCTGTGCTTACCTTACCCAGGAACATAGTCAATCAGATAATCCAAAGAGAATTTTTGCTTAAAGCCTGAAGAAGTCTAGGCTTCTCCAAGAGAAAGCTTTTGGCATCATTTTCATTGCAAAGGCCAGTTCTGTTACACAGAAGGATTTGTTTGAAAGGTGGCATTTCTTTTTTTTTTTTTTTTATAAGCTAGGGGAGGCTAATTCATCTTGGCTCACTGCAGCCTTCTGCACCGTCTGTGCTGCCTGCATATTAAACACTTGGGTTTATATCCCCTTCTTTCATTTCAAATTTTACTTCTGCTTTGGAAGGAGGTTTTACACTCTTGTGAATTAGAAAGGCCGTCTTCTACAGACAGAGCAGAGGTCATCTGAGATTTAAATCTGACTTCCAGGTTTCCAAGTCAAAGTCAAACTTGTCTTTGGATAAATTGTGACTAAGCTGGACACATTAGTACAACTCAGTCATCTGTTCTGAGTGTTCAGTCAGCACGAGCTAATGGGATTGTAATGGCACCCAAGGCAGTGCGGTCTCTAGGACACCTTCATGTAGACTGTTTTTCCTTCATGCTGTGTGCCCTAATGAAGACAAAAGGAATTATAAATGTAGAAAGATAGTTAAGATTTACTTAATCTTTCTCAAAGACAAAGCTTAGAATAATTAGGTAAGAAGAATAATTTTAAATTCTCTCTGAGCTCCTCTGCTCAGTTGCATAGGGGTAAAAATGAATGAATGATGAAAAGTTTGTGGGTTGAGATAAAGACAGGAGTGTTGTTCAACAATTACCAGCACAAGTGAACCTAACTCAATTCAGGAAAATGAATTCATTTGATTGCCAATTAATAACAAACTTGAATAATGAGAAATAAAACCAAACAATACTATAAACATCTTCCCCCAACCTTCTTGTTCCCAGGCTTAATTTCACTCTTGAATCTTATATCTGCTCCCCTTCAAGCAGTGCAAAGAGAATAGAGGTTTAGTTCAGTTCATAACACTTCATCTCTCTTCCTCCCTCCTCACACTCCTGTGCCCCGTCATGGGATCCTTCCAATGAGACACAGTCCTCTATGAACTGCTCCAGCATGGATCCTTTCCACTGGGCATAGTCCTTCAGAAACAGACTGCTCCCATGTGGGTGCCCCATGGGGTCACAGGTCTTGCCAGAAAACCTGCTCCTGCATGGGCTCCTCTCCACAGACAGCAGTTCCTACCAGGAACCTGTTCCAGTGTGAAATCTCCATGGGCTGCAGCTTCCTTCAGGGCACATGAAGGGCCCCTGCTGCAGAGTGGCTCCTTCCCATGGGATGAAGCCCATGAGTATATGCTCTAGCATGGTCCTCCGTGTGCTCCAGGGGGATGACTTGCATCACCAGAGTCTTCATAATTGGCTACAAGGAAATCTCTGCTCTGGTGCCTGACAGAAACATCCAAATTAAAAACTGTTTTTAAAAATTATTTTATTTGCATCATTTTTGCTATGATGAAATCATCCTGCAGTAACCACACATAAACTGAACTACTGTTCTTTTAATTAAGAAAAAAAAAGGTCCAATCACAATCCATTGTTTAGTGCTGCAAAAGCAGTACATTAGAAATTATACTGGATTTTGATCCAAGGTTACTATGAAAATAAAGAATATTAATAAGGCTTGTGATATGAAGGGTGTTAATTTTTTCTAGGCTGTCTGTGGTATTTTACAGGTGGCCAGTAGTCACTTCTTGGTTTGGATGTGTGACCTCAGCTGCCATCTCACAGCCATACTGTTGCTGTTATGCTTCAGATGTCATACCGGATCCATAAGAAATAATTAATGAAAAAGAAGGTGAGTCCATAGGTCATCAGATAAAAAAAAAAAAAAGAAATTTCAGAAATACAATCTATGAACTTGTTATCTACATTTTCTCAAAGTATCTCTCAGCCCAGGAATTTGATCAGACATATGCTTTTAAACTTTGCAGTTCATGCTAAGACAGAAGACATGACTTTGTAAGCTCCATCCTTGTTATTCTGTCATAATTGCAATTTTCTGCTATTACTGGTCATAAAGGCAGCAAAAGGTGTTTGGTTCTACAGACACCTGCAGTGATTAATCATCAGTGGAATTGTATGGAAAATCCTTAAAAACTGGAGGCTTAGCTTGAAGCACAACATATGCCTCATTTCATCAAAAGAAGCATTAATTGGAGCAGATTTAAAGCTTTAGCTTGTAGAACCTAATCAGAAATGATTTGACTTACACCACTTTCAAGCACAAAATCTGTTGAAGTCAATGGATATGAAGGGAAGATTTGTTTACCTAAATGCATGTCAAGTCAAGAACTTCTAGTGGGATTGAGAGCTTCTTACAGAAAACTGAAAAGTACACATTAAATGTTTTAGTGATCCATTCTTTGGGTCTTTCCCTGGGTCATTTCTCTCCTAAATCTCAAAACTGATAAAATTTCTCTTAGCTATTTTTCCATCTGCTCTCAGCATTTTTGTGAGCTGGCATATACAAATGAATAACAAACCAGACAAGAACAATGTTCCTTTTAGAGTTTCAGAAATCACTCAGCATGCTTGTTTATACTCCATCAACTAAGCATTAGAGCATGAAATGCCAATTTAGAATGCTCTCAGGGAAGTAGCCTTAAACCTTGCACACAGTGTAGAACCTGGAAGGTCCTGGTAAGCATGCATGCAGGCAGGGTTGTGTGAAAGTAGAATGCTCTGCATGATAAAATAATAGACAATCCAAACCCATTCCAAAATATTATAAAATCCAATGCCAGCACCTTCATCTGGCTTTTGGAATGCAAATTTCAACTGTCAAAGCTTAATTAAAAACTACCAGTCAGCACTATTTAAAAAGTGGAAGAGAACTAAGTGGTAGGTTGTTGCGGAAAATGTGAACATTGCATGCTAAAAGAAGTATCTAGGATGACAGGTATATAATTATCATCACATCAGGTGAAGGACAAGAAAGAGTCTTTGGTTCCTGAAGAGGTGGGGCTTCAGCAATCTTCAGTGTGGCAAGGGGTTCCTCAGGCAGAGTTAATTTATCACTCAATTTATTTCAAAGGAGAATCTCCTTCTATGTGAAACCTCTGTGCACATTCAAATCTGGTGAGGTGCTGTGCGAGACAGACATAAATAGGTTAGTGCAGCACAAACACTTGTGTTTTGTGCATCAGTGAGGGCTGGGTTTGAGGAACAATTCTGTGTTCAGGTGTTCAACAGTTTCTGCTCAGAATCACATCACAGCTGTGCTCTAATCCCACACTCAATGGAGATCAGCAAAGCATAAATCAAAGCCCCACTGCAGTGATCATCTGAAGGCAAGAACCTCTAGCATCTTCTGCAGGTTTTAAACCAGCAAAACTGACTTCCTCTGTATGTTACTAAATATTCAAAATTATGGGTAAAGGATTATTGTTGCTATCTAAGAAGAAAGCATTCTGAAATACCATTCAGTTCTCCTTGAGACTATGGTATTAATGCCTCAAGCTCTAACAACACCACCCTCTTCTCCATATCTACATAGTGGGTGAACATCTGTACAAAGATTTATTCTGGCTAACCACAGCAGTGCTGTTTGCCCAGGTTTTACAGATCAGAGCCTCTGACCTTCACCTACAGCTGCAGCTGAGTCTAAGAGCACTGAGGAACAGCAACAACCTTGTCTCCCACAAATCCACTTTTACAGCCTGCTCTTCACTATCTGTGCATTGGGTGCTTGCATGGCAATGCATGGTGCCAGATTGGGTACAGAAAGTGAAGAAAAATAGCAGAAAAGAGGTGTCACTGACAATTATTTAGAAATACTTTAAGAAAACAGTGCCAATTCCATCTTTGAAATTTCTGAATTTGTCAGCTTAAGGCTGAGAGTGGGGTAAAAAATAAAAGGTAATCTGTTTTATATTTAACCTGGGAATTTAACATTCAAAGCTCAATTTTTTAAATGACATTGCTATAGATGAACTTCCCTCCTCACTCCCCAGTTAGAAAACATTAGACTTTAAATCTTGACAGGTTTGGAATATGCAATGTCCTGGATAATATATAATCAGTACTGAAAAGGAGAAATGTACTACTCAGACATCTGCCAAAAAAAAAAAAAAAAAAAAAAATCTTTCTTTAGCATTTCCCACGTGTATAGGATCTATACTCGACACGTTTGACTTGATCAATCTTTCATAAATGAAAATAGCACTATGGTACTTACGTATTGCCAGAGACTTGAGGGCTCTGACGGGCTCTCTCCCCTCCTACCCAAGGCCCAGGGCCCCATTTCAACATGCTACAATTCCCTGTCCTGGTGACACCGTAGGATGTTGTCCCCAACTCCCCACAGCCCTGCTCTGCCCAGCTGGGGCCAGCATTCCTGTCCTGGTGCCCCTGACAGGCCACCTGGGGGCTGCATCTGACGCTGGTGTCCCACCCTGGAGTGGATTCTAGTATTTCACCACCCTCCTCTCCAGTGCTGCACAGCCTTTTGCACCTACCAGGGCTGACCCCAGAATAATTCCTTCTCCCCTTGGCCCACCTGGAGATCCTTGGGATGGCTGGGCATCCTCCACCACAGTAATCCCTCTCAGCTTCTGGCCTCCATCCCCTAGGGAGCAGCCAGCTGCCTTCTAACAATTATAGTGCAACACAAATGTTCCAATCCTTAATTAAGTTTAATTGCTTTTTTAAAAATATGCTCAGGTTGTATTAGAGACTTAAAATCGAGGTTTCTACAATTCTTGTTCCCTGATGTTGTCTTCTCATAGCTCAAAATCTTTGAGACGTTTGGGTGTGTTGCTTTGGGACAATGATTCAAATTGAAATAAAATTCTTTGGATGGAATGAATGTTGTCCAATTTTTAGCAAAAGTTTGGACTTTTGCAGGTGACTCTCCTCTTCTTGCTACTATGAACATAAGTGCAATGATTTCAGAACTATCATAAATCAAAATAAATAAGATTCCACAGAATCTTAAAATAAATAAGATTCCACAGAATATGCAAATATTGTCCTACATGGTGGCAAGGAGCACTGAATTTTCACTTGTCAGAAAGGTAAATAAAATCAATGAGCTTTTATCAGATACATTATTTCATTAGGTGACAGTTAAAGCACAGTGTGAAATCTAAACATAAATCACACATGGCACCTGCCAAAGCTTGTTGAGTTGTATGTGTTTTTCAAGCTTATGATTTAAGAACTGGAATAATAGTCCTTTAAATTTTATCAAGTATTTTTCCTCTGAAATTCCCTTGAGAACCTATGATCTGCATTTGCAAACACATGGATTGGTTTTGATTACTACCATCCTCCGTGCTGTGTTGTGGTTCCTGAGATGTTGGTTGCTGTATAGTAAAAGCATTACAAGGCTGCCTCTGAACACCACGGTACCTCATTCTTCTCTTTCATATGTTTTAAGCTGGGCTGTTACCTGATGGCAGCAAATATCCTGGGAAGTCACTCCTTAGTACAGCTCCCTGTTGTCATTTTGTTCAGATTGTGTTGGTCAGTCTGATGGGGATCATGTGGCATGATGTGCTGGAAAACCAGACCCAGATTTTATGTGGTACCTATAAGTGTCTGACTTTCTATTACCAGAGGACAACTAGTTTAGATGGATTCACCACCACAGAACTGTGACATTAGATGAGATGAATCCAACACTTAATTTTCTTCTATTCTGTGTCTTTATTCTCCACTCTCCCAGCAGCAATGTCAGTATCTTCCAGCTAAGCAGACATCCTCTACCGGAACCTCCTCTGTGGACCTATAAAGGACATGGTGGGAACAGACTTCTAATGACATCCCACATGAGTGTAAAAAGGTGCTGGTTCATTTTCTTGTCTACATTCTGACTTAAAATACTCTAGTGAGGTGGTTTTGTTGTTGTTGTTTCAACAATATTAGAATAAGCTACTAATTTAGTCATTGGTAATGAAAATTCTGCTGATACTAGCTCTCCAGTAATTTCCTGTTTGTTGCTTAAAAGAACTTTAAAAGTATAATTTAATTTCTCTTATTTCATCAGGTTGAGTAGAAAGAATGAATACATAAGTGTTTGGTCCTGCCTACACTTGCCTCACACTTCATCTTTTTTTTTATTTATCTTTCCTCTGAATATCATAGTATATTTTCAACATTATCCACTTTCCAAAACTCCCAAACTTCTAGTTAGAGACCTAGAAAATATACAACATACTCTAGATGGTATGAGAAAACAGCACTGTTTTCTCTCTAATTTACATATTGTTATAACATCTTTTCACAGAATTTTTTTTAACGTGTCTGGCAGTGGTGGGTGGCAGTGAACTGAATTGCTCCATCATCTAGACAATATGATAGTAAGGATGACTAAACTGGGGCTTCTAGGGAAGATAGTCACAATATAGCCCTTTGTCCTCATATGCTGGTAGGAGCAGGCTTTTTAGATTTGTCAAGTTCCGTGGCAGCCTGTGCTGAAAAAACCCCAAATAAGTAAGAATAAAAATCTCCACCTTATCTCAAGGATTATAAAAGCATTTCTGCTTATGTCGAACTGCTAGAAAAAAAGGTGAATTGCAGGTTTCTGAGAATCAAAATATTCCTCAGAGGATTTTTTGACCAATGTTGTAGTGACGAAGATCTGTAGTGCTGCATCTTGAGGAAAGCTGCATTGCTGAGGAAGTGGCATGTAACAGGAGGGACGGCAGTTGGCAAAACAGGCTCCAACATGCTTGTGTCTCATCTGCTTGTCAGTTGAAAGCTGGGGATTTTTTGAGTGGCTTTGTAATAAGGCAGTCACTTAAAAAGCAAGAAATTTCCTAAGCTAATCATTCCCCTCTTAAAAGTAAAAAAAAAAAAAAAAAAATCTGCATTGTAGTTAGTCAATACATTGAGAAAGAACTATAAGACTATGTCATTTCTAGTAAAGAAAATCTAACTAGGACAGCTTTTTGATACTGATGTGGAACAGCCCACATCTGCACCATGCATACTGTTCTTCTCCAAAACAGGGTGGCAACATACAATTGCCCACCTGAACCCTGTCCAAACATTATTTTTGGTTAACTCCTTTGGCATAGAGCAAAAACATGCCTGAAAATACTGTAAGTAGAATGAGTTCCTGCGTGCATGAATATTGCCTAATGCAATTTCACTGATTAAAATACCTGTAAATACAATGTATTTTTACAGGCATGCATCTCAAGTATCCTCACTTTCTGAAAAGAAGTTATCAGGTTTTGTCTCTTGCCTTAGAACAATATTTTTAAATGAGGGCCTTTTTTGTGAGTCTGGATTTATGCAGCCCTTACTGTGTGAGGGAATGCTCACTGATGAGGACACCTGGGAGGTACCAAATTCTATGGATAAAAAAACAAGAAGCATTTCTGGTAGAAGAGGCTGTGCAGATTTTCTGAAATAGCCATACTCACCTGTTAATATTCTTATGAGAAAGAAACTTATGGGTTCAGATTCGTCCTTGGAAAGTTTATTCGCATCTGCAAGGAACAAAAAAAATAAGAAAATTTAAAAAAAACATCGAAAAAGAGGATTAGTTTTAATGACCTGTTTGTTGTTATTTCCAGCCCTCTGCAAAAACAAATTAGGATCTGTACTTTTACTGGTTCCCTCCCACAGAGAAGAGAAATATTTAATTCTGTAAATATTTGATCAGAGCTCAGCCACCTGGAAGAGATTGTAGAGGAGGAAATAAACTCCTGGAGGCCAGATCTTCTTTTGGTGTCTGGTTCACTGTATTGGACATAGAAATATTGGGACAGATTTCCCAAGGAAGCTTAGGGATCATTAGTACCAGCTGGTGTGCTCCCACACTGTATGACATAGCTCTGTTATGGAACCTGCACCTGCCTCTGTGTGCAGCCAGGGTTGTGGGTGGGATTGAACTCACTCCAGGTTAAGTATACATGTTTAGCCTCTGCAGCAGAGACAAGTCATCTTAGCTTCCATTTTCAGCCAATGGATAGTTACAAGCCTTTTAGAGTATGATTCATCTGATTTCCTTAAAATTCTTATCCAGAACAAGCCTAATTTCACTCTTGAGATACCTGATTTTCTCTGTTTGTTACAAAAAAAGCCTGGAGTGACTATGTCTGGCCATCTCTCCTTCATCTATCAGATGCCATTCTGTTTCATAAGAAATATTTCAGATGTCATCAAGCTCATCTGTGGTGACCTGCATTTTTTTAATTGATTTGCTGTCAAGGCTGGGTAATAGGTAAATATTTTTGTTCGTCTGTATGACAATCTTTTGTTTGGGAATTCAAGATAAAGCAAGGCTCTATCAATACTTTTCTAAAATAGCAGCTGTAGGGAGAAATTAGAGATTCGTATGAATGTATCACACCTTGTGTGATACTTGTCCTATGGCCACATGTGATAGTTATGACCCTTGAGCAGAAGCTGGCACAAGAAAAGTGTTCATTTCTCTGTAAGGGATATTCAGGTATTGTATTACTGCAGGATGAAGTATATGAGGATATCAACTCCCTTGATATAAGTTCGGACAGGGGCCCTGATCGCTCAAGACAGATTTTCATCGTGAAAAACTTTTCCCAGTGAGCTCAGCTCCTCATCCGTCCCTGTTGCTGAGGTGACTTAAAGTCACGAGAAAACTATGTCATGTCATTCAGAGCACAACTGGCTGAATACATTTGGGTTGCATAATTTACTCAGAGCATTCTCTAGTCTTATTTGTATGCACTATCCACTGGGTTTCCCCTTCCTCCCATCATTCATCCAATTCATGAAGAGAATAATTTGGGATTATATAGGATAGTGCAAGGCTTTGTCAACATGTTTCAGAGAATATTTCATGTAAAGTCATCGCATGCTATTTGCTCAGGTTTAATAAACACACTAGGGAAGAAGGAAAAAAGAAAAGCTGATAAATTTTTCCCTGCTGCTTAGATACTAAGAATGAAAGGCAATGGAAGGAAAGCCCTGCTTCATTGTGTGAACCAAGACATAGTATTTTTCCTGTCATAATTGTATGCCAGCACTTAACCAGGAGACAGAGTTCATACTAGGACCATTTAAATATTGTTTGTCTGTAGGCAAAAAGTAAAAATCAGGTTTATTGACTTCTAATCAATATTTCTTCCATGTTTAAAAGGGTATTCTGGATTAGCTGTGGCAAAGATCACACTCACTGGTGAATCTTGAGATGATTCGTCTTAATGTTTTGCTTTGGCATGTGTGGTTCTGTGCCCTTAGCCCATAAAACATACTCATAGGCTTCACAAGGAACGAGATTGTCAGATTTTCAGACTCATGGGTTTTGTAGTGGACTTTGGCTTAGGTCCTAAAATAAATAAGCATGAGGTAGGACTAGGGAAGCATCTGTTGTGTGCACTGCAACACTGCGGTGGGAGGAGGTAGGTGGAGGACGGAGACATCTTCCTGAAAGGAATCACCACTGTTCTTCCTCTTTTGTGTGCTGCTGGGGGAGCAATTTAACAAGCAAAACATGCAGGCAAACAGTGCAACAGATGGTGCAACCTACTATTGAGGAAACATTTCAAAGGGTAACAAAATATGGTTGAAACCAGCTTACAGTTTACACACTGAATGCAAAACCGAACATGCTGTTTTCAGCAGGCTGTAGCTGTTTTCATTTGTTGATGCCAAGTGCTTTGGGGAGCCACAGCTCCAAAGTGGTTAGTGCAGCAGCAGGAATCCCTGGAACTGTATGGACTTGACTCAGCTGGACAGGTAGGGTAGGACTGTATTCTTATCTGCAAATAGGCTTTAGTGCAAGCAGAGGGATTCCCTCAAGGAACCTCCAGTGAGGTTCCTACAGTTTGTTCTCTATCTTTCTGTCTCTGCGCCACTAATAACTTCAGAAGCCAGGAGATTTTGATAGATGTACATAAATTGTATGGAAGATCTCATACAAATTTTAAAAAATGTTGCAGTTTATCAAGAAATCTCACAGTATTTCAGTGAATATAAAGATTATAAAAGATATTGAAAACTTTCAGCTAAATTATAATGTATTTATTCATTCAAAATAGTGTAGATAAAGGAGAGATAAGCACAGCCTACTAGGCACACACAGATCATCAGGAGAAGGTAGGAATACAATCAGCATGGAAAATATAGAATGAACAGTAGCTAGAAAAAGAAACTGAAGGTAATAAGAAATCATTAATTGACTGGATTATCAATAAAAGACTCAAAGAAAAGTGTTGGAAATTTATTCAGTGTAAAAGAATAACTATCTCTAAATGGCAAAACCAAATAGGAAATGTAAAGGATTTTTTTTTCACTGTTCATTATAAAGCTTACTAACGAGAATGGGAAAACTTAGAAGGAATACATAACAACTCTGACAGAAGCCTAGAACAGAAGCAGATCTTGTTTGACCATATTTTGGTATTTTCAGGTTTTGTGCTTGTCTGAGCCTTCTGATCGTGACCTCCGTATGGGCCAAAATTCATGCAATAGTAGTTGTCTTTGAGAACTTGTGGAGGATATAAAATTTATTGCTGGACTGGAAAGTAGTACTCTTAGCTTATATCTGTATAAAGGGGGGAATAAGTAAAATGTCAATTTATAGGCAAGTCAACTTAACTTCAAATCCTAGAAAAATTCTAAAACAAATAGTTAACACTTGGAAGATAGCAAGAAGAGTAGCAGCATAGATGTATTTGCCAAGGAGATATCTTTTCAAATCAATCTCATTTTCTTTTATGAATGAATATTGGGTGATATAGGCAAAGAAGAAATAATAATAATATATTTCATTTTCACTAAGGCTTTTTATATTGCCTTACATTGCATTTTGGAAAGCAAACTGGGAAGACATATCAAAAGTAAAATTATGGTGGGGAAGAGTGTAGAGTGGCATATAACCAGATCAACTTATCACTTGCTCCCTATCCATCTGGAAGCACAGTTCCCTACACTATGAATTTTAGTTTCATAAACTACATAATTAAATCAAGACCATGCTTATTAAATCCATAGATGCCATCATACTTATAGGAACTCCAAACATGAGAGAAAACAATACTAAAATTAAAATTAATAATTACAAAAACAATCTGAATGAAATCAAGACAAGGGGAGAAATATCCCACCATTGCTTAATAGAATTTTAACCCAAGTAATCAATAATGATAAAAGTTCAATCTTTAAAATCAATCACAGGTCGAAAACTTTGGACAAAGAATTTGCAATAGAAAATGTGCATCTGTTAAAATTAGATGAATAGAGATATTGAAAGGCATAGAGATGGGGAAGGACAGAAATTCTGAAATTATCTAGAAATGCTAACTATAAATAAAAAAATGCTATCAAAACTATTAACACTGTATTTTCAAAAAGAAATAAACTGAAGCCCATCCAACGTAATCTTAAGGGTCATCACTCCAGTTTTAAAGCGGAGTAATGTATTAAATGCTACTGTTAGGCCCTGCCACATTTCTTTCCATCTTTTCTATTTATTTTTTAATGTTTTATTTATTTGAATTTTATTTATTTATTGATGTTATATATTTCTATTGAATTTTGTAGAATGATCTGTAAAGTACATGGGGACTGATGGATTTTAGTCTACTGTGGTTTCAGTCATCTAATGCTTTTTAAAATGTGTTTATTTTGACAATTTTCTGAGCATTACTGTGCCTATTTTCTATTGACAGATTCTCACAGGGCAGAATGTCACTAATTGAATCTAATGAATATGGCTGGACACTTATGGTATACTGGAGGCAACAGATTAAACCACAGATACATATCAAGACTTCTGTGGATATTAACAGCAGGATTATGTCCATCAACAAAAAATATCACCACGGATGCAATTTGCACATGCAAATACTAGGAGCTTTGGAGAATAGATATAATAACAGCAGGCATGCACTCTAGGAGAATATGATATTATGGGTTATGGACAACTTAAATGGGAAGAGAGGTAGAAACCTAATGAGACACAAAACGTGTAGTAATTTTGAATGCTTTGAAGGATAAAACATGAACTGTTATATCAGTTGCATTCTGGATCCCTTGCTAAAAGGGTTGTGTATGACTAAAGCATTGATAAAATTGTGCTATGTATGTGATTAAGGGACTGCTGATATTTTATCCCTAAGACGTGTTACTAAAAAAGTAAGTAAATATACTGACTTCCTTTCTGTTGTTAATATTTCAAAAGGAGGTTCTTGGAACACAGTTTTGTTACCAGGGTCCATCAGAATTTAGATTTTCACAGAGATAGGAAATAGCAAACTGGCTAATTTTTAGTTATTCAATATTTCTACTTACAAACTGATTTTTTGTCTTGATGGATGATGTGACCATTACAAAAGTATCAGGAAGAGATCATTACAAGAATAAATCACTAAAATAATCTTGTTGTGGATTTTGGCCATTGAGTTTTAGTCTGTTGAGAAAGGAGGGAGCTCTGAGAGCTGGAAATGCCATGCCTAATCTCTATGAAGTTAAATAAGAAAGGTTCAAGGACTAAACCCCATCCTGCATGTCAGCAGTCATGGACTGGCTCAGGTCCACACAGTCTTAGTCCTACAGTGCAGACAGACTATGGTACAGCTGTTACCACCACTTGGCCATGTGTCTCCTCTGGGCCCTACATGCATATAATGTTCTCCTCAAACACTAAAAAATACACAGGAGGAAAAGCTAAAAACAAACTTTGTAATGATTTTTTTTTCTTTTAGCAGAATATCATTGCATAAGTCTGGATATTAGTCAGAGATGAAGGTTTCCTAATTAAAGGATTTGTGTTGATTGAAGTTTGTTTCCTCTGCTTTCTTTATTTGTTTTTTTCAACTGGAGAGAAAAAAATAGAAGGAAAGTCACATAAGGTGATTGTTTCTCAGTTCTTATAGGAAATAAGTCAGTTTTGTATTGTGTATAATGAAGTTTTTTATAAGTGATTCAGAGGGTTGTTTGCCTATTTGTTTTTAGAAACATGTCACTCAAGCCCTTGTTACCTTTATTATGTGAAACACAATGCTGCACAGTTTAACTGTTCAGTCTTGGGAATGAATAGATGGTGGCTGTTAAAAGGTAGGAGCTTGTTCAGAAAATAAACACGGTTATGCACCATAACTATTTCATAAACATGAAATAACCATAAAGAAAAAAAAATCAGTAGAAAGCGTAGCAATGAAAAAAAACCCCAAACTTTGGTAAACTCATTATGCATGGAGGACACTTCTGATTTACAAATGTAGTGAGCTGGCCCTGGCTGAATGCCAGATGCCTACCAAGGCTGCTCTATCATTCTTCTCCATAACTGGACAAAGGCGAGAAAATAAAATGACAGAATTGTGGCTTGAGATAAGGACATGGGGAGTTCACTTCCCAATTACCATCATGGGCAAAACAAACTCAATTTGGGGAAAATCAATTTATTACTATTCAAATCAGAATATGGTAATGAGAAATAAAACCCAACCTTAAAACATCTTTGCCCCCACAAGCCCCCTCCCCTCTTTCTTTTCTGGGTTTTCCCCAGGGCTGCAGGAGAACAGGGAATGGGGGCTGTGGTCAGGTCATCACATGTCAGAGAGGGATTGCTCCTCCTACTCTTTCCCTGTTCCAATGAGGTCCTTGTCTGCAGCAGACAGTTCTCCACGAACTTTTCTAATTTGAGTCCTTCGCACGGGCTGCAATTCTCCATGAACTGCTCCAGCATGGAGCTTTCCCACAGGTTGCTGTCCTTCAGGACAGGGCTCCTTCAGTGTGAGCTCCTCAGGGCTTCAAAATTCCTGCCAGCAAACCTGTTCTAGCATGAGCTCCTCTCTCCATGGTGACACAGATGACAGAAGCCTGCTCCAGAGTGGGCTTTCAGTGGGGTCAGAGGCTCTTTCAGACATCACTCTGCTCTGGTTGGGATCCCCCAGGGGGATGCAGGTGGATCTCTGCTCCCCGGTGGTCTTCCCTGGCCTGTGGGGACACAGGTGCCTCACCATGGGCTGCGCCAGGAGCTGCAGGGGAATCTTAGCTCCAGCAACTGGAGCACCTCCTGCCCCTCCTTCTGCACTGACCTTGGTATCTGTAGGACTGTTCCTGTCACATATACAACAGACTGGCTGCAGCTGTGCAGGTCCTTTTTTACCCTTCTTATATACTTTATCCCAGAGGCACCACCACATCACTGATGGGCTTGGACTTGTCCAGCAGCGGGTCCATCTTGGCGCTGGCTGGCATAAGCTCTGTTAATGTGTAAAGCTGTAAAGCTTCCAGCAGCTTCTCACAAGAGCCACCCCTGTAGCCCCTGCGCTACCAAAACCTTGCTATGCAAACCAATGAAATTGGATAAGATAGTGAGGGAGATGTTGACCTTTCAGAAAAAACTATGTTGTTCATAAACATTAGTTGTCTAATAAACCTGGAAACAAAATAGACATGTGTGAGTAGTCTGTTACAAAAGGTTGTAACAAGAACGGGAGAAAGAAATAGGTTTTTCAGAATCATAAAATATCATAAAGGAAACATAATCAACATGTTTATTGATCACAGTTTAAAATTATGAGAATGAATTAAAGTAAGATTAAACAAAGATGCTATGAGCCTTTTATTTGGAAGAATTGTAGTTGTTTAATAAGGACTTGGACAGGTAAATAGAAATCTTGCTCAGTCATCAGCCTTGCCACTCATATCCATCTCCTCTCTTCTCTTTTATATTGGAAGGTCAGATTCCTCAGGTCAGTGAGCATCTTTGTATTCACACTTCAATAGTACAAAGGGTTGTTGTTCAACATTAATTCTTTGCATCTGCATCTTATAAATAAAAAACATACAGTAAAATCACCAAAGTCACAGTAGGCCATTCTCAAGGCAGTACTGAAATGAATGCTGAAGGCAACACTGAGATGAATACTGAAATCAATCTTTTATCTTAAAAGGGAAGAACTTTTAAACTAAAACTGAGTAATTCTTGAAGTGGCAGAATGGATTGTTCTGAAGGCCTGATTCTGATGTACAACTAACACAGATAACAGATATAACTTACAGAGCCTTCTAGGTAGACCTGCAATGTAAATAATAATGACAAAAAATGCTATGAACCTGGTGAGTTTTCAGAATGTCAGCTTAGTATTTGTCAGACAACACCTTGGGAGAACAACTAATTGAATTTTGATACACTGCATTCCCATGCAAATCTTGGACAGGACAAAATGATATCTGCTCCTTACATAGTGTTTCCTCTTTAATACAGTTAGGATTTTCACAGTTTCTTGGTGGCTCATGCTCAATATTAAATTGATATAACATGTGCTAAAGTCACTTCCCAGGGCAAAGCACATAATGCCCAGACTTACTATTCTTAAAGTTTTTCCTTTCCCTTAGATTGAGGCTCAAGTTTGTTTTATAGGAGCTGTAGTGCACCTGTTATGTTTAAAGCATCGTGCTGAAGACCGAGGATATAGAGCAGACAATCAAAAGGGTCAAACAGATTCTCCATCAGGGAATATGTTTTTGTGTCCATGCTTCAGACAGACTCTAGACATCAGATATCTATAAGATTAGCTCCAGATGCTGAGGATACTAAGCTTGCGTGATTTGTCTAGAAAACATGCTGGAAATTTTGATAAGAGTTGGAGGATTAAGCACCATTTCAGAAATGTTTAATATGATAAAGAATAGGCTTGAGTTCAAAGTGAGAAACTGCTTCAGAAGAACTCATGTTCTTTGGAAATGTTTCTGGGTAAAGAGACTAAAGTTAAACAGTGCCACAAGTTATTCATATTTCAGCAAAATTGTTGGAATTTGAATAGACAGAAACTTCTATCCCACTCACACTTAGCTAATATTTTTGCAAGATATATAAAAAAAATAAAAAGATTTTTTAGAGAGAAAACAACATTTTTAGAGGGATATAAAGAGGTTCACAAGGAAGATTTAGAAGAGTGAGTAGTGGTACTCATGCACAATACAATGCTTGTTAGTCTTCCAGATTTTTGCATAGATAGTTTAGTCATTTTCTTAGGGAAAAAGATAATGTGTAGCAGTTAAATTGGTGGCACCTCTACATGACATCACCTCTGATGACTGAAAGACCAACTGAGCCTCCTAGCTGAGATAAAAGAAGTAGCAGCTCCACCACCTGTGTACCCAGTACACCAGTGCCTTCTTGGGCTTGCTCTTCCTGTTGTTGGAGGAGCATTCCAGTAGTGAATTATGAGGGAAGGGAATCAGGAAGAGATGCATATTAAATATTTTGTCTTTATCCTTAAGACTGCAAGTTAATTTTTGCCTAAGCTGGAGAGATGTCTAATACCATCTGTGGTTTTTCTTATGCTCTGCTATGATTAGAACAGCACTAAGCAATCCAATACTGATGCCAGAATAAAAAGATCTGGGGGAAATAAGGATATATAGCTGATATTTTGCAACAGTGAGCTTGAATTCCTAATGCAAACCTTGAGTTAGTGGTAACATGACCTCAGCCTCAGCAGTTCCACCTCTGTATCATGATGAGTAGCAACCTGAGCAATGCAAAACACTAGTTCTGCACATCTCATTCTGAGTTGGAGACAAAAAAGTTGACTTCCAACATGAGATTATGAAACCTAAAACTAAATTTCATGTGCAGGGAGAGTTTTAACTCTCCAGTGGGTACGGTTAGTGGAATCTTCAGTTGTCTGCACATAGGTGCAGAATATAGAAGGGTGTCAGCTGACCCCTGTGTTTTACTCCACAATGACAGATGGCTCCCATACATCTTGTGTCATAGCTGCCAGCATTGCACACATGTTGATAAGTCTCTGTGGAGGGTTAAATAGTGCTACAAACATGTTTTTAGGCAGTTGTTTTGCATCTCTCATCAATAAAATCAATGGAGTCTAGAAAGTGATCGATCTATCTGATCAAGTGTAGGTGTCTATATTGTTGGCAGTTGGACCTTACATCTAGAATAAAATGATTTAGACATCTGAAGTCGACTGTGTATACCCACTGTTGAATCTCATCTTTAGAATTACACGAGATTAATCGCTTCCAAGATGAGAAATCAAATATATTCTCACTTTTGGCTCAAATCTAGGTCAGAAATACCAGGAATGTAAATTTGGCTGTACTTGAGCAAAAGGCTTCTGACAAAAGCTCTTTAACATCTGCAAAAAGTAAATAAATGTATCTGACCCATTGAAGCTGAATTTCCAGAGCTGGCCTCATTAAGGAGAGATAGTTATATTAGGACCTCCAGCTGGAATGGGTTTATTATGCAGCAATAACTACGCAATTGAGGAGAGAGAAAAAAAGACATTTAGAGTAACTGGGAGTTTCTTAACTGGTTACGGTATTTTAATGAAAGATACAAAATAATATTATAATATTAATTTTAAAACTAATTATTCTGTTGAATTTTGCTTTATTCAATCCTGGTTGGGAGTACTGTTATGAAAATCTGCCCTTTATTTTATAATAAATTACTATAAAGACACATAGCAATATTTTTTGTTTCAAATTCACTATTTTGCAAAACTATCTTGGTGATGCTACAAAGGCTGTACAATGGGAGATTCTGTCCTTTCACATAGTATGTGTTACTACTGACTGTGTTACTTCATCTGATTTGGACAGTGATCCCTTAAATATCTGTTGTGGTATATTGAGAACTTAGAGAAATTACTCTTCTCTAAAATAACTGTATTTTAAAATACTTTTTCCTAGATTAGGAAAAGAAAAGAATAGTAAGTAAACTGGGGCAATGTTGCGACAGAGGGAACAACGTTAGAAAGTACTGGAGCAGCTAAATGTGTGGAGAGCACTGAGGGACGAAACAAAGAATAAGATCCAGTATTTACAGTGAATAAAACATAAAAGTGGGGATGAAAAAGACAAGCTAACTGTTACCTATGGATAATATGCTAAAAAAAAATCTATAAATAATGGCAAGAGAGAGTAGAAGTATTGGAGAAAAAAAGAGAGATTTGGGTCAGGTTTCCACAGGCTCAACTCTGCAATACAAATCATCAAACTATCTCTGTTTTGACAATAAACTACTACTGATTAAACCCAGTACTAAGACTAGTACCTGGTGTAGTGTTAATGTCTGTAGTAGTTGGTGCAGGTCTGTGTTCTTCATTTGTGCTGGAAACAGTGTTGATAAGACAGGGATGCTTTAGTTTCTACTTACTAGGACTTACATAGGGCCAGGGCCTTTTCTGCTCCTCACACCACTCCAGCAGGAAGGGTGGGGCTGCACAAGGAGTTAGGAGGGGACACAACTGGGACAACTGACTCCAAGTAATCCAAGGGATTTTTTTTACCATATGGCATCATGCTCAGTATATAAAGTAAGGAGAAGAAGAACGAAGGGGTGACATTCAGAGTGATGGTGTTTCTCTCTCCAAGTCACTGAAGCCCTGCTGTCCTAGAAATGTCTGAACACCTGCCTGCTCACAGGAAAAAATTCTTTGTTCTGCTCTGCTCATGTATGTGTATGTATTTTACTTTATCCATTAAACTGTTTATTTCTGAATCCAATTAATTTTTTTCATTTTAACCTTTCAATTCTCTCCCCTATCCCCACTGTTGGCTGGGGTTAAGCCAGCAATATTGTATTACTTAATGCTACCAAAGATCTGCCTAAACAGATTTTCTGTTGAAGCTAATCAGAGTATTAAGCAAATAACATGCCACTCTGGGTTTTCAGAGGAAAACCGTTGTTTCCACTGTGTGCCAAGGTCCAGCCTCATTTGATATGTTTGAAGGAGTTCCTCAACATTCTCTTCAGATAAATTCTCAAGTCTGTTTTGACATTTACTTTCTTCAGTTCAATTAGTTCTACACCAGGTTTTCAAAGATGAAATGATCATGGCTACCTGTGTGGTTGACATGCTGTCTTCTCAAAGTCAAATAAATGAAAACAAAAATACAATAATGGGAGTTCATATGAAGAGAGATTGATTCAGATATTCTGAGGGACTGCAAGGAAGTAACATGAACAGGAAAAAGAAAAGTGTGTATAATAGATGCTCATGTCTGAGCCCTGCGTTCACCTCCATAAGCTGATAACACCATTTTGTGTCTGTCCTGGTCAGGAGGTGGCTCAGGCAATCAGCACAACAAATAATTTCTACTTCCTAAGGTGTAAATGTGGCCTAAGTGCTAGATCTCAACTAATGATTCCCCTGAGCTCAGAAATTATTTTAATCAGTGTTAGGAAAGTATCTCTTTTTTTAAGTACTGATTGTACAGCCTTAGGAAAGAGTGGTTTTGCTTATAAAACATTCAGTGGACATTCTCTGACAGTTTCTAAACAAAACAAGGTTGGAAAAAGCTTGTTAAAGTGTATCACCATCAATTTTAAAAAACAATACATTTTTTCCTGTTCTCCAGTTTGTATTTATCCCACTGAGGGATTACTTTTATTTTTCAGCTGTGACTCACTGAATGCATGACAGAGTCTTGTTTCAAAAAATTTATTGAGGCTGAAGAAGATGTTAAAAACAGACAGGCACCTGGAAATGCCAAAAGTGAGAAAAAGAACAAATACAATTTATTTCAAGGGGAGCCATGGCACAGTCTCTGATTCCTCCTGTGTACTAAAAAATTATATTCATTCTCCTGCTCCTGCACTTTTCCCCTCTTAAAGTTTCATATGAGCTCAGAAGTTAAAGTATATTTATGAGTCTGGTAATAAAATTATAATATCCTCAAAATGCATTTTTGAGAAAACTGGTGGGAAATGTCTTTAGCCTTTTGATACACTGATTAAGCTGTTAACTTTTCAGAGCTATAATCCCTAATTGTAACATTTGCATATGGATAAACCAATTAATGTGTGTATGTGTGTGCTTGTGTGTGTGTGTGTGGGTGTGGGTGTGGGTGTGGGTGTATGTGATGGTTATCATCTAACCAGACAGAAAATTGATAGGTTTTAATTTCCTGGATCAGTATCACAAGCTATTGTGATAAAACTTTTGAAAGAAGTACAAGGAATGCCCTTTGAAACGAAATTAATATAACCTACCCTCTGAGTGAAGTATTAAGATGCTGTGTTAACCTATGGGGATATTTAGCGAGACGATGTTAATGTTGGATCCAGATATGCCATAGATGAAATTGGGAGCTCCATGGTGGTCAAAAGTTCTGATAGAGTAAAGCTTTAAAGTACAGAAGTGATCCAGTCTTCCTACAATAATTTTTTTAAGTATCTTTTTAACTCTTACTGTTTTCAGTGAGATTTAACCACATGCTTAAGTTAAGCAAATACACTGCTGAAACTGACGCATTGTATAAAATGGACAGATCTTTTTATTAATGGGAACTAAGGATGCTCAGCATCTTAACATTAGGTCTTTTTAGTAAAACATTTGTCCTTTATCCTTTGCCTCTTCATGTATGTGCCTGTGTTACAACTGTCTTCTTGTAGAGCTATTAGAAATAGCCATGTGATGAAGTCTGATCTTTGGCCAGGGCACAAAACCCCTAAATGTAGTTGCAGTTACAATGACAAAAAACATTTTTTTTTTTTTTTTCCCCATGTAGCAAAATGTGGAATAAAGCAGACAACATTCAGATTTGGCAGTAAGGATTAGCACAGGTAAGAAGGATTTTTTAGTTGTTATTTGCCAAGGTCTTTATGATCAATAAAGTGCTTTACAAGGAAAAATAATGTCCATAGTTTCAGGTTTTAAAATATTTTGTGAAACAATGGAGCAGCTAACTAAGGGAGAAAAGAATATTCTAGGTTATTGGAGGAATACTCAAGTTTCTTTAAAATTGTGAGACTTGTCCCATATGCAAAAGTAATTCTGGATGAACTGTGGTGAGTATAATGAAATTTGGAAAGCTGTTTGATGCAACTAAGTGGTTCAGAAATTGAGGATGGTTTTGAATATCAACCTGGAGGGGTAAGATTGCATCAATTATGTGTTTACTGTCTGACATATACATATTTGATGGGTGAAAAATTACTTCTCTCTATACTTAAAAAAGAGGAAACTTGAAAATAATTACTGTATTCCCTAGAAAAAAATATTTTAACTAATAACTAGAGAATCATGTCACTGAGCTTGGTTTATTCAGAAATAAGATACCTGCCCTTAACTGGTTATGTGCTATTCCTTTGAAGTCACTTGTGAGTTCAATGAGAGAATCTTCCCTGAACAGAAGTAATCCTGTGACAGATGACTCCTGCAAGGTGGGATGAACAGTAATACGAAAATTTTACTCTCTCTTGAGGAACAAAGAGGAAGTAGAAGTTCTTAATTTAACTTGAAGCCAAATCTTTAGATTTATACATGCCTATTACTTATTTTTAGTGAGTCTGGAATGCCCTGTTGGATACACCTGACACAATAGCCACAGAATAAAAGAAAGGAAGATATTTTGGTGTTCTTTTGGATCTGATTAAAGATACATTCTGGCAATTGTCTTCAGGATAGAGGTATTTATGGAAATGTGTTACTCTAGATACTGTTTGCTTTAAAGGTGTACTTTCCTGGTTATATTGAAATACTCATTGATTGGTTTGTTGAAGGCTTAAAGTCACCTAGATTCTACTAGCATACCCAGGAACACCATGCACATTTGTGTGGCAGTATCACTGCTATAAGGTGACTTAATTGAAAAGGCATGTGACATGGAAAAACAAATTTGGATTCTTTCCTATTTTTTATTGGTTTTGTAAGCAAGATTTTTAAATTACATTTTCTTCCTCTATTGGTATTGCAGAGAAATTTTAAAAGGATCTGAATACAGAAGAAATGAATGTTAAATTGAACTATATTATGGACAGGAAATAGAGCTATGTTCCTAAAATACTGCTATTCTTGTTTGAGCATCAGAGTTATTTTCTTTTAGTGCCTCCTTGTTTTTAGTATCACTGTGTCCTGTGATCCCATATTAGTTATTGCCCATCAAATATAGACCAGAATAGAAACAAAGAAGTTTGGGGCTATTATGGCTCCAATGAAAGATGATATTCTGGAAACTGCCTTCACAGAAAAAGGATTTCTAGAAATAAGGAACTACTATGTATATATGCTTTACATTGTTGGTATATTTTCCAGACACCTTGCCTGGCTATTTATTATTATTTACATATTTATTAATAGCCTTGGTAAATACTTTTGCCAGCTAGCTTTTATTTCTTTGTTGCTACATCATAGCCTCTAGCAGGAAAAAAGTAAAAAATCACCCAAATGTTAAGCATCTTCCTCTCTAGCATATGTCAGTTCCCTGATTCTGCTTCCAGTAATGATATCTTCATGAGGGAAGATGGACAGTGAATTTGATAAAGTGTTTGAAGTTTTGACACCATTCTTCATAACTTCCTTCTCTCTAAACTGAAAAGGGATGGCTTTGATGGATGGGCCACAGAGTGGATAATATCCTGGCCGGATGGTCACACTCCAGAATTGTGGTCAAAAGCTCGATATCCATGCAGAGACCAGTGACAATTGGCCTTCCTTAGGGGTTAATATTAGGACTGGTGCTTTTTAACATCTTGTTGGCAACATAGACAGCAGGATCAAGTGCACCCTCAGCCAGTTTTCCAATGACATCAAGCCGTATGGTCAGGTTGAGATTTTAGAGGGACAGGAGGTCATGGACAGGTTTGGGAGTTGGGCCTGTACAAAACTCATGAAGTTCAACAAGGCCAACTTCAAGGTACTGCACATGGGTCAGAGCAATCCCAAGCAATAAAACAGGCTGGGCAAAGAATGGCTTGAGACCAGTCCTGAGGATGACTCGGAGTTGTTGGTTGACAATAAACTCAAAAAGACTCAGCAGTGTGCACTTGCAACCCACAAAACCAGTTGAGTCCTGGGCTGCATCAAAAGAGAAATGGCCAGCATGGCAAGGAAGGGCATTCTCTCCCTCCACTCCACTCTGGTGAGACTCCACCTGGTGTGCTGTGCTCAGCTCTGCAGCCCCTAAGGTAAGAACTATGTTGACTTATTAGTGTGAGTCCAGAGAAAGGCAACAAAGTTGATCAGAGGGCTGGGGCACCTGGTCTATGAAGAAGGCTGTGAGAGCTTGTGTTGCTCAGTTTGGAGAATAAAAAGGTCCTGGGGAGGGCTTATAGCAGCCTTCCAGGGCCTCATGGGAATTCCTAATGGTATCTAGAGATGCAACGTGTTGCATCAAATGTATAGAAATTCAGCAGAAAATAAACCCCATTGCATTCTAGCTAGTCCCCACAGAGCAAAGGGGCTGGGTGCAGCTTAGTTTAATTTCTGATTATAATAGTTTAGCACTATAAGTCTGCTCACATTCAGTAGATATCAGATATATCAATAGTGTGGTTACAGTATAATTCTGGTCACGTTCGGGATCCCAGACTCATGAATAGTGTGATTTACTGATTCACCACTATAAGTAAGAGAGTTCATTAAGAACTTTCATGATCACAGATTGACAAATACTATGTATATTGAAAAAACAGGCTTCAGATTTTTGTGAGATTTCAAGTAATAAATACACTAGACCTAGAAAATATGAGTGTATAGCACTGTGTACACTCTGATGGAGTTGGAGGCATAAATCTTACCAAAGAGACATCCCTTTTTTGGGGGGAGAGAGAAGCAAGCCCATCAACTTGTCTACAAGGTTGTATTCTCATCCTCTGCCATGGAGGATTTCAAATGCTAATTTATACTTTTGGAAGAAGTGGAGGCAAGACTGTAGTCAAATAACCTGTTGCTGCAGTCACTATATATGTAAATTAGAGATATTGAGATTTACAGAGGGAGAAATTATTATGAAGACTGTAGGTCTTGCATGAGCTGGAACAGAAACATGTAACCTATCAGCCCCTTATTTAATGGAAATCTCTCTAGCACATATCTCACATCATGTCTCATAGCTGTAGGCCTCATTCCCACAGCATGTAGTGACAGGACAAGGAGGAATGTTTTTAAACTGAAAGAGAACATATTTATATCATCTATTAGAAAGATATTCTTTACTCAGAGAGGGGTGAGGCATTTGAACAATTTGCCTGGGGAAGCTGAGCGTGCCCCATCCCTGGAAGTGTATAATGCCAGGTTGGGCAGGGCTTTGAGCAACCTGATCTAGTGCAAAGTGTCTCTGCCTGTAGCAAAAGGGGTGGAAGTAGATGATCTTTAAGGTGCCTTCCAACCTAAACTGGGCTAGGATCCTATGAGTCCATGAAATTTCCTTACACGTCTGTGGTAGAAGAATGAGGCCCCGATGTTACTCCTGCACTCCAATGAAGGGTGGTATCCAGATGGTTGTGCAGATGGTACATTACACCTGCCACTCTCATCCTGTCCACATGGGCTTTCTGCAGAGTGCTGACAGCCAGCCAGCCTCTTGGAGTATGCTGTAATGTGCGATTGCTTTTGAACAGGCTAAAAACACAGAGAAAAACCATTTCAGGGGTGTGAGCTGTGACAGCAGACTGACTGGATGCTTGGGCTGTTTGTGGGTGCAACGTTCAGTCATGAAGATGTCCTTGGTACTGTCCTCATGGACAAGGGCAGATTTCTCAGCTCAGCGTGTGCAAGGTGGATACACCTGATTACAAGTTGGCTTTTTTTCTTAATCAGAAGTAGTTGGATACAAGTCTCTTCAATCTGTTTCTCTTAGAACCCAGACTTGTTTTATATTAATTTGGGAATGCATGCTCCCATCATGACTTGGACACTAATGGTGATTTTCCTCTCTAATGACCTGTATTTGGATTTGATTAGGAGAAGATAATTTTTGAACAATGCCATTCCACTGCAGTCAAAACTTTTTCAAAGAAGAAAAAATGGTGTTGAAATGATACTGCAATTCAATTTTTTTTAAGAAAAAGAAAATGTTTTCAGAAGCCTCAATTTTCTGTGTATTTTTGTTCCTTTTTTGGGGTTGGATTTTTGGTGTGTTTTTTCAGAGGTGTTTTTACATCGCAGTATTAGAAATAATAGGGGAATGATTAGAAATTATTTTTTCTGGCTATCAAAAGGTAGTTATAGCAATATAATTCAGACAGCTGCATCATATTCAAATGTCATTAGGACAACAATATTAAGTCAGTTTTTATAATAGCTCAAGGGTGTAGACTATCGTGGCATAATTCAATCACTAAGAACAGGCTCTTAACTCTTACAAGAGCAAATCTCTAATAATGATATCCAAATCAAGAGGAAAACAACAAAAAAGACAGAGCAATCATCACAAAGCATGGAATATTTCCCAAGTTGCCTCATGGACTTTTGAAGGTACAACACAAGTATTTATATTTGAAATAGCTCATACTGAGTTAGGCCAATAGCTGAAATCAATAGACAACTCCTTCACATACATCTTTAATGAGTAGTGCACCTGGTCCGTGTCAAATAATGATGCATATTTTAACAAGTTTGGAAGTCATGACTTCTGAATTCTGTGTCTGCTTAGATTTCTGACTCCTTGGATAGTACTCAATATGTCATGCATAATTTTCTGATCCGTGAGAGCTGATTAGACCTGGGAGTCCCAGGGCATGAGACCCTTTCAAAGTTCTGCAATATATTCTGTCTCCATTTATCATGCTGACTTCAGGTGCTTGGATGAATAATTCTGTATGCACTGATGGTGAGCATTGTTTTTCCATTATACTACTAAACAAGACCAGCTTTGATTGCTTAAAAACAGGCACCAGAGCCATTTGTGAGAGTCTGAGACATACCAGACTGCTGTACGTGCATGGAAGATGAGGCCTGAGGAAGATGTCCTTCTGAAGAAACAGGTAGAGACCAATGCAAGATTCAAACAGTAAAAGACAGGTTTTTTATGGAAACTGAATCAAGTCCTGAATGGCAACATGTTTAATGTCAGCATATTTAGTTGGCTGAACAGTAATTATACAGTCTAGTGGTCCAATTTTCTAAAGAAATTCCTTACACCATAGTTCTTTCCACCTCTTTTAGCTCTGTTACAGAACAAGATGAATTGCCCTCTGGGTTGGACTGTGTCTGCAAGAGAGAACACTGACAATCAGTGTTGTTTTCATATCTGGAGAACTGGGGCTGAACTCATCAACAGCCCTACTGACATTTGAGACGAACAAGTGTATTCTTCTTTGCCTTGCGCTGTCACTCTAGTAGGGCACAGTCTCTCCTAGTGTTATTTCTGCCACCCCCATGCAGAAGTGTTTGATACCTGAGGACTCTTCATGTGAGCCCTGGCTGCAGAGACGCAGCAGCATTGAGAGCCATGGAAGTGTGCCCGGGCTGCTGCTCTATACCACCCACATCTTTGCTGGCAGCATGGTCCCAGGCAGAAGAAAAGGTGAGCACACCCTGGAAGTGGATCATTTTGCCTCCCTCTCTGCAGGGCTGGGAAGGTTGCTAGGATCGGCCTTATGGACCACATCCTCTGCCACCTCTGCCTGTCCCCTGCCCACTCTTCTGAGTCATGGCTCCAAGATGTGGTACTGAAAAGCAGTGCGAGTAGTGCAGTGTGGAGCCAAATGGCAGAGGTAAGCCTGAGCCCAGCAAGTCCAATGCGAGGTGAAAGAAGCCAAGCTGAACCAAGCAGAGCTGAGCCAAAAGGAGCTGAGCTGAAGGAACCTGAGCAGAGCTGGGTGGAGCAGGGTGGAGCAGCCAGAAGCAGCAGTGCTGGTGGCAGATGCATGGAATTGAGTCCTGCATCTGAAGAAGCAGTTAAGTGCAACATGGAGGATCTAGTTTTGGGGATTTGTCCATCATTGTTTTCCAGTATCTTGGGCCTGAGGAGGGTGAAAGCTGTTTGCAGGAACAGCCACCATCTTGTCTTTGTTGGTGGAAAGTCACGTGGCACTGGGCACAGGAACGGCCGACATCATCCTTGTCCTGGCAGGCACACGGAACTAAGTTGAAGTGGTGAACACTTTCTGTGTGTAAAGCACCTTCTCATTTTGCATACTCTTGTTTTTAAGATTGCTGATATGAATTACTGTGTGTTTCTTTTACCATTGCTTTCTGCCTTCAGTAAATTGTTATCTCAACCCATAGTCTCCACTTTTGTCCCTCTCTTACTGGAAAGGCAGGGGGAAGGGGAGTGGTTTTTTTGTAATTTAATTTCCTGATGGCATTAGACAACATGTTACTAGATTGCTTTACATTGTCAGCTGTATCTGCCTCCAGATGTTTGGGGAGATATATTCCACTTCTTTCTGATTTAAAGGACTCACTATAAAAAGAATCTTTTTCAGAGGATTAGCACTGGATATAAATAGGGAAAACAGATATTCAGCAGATTTGAAATTCATAGGTTTTTGTATAAATTTAAGTGTTTAAATCTCTGCAAATCAGGTTAAGAGGAAGAGGATTGTTTATGGTGTTAACCCTGAAAATTTTTACAATTTGTACAGTTTAACATTCCCAGAGGAATGTTCTCTGATATTCTGGAATTTCTTTCTATGCCCAGAAATGCTTCAACAGGTTTTTTGTCATTCTAAATTGTCATCACTGTAATAGTTGCAGAAAATAATTAGTTAATTAGGATAATTAAGGGTTCATTTGGGCTACAAAAAAGATTTTCATGATTGCAGGAGTAATTTATTGATTCAGGGACTAAATTTTCTGCTGGACAAGAGTGAAAAGAGCAAAGAGAACATCATGAAAGAGAGGATAGCAGGATTAACATTCCTTTTACAGGTTCTGTGAGATCAGTGACACTTAGAAGCTTTGATTCAGAAGTACTCTGTGTAGTTTTTGTTTGTTTTCAGTTAAAACAGATGACTGAAGCTAGGCCTCTGTTTGCTTTGTATTTCCATCTAGTCTTAGTGAAGCATTTTAACAGGGTTAATAATTAGCAGAACTGGGTGATATGCCAGTTTTTGGCTTCGTGCATTAACCTTGCAGACCATTTCTGTTGAACTTTAATCTCCCTGCCCTGACTTTCTCTCACCATATGTTTTATGATGAGCAGTAATAGTAATGGGACTCTGACACACAATTATTGCAGATGGCTTGAGACTGTAGTGATGTCTCTGTCCACTCCATCTCTGTGCCAGGGATTTCTCTTTGAATACATGCTGGCACTTTAGTCACTGCAGATAAACCCATCATTTTAGCTTAAATTCTTGAATTTTCAGTATAAGACTGGAAGAAAGTAAATGCCTCCTATTTTCAAGAAATGCAAAAAGGATGATCCAGAGAACTACAGGCTGGTCAGCCTCACCTAGAGCCCTGGGAAGGTGATGGTTCAAATAATCCTGGCAGCAAGTGGAATGGAATGGAATGGAATGGAATGGAATGGAATGGAATGGAATGGAATGGAATGGAATGGGATGGAATGGAATAGACTAGAATAGAATATTTCAATTGGAAGAGACCTACAATGTTCATCCAGTCCAAATACCAGAAAAAATTATGTCAATCCAAGTTTAAGCAGTTATTAAGTGCATTGTACAGGCTCCTTTTAAACACTGACAGGTTTGGGGCATCATTCTCCTCTCTGGGAAGCCTATTACACTATTTGATCACCTTCTGAATAAAGAAATGCTTCCCCATTTCTTTATGAGGAACATAAAGAACACCTTTATGAACATCTCCTGGAGCAACTTTGAACCATTCTTGTGTATCCTGTAACTGGATACCAGGGACAAAACTGATCGGCCCCTTCCTCTCCTCTTCTTTCTCTGTAAGCTGCAGAGATTTCCGAAAGTTTCCAAAAACTTCTTGAGAACAAGAAGTTGATTTGGGCTAATCATGTTTGTGAAGATGAAATAATTCCTGAGCAACCTGACAGCCTCCTATGAGGAAGATCTGGGTAGATGAAGTGAGAGCAGCTGATATTCTTTAGTTTGACTTTAATAAGGCTTTGAAAACTTTGTCCCACAACATCCTCATTGAAAATGTGATGAAAAACAGACTAAATAAGTAGACAAAACGTTGGACTAAAAAATGGCTGATCTGCTGGGCTTAAAGTATTATTACCAGTTGCACAAAATTCACCTGTAGTCACTGGCTGTGCACCCCAAGGCTCTATACTGGTGCAGCAGCTGCATCAAAGACCTAGAAGAAAATACACAGTGCACTCTCAATTGGCTTTTAAGTCTAGCAAAACTGGGAAGATTGAGTGATGCATCGGGTAGTTGTACTGCCTTTCAGAGGACCTGGACTGGGTGAAGAATTTGGCTGAAGAAAACATGAAATGTAACAATGGGAAACTCCAAGTTTGGCACCCAAGGAGGAATAATCCTAGGCACCAACAGGCGGACACCAGACAACTGGAAAGCAGCTTTATCAGGGATGATCTGGGCATCCTGCTGAACAAGTGAAAAATGAGTTAGCAATGTGCTATTATGGCTGCAAAAATACACAACTGGGCAGCACCAGGCAGAGTGTCAGCAGAATGTCAGGCAAGGTAAAAATTCCTCTAGATTATCATTAGAGCCTTCTGTCTCACTTTTAAGATGGTATGTCATTTACCGAGGTAACAAATGCCAAGAAAACACCATAGAACATTCTCAGTTACTGAGGTTATAGTCAGGATTTTTTTTCACACCAGAAATCTTAAACTTTGCCTTTAAAAGATCAGAAATATGATGTGCAACATATAAAACAGTTTTAAGTTTCAGTACTCAATAAAAAAAATGGATAATTATCAAATAATCTCCAGACCATAAGGACAAAGAGAAGTGCCACAGAAGTGATGCTGAAAGTAAACTGAAATTTTTGATTAAAAACAAATTACTATTCAGAAGAAAAGAGAGCTGATGTATCTTCTTTTTGTCTTTTCCCATATTCAGTGTTGACACATTAATCACCTCCCAGAGCATAGATGAAACTTTGTTCTTTCCCTACCTCCTCTCTGCATTGCAATTAAACATGTGACAGATTAGCTTAATTTCACTTAATTTAGAAGATTACAGTGTCAGCGTCATATCTGACTTGGCCTTATAACCCATTTTAGGTAATCACATGAGAAAAAGGAGGCATTCATAGGACATGAATCATTTCACTTCAAGGTAGATACCTAAGACAAATCAGAAGACTTTTGCTCTAAAAATGCAACTTTTTCTCCGTTAACTACTCAGATATGGATTCAAGCATTGTTGACATCTAAAACAGGTGTGATGAATTTCAGATCTTAGGACTTGAACAGTTATCCAACCAAAGCACCAAGTTGCATTTGAGATACTGAATGTTCCCCTGCAACTTCAGTTTTCTCCTTTCAAACAGTGAAGTGCTCTATGTCGCATTTTATACTCCTTAGAGGATGCACTAGTATGTTGGTGAATAAACAGCAGAACAGAATCCTACTTTTATGCTATTAAATGGCATAGGAGACTAGCTAGTAGCTAGTCTAGCTACTCTCTACAAGAGTATTTCTGCTCATGAACAGATTCTCTTTCAGCTAGAGTCTGAAAATTATGTAGCTTTGCAAATGTAAAGATTTTTAAAGACCTCCAGAATTAGGCACACCATAAATGTCTCCCTGTAACCCTGCTCTGAATTAGTTGCTTCTATCAATAAAGATTATTTCATGGGTAGGGAAAGAACACGTTTGCATGCTTTCTTTTTCCAGCTGAACATAGTTTTGAGACTGAAAAAAAAAAAAAGAAAAAAGGGAGAATAATTTGCCTTTCAAAATCATAAATGTGGATATGTTGGGGTTTTTTTAGTACACCCAAATAGACTGCAATCTGATGTTTAATGCAAATTGTTTCAAAGAAAACACCTGTGCAAATTATATACTGAATTGGTAAAGACAGCTGTGATAGTGTTAATTTTCAGGGTGTAACTCTGCTGCCAAAACAGAGGTGTGGGTCTCCATAAAAAATTCAGGAAGCTCCGTAAATAGCACTCCCAGTGTGAAGGTGCTGCTGACAGAAAAGGAGTTGGAATGACAGCCATGTAAAGCACACCATGGATACCCCAGAGGCTTTGTAGAAAACTGAAACTGCATGGCTGCTGCTGAGGGGACGGCAAAAAGAGATTGACTTCAAGCTGCATGGATGTGTTTAATAAACTGATTAAACTGTGACCATTTGGGGACTGAGGGAGACTTCTAAAGAAACTAAATGCTCTGAAAAATGAAGGATGCTTGCATCTCCACCCAGGGCTCTACTGTAACAGTCCTATAGGTTTGCAGCTGTCTTTACAGGTGCTGAAAACAGTTCCCCAAGATAGATTCATCTGCATCCTCAGAAATAAAATTTCAAGAACACTTATACACTGCTTTTCAAACATTTCAGCAGCTGAGAGAAAGTACAAGTTCCTTCTGACTTTTGACATTTTTACTGTCATCTCCATTAAGGAGAGCAATCTATTCCTTTTGGGAATCCGTCCTGGGGAAGAGGTCGGACTTGGCAATGGTATATCTTTCAACTCTGATGTTTAAACCTGGGATGTGCTTTGTGAGTTACAGCCCACTGAAAAGCAAGGATGTCTTTTGCACTTAATCTTGACAAATCAACATCAATTGCAAAGTAGAGATTGTATAGATTGAGTGAGGGTTTTTTAGCTCTCTTTTAGACTATTTTAGACAAGCAGCTGTCAGTCTGGAAACTGATTCATGTGTTACCACCGCAGTGAGTCAAGATGGTTTGTAGAGTTCAACTATACTGATGTGCAGCAGGGGTAAAATCTATGCTAAGAACAGGATTGGGGTAAGTTATGGTGGATAATGGCAGATTAGCTGAAAAAACCTGACTTAGCAGATATGTCAGTGATGAATCGAATTGAAATGTTTGTAAATTAATCTACGTAGCACAGCTGCTGAACACAGCACCTGTTCCAAGTGGCTCTAAGACACTAATAGATGTAGTAAGTGCAGAATTTCTGTCTGGTGAATATTTTCTAATGATCTGAACAAGCGCCCAAATGATGTGAAGTAAATTGCAAGTTCTGTGCATATGAATGTTTACTTTGACTATGAAAAGTATAAAGTATAAAAATAATGAATATTTACTGTTAATGAATATTTCCATTGGAAAAGATAAATAGTAAGACATGGACCTTGAAACTTCACATAATATTGATAATTTATTTTCTGTCAGGATAAACAATATTAGGAAGGAGACACTAGACTCTTCCACAGGAATTTTAGAGAGGAAGTTTATGTTGTGAAATCTGACAATGTTCTCTAACACCATGTGCACCATGGATGAACCTAAATGCCAAAATGGTGAACCAAGAATATCCTGTTCTACTTCATTTCTCCTCTTTGGTGCCTTGGTTTCTATAAAGAGAAAATTCAGGGAGGAAGGTCAGGTCTGATAGGAAAAATATGATACCACAGAACTAGAAACTGAGAACATATCCTGACATGAGTCTGGAACATGATCTAAATTGCTTATCTGTCTCTCTTCCTTACACAGTAAACCTGGGATTCCAGCTTAACTCTCTGAAGGGGGATGCCCAAAGTTAGGCTGTGTCACTACCTCAATGAATACCCAGTTTTGCAGAGAGTTGTACAGTTTCACAGAAGGTGATGGAACTAGAGCAGTCAAAGGCAAGAAGACACCTAAATATTCTACCTGTAGTAGTGTACAATTTTTTTTTTTGGAGCTCAGGCTGGATACATTATCCTGTTAAGGAAAAGACAAAGTGAAATCATGAATTAAATCAATAGATAAATAACTAAGCAAAATTTGACAGCTTCTGAAGAAATTCTAAGACTGTGCACTGTTTGCTGAAGAGATTTAAATGGATATGAATGGGTCAGTCTAGTTTGGGATTGCTCAAAAGAAATCTCTGAGATAAATTACTACTGAGAGGGAAATACCTTGAAAGGTGCATGAAGGAACGTGTAATGTGCTTTTCCCTTAATGCTGTTAGTTGGGGCATCACAGCCTTCTTTGTCTGCATGATTGTAGGCCATTCAAGTCCACTCATCTCTGGAGACTGAAATATTTTAAGCTGTCATTGCCTTCAAGATCTTATTTATTATCTTGCCATTCCTGTCTAGTTTTAATAAACCTATTTTGTGAGAATCATGAGACTGCTTTCTAACCTATTGCCTCTCCTTCTGTTGACTGAGAGAAGGGCTGTAACCTTGCTACCCACAGCTGTGCTAACATATTCTTGATCATTCATCTTCTCCCTGTATCAGCTCAAAGCTTCAAACATATCTTGGCTTTTAATTAAATTAAAATGGGAGTAAAGAGTTCCCCTTTTATGAGTGTGCTCTGAAGGGAACAAAATCTTGCAAGTGAAGCGCACACAATGATCTTGTCTATTTACAAGTCTTAGAATTAGATGAAAATAGGAAAAAAGGAAACTTTGTTCTGTTCAGAACGACAGTTTGATATAAAACAAAAAGGGTGTCTCTCTAAAACATTTCAAAAGAGTTTTCTTTTTTCTGAAGATGTGTTTGTAATAGAAATTCTAAGGCTTCTTCCACGGCTTTGTACAAGCCAAGTAAGAAAAATGGAATTAGTTGTAGGATCTGAATCAGAATCTTGGATCCAGAGAGTAATAAAAGCTGGACATGTTTTGCAGTTTTCTGTGTAAAATAATAAAAAAAAAAAAGACATGAAGATCAACACACCCAGTTTGAAGACATAACTTTGCTGCACACTTGATCACATTCCTCCAAAAAGAAGTCTGGTTTTCTCTGTCTGACAGTCACTCATGGACATAAGAATCAGACTTCAATGAGCCACACAGAAGTCTTTTCATTCTTTTTTCTGTCCTTCACACACTGAGTTCTCAGTGTCTGGTAGGGCTCTCACAGGGGCCTGAAGCAGGATTCATAATTGGGTGAATGCTTTCTTTGTACGCTGTAACCCCAGCAGAGAAGATACAGGTTAGAAATGCACCTTGAGAAATAAATACCTCCTGGCTACTTTTCCTGTGGCTCATTCAGAACAAAGCTGCCTTCTAGTGGAAGATGTTCTTGGCCTGAGCCCTTGGGATGGAACTGGATGATCTTTAAGGTCCCTACCAACCTAAACCATTCTAGGATTCAATGAATATGACACCTGATTTGTTGTTTGCCCAGTGTTTTCTAATCAATGGTACAGCACAGATAAGCTTCATGTCATCCATGTTACTGGTGAGTAAAACCAATCTGGAGTTTCACAGATGGTATATTTCAATTTATTTACATTTTGTGATAGTGAATATATCTGAACAAATGAAAAAATTATGTGATGCCGTATTCTGCAGCAAGACGGAACACAGTTTAATACCAACAGCCATAAAATCTTCTTATTTCAGGAGCGGTAATTTAATAGCATCAGTATTTCTGCTAACTCATCATTGAACAGCCAAGACTGGGGTAGAAAGCTAGAAGATGTCGCCTAAAACAGGAAGAGATCACAAACTGACAGACAGCATGGTTTGAATAGATAAACAGTCATCCCAGATGTTTCTTTTCCTCAGTGAAAAAAAAAAAGGTCAACAATGAAAGTTACATGGGACCTACATCACTGCAAGCAGGAGCAGAGAATTGCCCTGGCACCAAGTCTGCAGTCCTGACAATTCTCACAAGTGCCTACTGAAAGCTATTGCTATCTGACATATGTTGCTATAAGTGCTAATTAAATCTCAGTACTGTGTTCTATTATTAAAACAAGAGTCCTTATTGCCACTAAACAGAGCTGCTTCCCTGCAGGAGCAGAGCTATCAGCTGCCTGGGTTTCCCTGATATGTCTTCCTTTTCTGTCCTTGGAGCACCATCTGAGCAGATTTTTGAACAAGTGCAGCCCGTGCCTGGGTTTTGGGAATTTCCAGCAGCAGCTTCGCAAAGAGCTTGGCAGGCTGCAGCAGGGAACGGCAGGACAGTGGTGAGTGGAGGCAGGCAGCAGGAGAAGGAAGGAGGAGATGTTCACACAGTGCTGGATATGAAGTGCTGGCAGCTGCTGTGCTTGGCCTGGGTCCCCAGAGCCCCAGGTGTGAGCAAGGCTGGGGGCTCAAGCAGAGCTGGGGATGAGAGGGCAGAAGTTCAGTATAGGAAGGGATTTAGGTCAAGGCTGAGGGAGCAGAGGGCTGTGGGGATATTAGAGTTAGACAGTCTGAGGGTTAGATGGGAAGTATTGGACATGGTGATAGAGATCTTGGGACAAATGAGGATAGGAGTAGTGGGGCTCTGTGTTGGATTTGGGAAGTGTGGGAAGCTCTAAGTTAGAAAGTGTGGGATCTAGGCAGTTTGAGACAATGGAGATTTGATGTGGGGCTCTGGGACTGGTATTGTGTTGTGAAAAAAATCATGATATGGTAGGGCTTGCTAGGACACAGTGATTTTGTTCTGAATATGATTCATGAGTTTCCTTTCAGGAGAGAGCATTGGACAGCAATGCATTCCTTCCACCCCCTACTTCTTTTAGATCCTTTTGTCTATTTTTCACTTATTTGGAGAAGTGGTGGCATTAGTCAGGATGCACTGTAAGATCTGAATATACTTCAGTAGAGATGTACTTAGTCTATATGGGGCAAAGGAAAAAAGGAGATATAGACAAAGAAATGTCCCCTTCAACCTCCTTTACCTGGTTAGTGTTTATATTACTGGCTTTTAACCATTCACATAGTCCTATTGCAAGGATTGCAAGGCCAGTGTGAAGCAGATGTCTTTTGCACAGCTGTAAGAGTTCATGTAACCTGTCTCTAAATGATAATGATGGACACAGAAATTCCTTCCTCTTCTACTTAACGCAAGGTTTGTTCCTACTGAATGCACGAATGTTGTGCACCTGTTTCTCTTGTAGATGCTTAAATTTAGATGTGATCAATACTCCCCATGTCTGCCTTTTTTGCATAAAATTCTCAGCTGGAGGATATTCAGCATGAGCAGATTTGGCTGAATGTGGACCACATCTACAGCACCTTTTGCGCACAAAGTTAGACTCAACCCATGTGCTTACTCAAAGAGAACCTAATGCTCTCAGCTTCTTCTTGGAAATATGAACCCAAAGTTCTCTTCTAGTGGAATAGGAAGAAAATTTTCTGTCCTTTACAGACAACTGATAAAAATATTAAAGTATACTAAATATTTACTCTTCTTCTCCCTGCCCATGAATTGAACTGAACAATTCTAGAATAAATATACTGTAAATATAAACACTGTTTAAAAATGAAGAAATTCAGTAAGACAAATGCTGTAAAAGTTGCAATCTAGTAATGGTAATCTAGTCTGCCCACACACAAGCATTTGTGAAAAGATGCATAAACATGCAACAACTCCTATTCTCTATGCACAAATTCCACTCTCCATTTTTAATAAAACCCTAAAATCTTTCATGATGAGCCCCATGTAGATGATGTAATCCTGGAATGGTAGGAGCCAGCATGAGGTCACAGGCAGAAGACTGAAAAGGTCTGTCCTTGAGCCAACTTGCTGTTATCCCAGGCAGTGGCACTGCAGAATTTCATTTACAAGCTAATTGTAATCTACCTCTAAAGCATGTTGATTTCTAGCTTCTAATACTCTGACAAGAAAGTTTCAGTGCTTCACTCTTTTTCTGAGCAGAATATATCTTCAAGTTCTCAACCCGAATGTATTACTGAATAGTTTGTGCCCTATTTGCCTTGTGCCAAACTCACCATGAATTTATTAGGTGATTTTAACCTCCTTTTCCAGCTGCAGTATTCCTGGCCTGTTGATTGAAAAATCAAGTTACCTTCCCTCCTGCATACCCCAGTTTTGAGAAGGCTATACAAATTGCAATACAAAATATTTTTTTTTTCGGTTGTGTTACAGCATTTTATTCTTTCTACTTTCTTTCTCATCTGAGTTAATAAAATATTTTCAGAGTATGTTTTCAAGATTTTCTTAGAAACTTAAAGAAAAAAGACAGTGGGATTATCTGCATTCACATGTCTACTGTATGGATATTCCTGGCATTGATCATTAAAGAACTATTATGTTTGATTATTTTCAGAATCAATGTTATCAGAATCAGTTGAGCCAAGTGACACAGAGGCATAAAGAACAAATCAAGTAGTATGGAGGAATTCACTGTAGCAGCTTCACAAAATGTTTTTCTTCAAAAATTGGTTGTTTTCAATGAGAACTAGAGTATTCTCATGTAGCAGCAAAGCATTTTAAGGGCAGATGAGACATAGCCAAGATGAAATGTCTAGTTCTGCTGAGATTATTTTTTTACCCTTTTCTTTTGTTATTTACGTTATCCTGACCCTGTGTCCAACAGCAGTCTCAAATCTAAATGCACCTGAAAGGTAAACTTAACAGATGTTTTTCAGCTTTACATGTAAATCTCAGCTTTTAGTTTTTGGTATTATGTAACCAGATAATTTTTGCCATGACTTCAACAATAGTTTCTTTGAAATCTTGCCTTGAATCCACCAAAGGTTGCTCAAATATGAATAATTTTGAATTCAATATTTCCAGATCATTACACTGACCCTTCCCATGGTAAAAAAATTCCGACAATGGCAATAGGAGCTATTATTAGTGGTATTAGTATAATTGGTGTTATTATTTAATTTTTGTGATGCAATCTGTAAGACTGTGATGTCTCCCTAAAGTCAAAGAGATGGACAGAAAGACAAATGCTGAAGACAGGATGAAAGAATTGTATGACTGCTCCGTGTAAAATAAGTTTTCAATTTCCCAAAATGTCTGTATCCATAAAATAATTAAATAATTCTCTTAAGAAAATAATGTGGAAACAGTGAGAAAAAAAAGCACCAGCATTCCTTCTGACCCACACTGTGAAAAAACCCCACAAGACAAAAAAGGACAAAAACCCTACAAAAAAAAAAAAAAAAAAAAAAAAAAAAAAAAAAAAAAAAATGAGATACTTTTTCTTTATCCTTATGTTGTGATCAAAATATAATTATGCCTGCAGACACATGTAGACAAATCCTGATGTCCTGGCTGATACCCTTCTCAGGCTTGAAGAATTATCCTAACAAAGTGTTTAAGCTACAGCAAGGTAAAATAATCACTGTATGATTGCTGCATGTACAGAGCAGCCCATGGGAAGAAGTACATGGGAGGAAACAATAGCCTACATGTAACAACTTTGAGCATCTACACACGAATCCAGTCCAGTGTCCTGGAGAAAACTCATGCTGGGGTGGAACCAAGCACATAAAAAATCGAGGTTACAGCCATGAACTTTGGTTTGATATGTTGCGTTGTATGACAAACACTTTTTTCTCCTCAACATATTTAGAGAGTTTCTGCAGTATCCATTTTATTGTCTCCATGGTGTGAATTAATGGTGAGCCAAGATTTGTGCCTGTACCATGTTTTTAGGCCAACCAAAAATATGCAGTGAGTGCTATATCAGACGCTTTGGAATAAAAGAACATTTATTATATGGTCATGTGGATATGTGAACTTGGGTTACTGTTCAGTCTCCCTGTATTTGTGCCACAGAGTCCTCCACAGAAGGAGGGATAAGGGCTGCTGGGGATTCTTGCTTGCCTTTCATTATGGCGCACAAGCATTCAGGAATATTTCTAGACAGAAGTTATCTCTCTCAAAAAGCACATGGCACAAACTGATGGAAGTGAGGGTTCAATCCTGCCATATAATTTCTGTGTCTCTTTAATATATTGAAGGCTGTGGCCAACAAGATTACAGAGAAGAGTAACAGCACCTCTCAGTAAATACCACTGCAGGGCAATAAAGTGATTTATTAGAACATATTTTATTTTTTACTTTATCTTTATACTGTGTCTCTTTTGGCATAATAATCTGCTCTAATAAAATTGTATAAGGATTATAGCTTTATGCTTCAGGGCATTAGACTTCCTTAGATTCCCTCTGGCTTGAGGGAGTTTTTCTATGTCAGGCATATGTCTAACCAACTGCCCTTTATTGAATTCCTCCTGCAGTTACTTTTAAGAGTTTCAAAAGCTTAAAAGCACCATCTATTTTGCCCAAACCAGTAATTTTGATTGTCAGTGCATGGCAGTTATTTTTGCCATTTATAAAAACAGTGTGTCTGTAAGGAACAATATTTATTCCTCACTCTGTATCTCTGGTGGTTTTATTTATTTATTTAGCATTTAGCATGTGCAACCAAGTAGGTAACCATTAACCCACCTCTGTAAAATAAAAGTGCTAGAAAGGTTATTTTGCTAGAAACAGGCTAAAGTTAAAAAAACCCCAACTGTCTGTACCTCATATGTGATTTAATGCTCACTTCAGTATTGCACGAGACAGTCTGTGTCTTTCACTCAGTGGATGAATTGTTGCTATTCTTTAAAATTTGACAGCCCCTTCATTTAGGCAAAAGTCCCGATGTTTTACTCAGAAATTTAACTTTTTTTGTGCAGTCAAAGTGTATCTTTCCTTGTCAGTATATTGCACTTTATGCTAACTAAAAAAATGAATAATAAAACTTGACATTTTTCTCCAAAGCAGAAGAATTAAAGGTCACACTTTCAAAAGGAACTGTAAAACTCCCCTAACAAATTATGCAATAGTATTTCAGTGCACAAACAGTTTTTTCAAGAATACATAGAATGAAGAATGAAAGCAATTCTAGTACTGTGTTTCAAAATTTGGCAATGAAGCTGAATTACTGGAATTAGGATAATTTTTCAAAAACACATATGTTAGGTAGGAGTGTAGATATTATTCTTCAGGTTTTGGGTTAAAAATCACTGCAGTACTTACAAACATACAACCTTTGTCATGGGAAATATGGAAAGAAGAAGTAAAATTTCCATTGTTAAAAACAAATGCCATAGTTATTGCTTGGTGTATTAAAATAGTGCAGTGGGACTTCCGCAAGACAGGAAATTTGTTTTACTAGGTATTATTTGGTCACAGTGTCAGTCCATCACAAAGAACTCTCCAGAATGAGAGATGAAAAAAAAATGAGGGAGGGGAAATGGAGGGTTAGAGAATGAAATGAGGGCATGAAGTTCCACGGATGGTCAGGCATGGCAGTTTCTTTTGAATGGTCCAGTAGATTTTTTCTTACTGTACATGCTCTCTCCTCAGATAACTTCAGCTTTTTGAGTAAACAAAACCCTATTGATCAGCCTACTATTGAAAAAATAGACAGCTCTAATTATAACTAGATAGCCAAAAGCTATTTGAGTAATCTCTAACACACTCTGAAACCTCTGTCAACAAAAACTCCCAAAAATTGCTACCTTGGCAGGTGGGCTTATGGCCATTTATGTCTTGTGCTTACAGAATATCTTGGCTTACAAAAGATAACTACTGTGAGAAACTAGCCAACAAAATAAACCTAACAAAGGGGTTTTAGAACCAAGTCCTAGGCTTTATTCTAAAAGGCCTGTCTACTGGGACAACAAAGAAGGGTATTACTTTGCACTGATTTTCCTCAAAGAATACTGGGACATTTGTTACACAGATTGCTTAGCAGGGAGATGGGGTAGCAGTGGCTTTTTTTTCCCCTCCTCTTGGGTATTTGGTATTGTGAGATTTGCAATGTGGAAGATATTGGAAAGACTCTTGAAGAAGATACCTGAAATTTATTGCAATTATTCTCTAATGTCACTTTGTAGTTGCTCTGTTAATTTATGCTTATTTATCTACCTTGTTATTGTTTTTTCTTTTCCTAGCCACTGTTGAGGAATCATGGGGATTGTAAAACCTTGTGAGAAAACATTGCTTTTCACCAGCAAAAAAATTCTGAAACAAAAATGCAGAAGCTTCTGTACCTAATTCCATATGGAAGGAAATGATGCTCCCACAGCTGGTGGATTGTGTAGGAAGTATCTCTGAGACTGGTGGAACTGTCTCTACTCAAAGCTGTGGGGTGAAGAGGGAAGGAGGCTGGGGGAAAAGGTACTCTGATTAAATATTTTAAAATATTTTACACTGAAAATTTCACCCCGTTACATTTTCATTTGGTCACTGGCACCACTTCAAGATACTTCTTTACTCTCTCTTAGACAAATTGGTGGTTATGACAAAGAACATGTCTATAGGTTCTTAAGATAGACTTAAACTCTTATAACCTTACAGTTTCCCACTGCATTTTTAAATTTCAAAAAGTATAAAGTTTTCAATACATTTTTCCTCTTGATTTTTCCCTCTTTGGGAAAAATCAAGATCACACAAAAATATTGGAATTGTTGAATCACACAAAAATATTGAGTGATATCTAGTTCAGACGACCTCAGAGAAAAATAAAATTGCTAGTCATGTCCATTGTCCATTTTTACATAACTCTAAACACCTCAATAGGTTAGAGGATGATTTGTTTTGCTGTTGTAGGGGCAGAGGTTGCCAGTCAGCCTAAAGGTAGCATTGTGACTTCTTCCACACGGGACTTCCACACACTTCCTTTAGCCAGTCATTTTTGAAATTATATGTATACATGGGAGGAGTCTATGTGCATCAGTCTGTCTAGCAGCGGCTGTAAGCAGTGAGAAACTGGCATCCTGCACTGCCAGTTCAGAGGTGTTCTGTGTTGCAATCAGTTGGAGGACAGGACATCAGGCATTTCTTGGAGATTCCTTAGCAGTTTGGAATAGTGGTTCCATTTTGCTGCTTTTTGAGCCGTTACAACACTGAAAGCCATTTCGTTTTCATGAGGGTTCGGGAGGTACAGAAAATGGAATTGCAAGTAAGGAGAGGGGAAACTTCAAGTTATGCATTTGTATTATCCACCAGTGAATTCATATGTCTGTGCACCCCTGGAAAGGGATAACTACTTTTCTAACTGGGGCAAGAGAACAGCCCAGTCTTATTCTGCCAGTATGAAAGTGTAAGCTGTAAAATGAAGGAGGATGGGAAAGTCACTGAAAGAGAAGTAACTTCCTAGAAGCAAACATCTCATCCAGTTGTTCTACAAGTCCAGCAGAGTGGTAGGTGTTTTTATCTCTTGAAGGCAGGGTAGAAGGGACATGAGGTCACTCAAAGGACACTAGCTTTTATTCAATGAAAATGAAAATGCAGCAACTGAAGCATAAATACTTCCCATCGATCATACTAGGAAATAAAAAATACATATGATGAGATAGTGAGTCCAGAAACAAAGTATTAGCTGAAAACCCTGTGGGAGACTGAAGACTGTTTTGAAGCAGGCATGGGAGGATGGAGATCAAGTAATGTTAAATATATTAGGGAATTCTATGGTATTCATCTGTATGTTTGCACAATGAATGAGCATTGGGCTTGAGTGGATCTTTGAGGTCTTCATTTCTGTATTAGCAGTGACAGCCTGATTACACTTTGATGAGGGACACCATATTAATTGAAGAATTTGTCCCTTCTGGTTCACACTATGGACAGGTGGCAGGAACACCACTGGACTACTGCACACCAATTCTTAGTTGCTTGGGAGAAGATTTTGGATTCTGCTCATTACCTAGCTTCAGGTTATGCTTTTTTTTCAGGCATATGATAGCCAAAATGTTATCTCCAGAGCTTCCCAAAAGTTTGCGTCATCTGGAGGAAGCAGCGACTTGAGACCTTTGCTTTGGTAGCTTAACTCTGCATCAATATTTAAAGATGGAAATACCATCCTGTCACTGTGACCCCTGAACAGCTGAATGCAAATGAATAAACACAGCTGTTGGTCCTAGATAGAATACAAAGCAGCTCAGAATGATGGCAGGATCACTGTCAAAATGCTATGTGCTGGAAATAAGCCCACATGCTCATTTTAGTTTCAAATAGGAGCACAGCTAGTACTCTTATCAGTTCATCCCTACTAATCCTTATGTTGATGACTAAATGATGAAATATTACAATTTGATTACAATGATCTCAATTCACAGAAAATCTTGCTGCATAGAGAATCTTTTAAAGTAAGTTTACATCTTTACATGGTTATAGATGCAGATGAGAAAAACAGGTAAATATAAGCAAATGCCTAAGCAAGTCACTGAGATATTCTAGGTAGAGAAAGATTTCTAGGTTTCTATTATTTCCAGGTGACAATAGATATGTAAAAAGGTACCTAAAAATAGGGTGGAATCACCCATATCTTAGTAGAGGGTTTCGGAGAGAGAGAAAAAAACACTTCTGCAGGGCAATTTCAATATCTACATAGGCCAGAAGGTAAGAATTATCCTCAGGTAGAAACATCAGCAGGATATTTAATAAGCAGGTAGTTAAAAGCATGGGTTCTGAAAGAAACTTTTAAGACCACATAACCTGTTGATATTTTAGTATTTGCTTGAATTAATCTACAGATGCTAAAGAGTTTTATGTGATATGTTGCTTGAAGAAACTTTTTATACTGGAAAAAAGTCTAAATATAAGGATAGAAGAAAGTTGATGCATTCAATTATTTTTTTAATCTTTTAATCTTTTTAATATTTTAAAAAATTTTTAATTTTTTTTAATATGTTGAAGAACTCTTCTGCACATGACTGTTCAAATGATAGTGGGCTACCTGAGTAAAATCACACATATATTTGAATTATACCAAAATTTCTTTAGGGGAAAGGGAAAAAGTTGGAAGCTTCAACATGCATGAGATCATGTTGAAAGAATTAATATCTTCCTGCTGTATGATTTTTCTCACTTCTTTTTAATTAATTAAGCAGTGCTTTTATAAGTACACAGTTGACTCATAAAAGGCCTATTACAAGAATCTTATTAATTTTAGATAAATTTTATAAATTATGTCTTACATATACCTCGCTAAGTTTATGTTGGCACTCTTATTGCAATGAATGTGCTTATAAAAAGTCTTTGTTTTTTTTTTTTTTTCTGATAAAATCTATTTAAAAATAAACAGCAATAAAATTAAGAAGAAGATACATCTTCATTGTTAGATGGAGGAGAGTCAGTAAGAGATCTTTACTTTCCCCATTTGCAAAAAAAAACATCTACAAAGACTGTTAACGAAAGTAAATGGAAGATAATTAGTACTGCTTGCCCTTGAGGCCAGGGTTTGGTTCATAAGCCCTTTTCACTTGCAGCCTAGTTTGTAAGTCATGGTGGAAAGGTTGCAATGCAAAAGGTAAATAGATAAATGGAATTTTTAAGTTTGCTTTGACCTTCCATATACAAAAGAAATTATAGACACAATGGAAAAAAACAAATTATGGAAAATTATGTTGAAATATAATCTGAGAAAGACTTTTCTGAAATGACACATTAGGGACATCAGTAAGGAGTACCATTTCAAGTCACAGAAGAAGGTTACAAGGTGTTGAGGAAAAAAGATGGAAATGTGTCATTAGTTGAGATACAGCTTGAATTACCCTGAGGTTCTTGGAAATGTTCCTAGTCTTAAATATCACTCATGATCTATCAGTTTTTGTTGTACTACTGGATAAGTCTTAGTTAAGAAATATAACAAAGTAGTTTTTTCCTTTTATTATTCAATAGCAGAAAGATTAACCTGTTCTTGAGAACCTTTACATCACTAGACTCCATATAATGATCTCACCTATCACATTCTCTGTATTATTGTATCTAACTACTAATTTACTCCCCTGTTAATAATTTGATACTGTTTATTTTGCAGTTTGAGAATATCAAAGAATTTCTGAAATTTACCACTGTTAGTTCTATTTATTCCTTAAAATTCATCATTGACTTCTTTGAATTGTTAATGACTTCATTAAGAGAGCACAACCAGAATACTGTATTCTCCCGCTAAGCATTTGTGTGATCATCACCATAAGACCATGAGAGACTTTTTATACATTAAGAATTTTTACTTTCTCATATCAATGGGAAATAGTGGAATATTATCCCTACTCCTTGTAAGGACCGATGAAACATTAGATTATGTACACCACAGATAACACGGAAATCAAAACCCAAAACTGTATTTTATCTTGTGGCTGACCATATATCTCTTGACTGTCATATTATTCAGCATTTCAGAACTTAGAAAATATTGAATTTGCAGCAAAATATCATAACACATAGATTCTCATTAAGGAACAAGAATATTCTTACTAATTTTTTCTGTACTAAATAAACTTCCAGCAGAAAAGGTTTTTTTTCTGTGTCCTTCTTCTGACTGGTTAGTTGAAGCAAGATACAAAACAAGCCAGAGGAAATGGTTATTCATGTAAGGACAGCAGACATATGGAACCCCTTGCCAATGAATACAATGAAAAAAATGCTTTGGAGGAAACTGAAGAAGCAGTTGGAGGAGGGACCCTTTATTATGCAGTGTAGAAAGCTAAATGTTTTTAATGGACAAATTTTAAAAGTTTTTTTTCAGAAAAATCTGTTTTCACACACAATCTAAACCAACAAAACAAAACAAAACAAAACCAAAAATCCGACAAGTGAACAAAAGTAAACATTTTTGCTAAGTAACACTGTAATATGTTTTGGATGCCTTATGTCCCTGTCCTCCTTGAAGCCATCTGTTTGAGAAAGCAGGAAGTCTGTGATGCATCCTGACTTCTGTCTTGCTTGGTTATTTGGTTTTGCATCTTGCTTCAACTAACTTTGACTAATAGCTCCTACTATTCTTGTATTAGAAGGCAAAATGAATAACTAATTTTTATTCATCTTCTTTAAGCTTTTCAGGATTTTGTAGATCAGACTGGGATCCTGAGTGACTCAGTTCATCCTCATGTGGGAGGAAACAAAAGTACAGATCTTTCATCATTCTTCCTTCAATGTTTTGCCATTTTACTATTTTCTTAGAGACTAGGGGGTTATAGCTGTACTCAGAGTTTAAGACAAATTTAAACAAATCGTGAATTTATACAGAAGCATAATTATGTTGCTTCCTTCACTCTCTGTTCCTTGAATTTGGCCTTTTGACTGAGAGTAAATACTGAGCTGGTGTATTTGTAGAAACAGAAAGGTTCCTACTAACTTTCTATGTATTTAAAGCAAAAACTCTCACCTAGCACACTAGAAATTTAATTTCTTAGAACAGAAGCATAGTATGCATGGAAATTAAGAGCTGGGAGGATGCAGGCAGGGTCTAAAGAAGCACATCTAGCCTGTAAACATGAAACCATGATTTTCTCTTCGGTGAAAATGAATGGCAGGAAAAAACCCAGCAAGCATTTACTATATTGCAAATTAAACTCTGGATTTGAATGACTTCATTATGTTTATGGTCCTTTTAGATGTAGCCTATAATGGGTTTTTAAAAAGATGAATCTTCCTACCATACTATTTAGAACATAGTCCTTGAATCACTAGGTAACCAGAAAGTATCAAGGAGGCTGCATGTTTTAATAGATATGACATTTATCTAAATCAGTCCCGTATAATACGGCAAATAAACCCCTTACTACAGTTGTAACATTTAGCACCTTTTCCATGTAATTCAGCTCATAGATGTCTAATTAAAGATCACTGAACCAAGTGTTTAAAAGGCAACCAATTTAATTGCTGTAATTGTATGATTTAGATGAATAATAAATGGGCTAATGATACTGTAATATTAAGTGTTCAAGTTGGTGATCAAGTCAATTAAGATATAATTGTAAAGCAGCAATCTACAAATAATGAGTGAAATCCTTCCTATTCAGAATTATGTTGATGGCAATAATATGCAGTAACCTTATCACATTTTTGCACTTAATTTGATAGAAAAGAGCATATAGACAAATTTTAATGCTGCTGATTATGCAAAATCATCATGCCCATTGTCCTCCATCTTTCAAACAGATATACTGACTTAGCAATTGGAGGCAAATTATAGCAAGTGTTTTTAAATGTCTTTGTTTGAATTTTTGGACTGACCAGTAGTAGAGAGATCTTCAAAATCTGTTTAAATCTGTGATAATTTCCCCACCAGATAGCTCCACCAGAACAGCTAATTGCAGTGCAAACTTCAACTGTTTGCCAGAAATAGCCTTTCCCTTGCAATCTATCAGAAACTGAAAAAAACATTTGCTAAATTCAGATAAGAATGTTGAAGGGATCTGTTCATCTTACTAACACAGCAGGTATGTGAGAGAAAGAATGTACAGCAATTCAGAAAAATTGGAGATGCCTTCAACTCCAGATGCCAGTGGTTACTCTTGATATTCTTGAAGTCATACCTGGTAGTGTCATTGGTGGCAATCTCATGGATGAACAGCAAGAATTGACAGTCTGGGGAACTCCAGAAAATCTATAATATCCCCTGAAATATTTGGGAAGGTTTGCAGATGGCTGCCTCCATTCTCTTCCAGGTCTGTCACCTCAGCTTTTCCATCCCGATGTGAAGGTGCCTCAGGCTCAGCTGTTTTTGGTTCTGATCATCTTTTTCCTTTGTATTTCTACGAGTCCAAAAATTGCAGCTCTGCAAGTGGAGAAGGAGCCTGTATGACAAATAAACTACTGCTATTAAAACTGGTATTATTATTGGTATAACTACTGGTATTAATACTGGTACTGTTATTAAAAGCAGGCAGCGATAAGAATCATTGTGTGATAATTGTTTTTCCTGTTGTCAGTCACCAACAGGAAACATGTCTGAGTGATTCTCTGCTATTTGGAAAGAACTCCAAGGTATATTCACGGTGTTGTATAACAGGTGTGTGAGATGGACAGGAAAAGTAGACCTCTGAAATTAATGCTTTCACCAGTAACCCTAGAGAGGGATTGCTTTATATTAAGCATTGAGTTCTCAGGTATGTTGTGTTAAATGAGATATATTCTGCAGAGTTGGACTAGTACTGGACTTTTTCATATAAATTAATCCACCTGTCAATTAAAGTTATTTTAGCTCTCTGAAGACTTTGCTCAAATTTGTTTTCACTCTGCAAATAGTTTCATGCGAAGAGTCAGGTTTTATAAACCAAAATTTGGAATGTGGCCCAGAGGTTAAGGCAGTTTCCTTGAAATCTAAGCTCAAATCTCCTTTTTTTCTGATTCATAGATGATCCTTAAAGCAAAATCTCACTGTCACAGGAGAAATGCTATAGCCCTTGGACTTCCAGGTCTTTTGGAATGGATTCAAGTGCCACTCAATCCAATCTATACTCTTGATTTAGGTCAAGTTTTGCTTTGCAGGTGGCTTTCAATTATTGGTTTGTAAGTCTGTGTGGTTTTACTTTATTGGTGTTAATACTTAGGTGTATTGTGAAAAGTGGAAACTTACACAAAACATTGTTAGTCCATCCTCTGTGCTTTCACCTGATGTTATGGCATTCCTGTGACAAGCTTTAATTTGAGTTTTCCCATTGAAAGAAGAAACTACAGACTCTTTGTCTTGCATAGAGAATTCCTTTTCATCTCCTAGAAATAGCAGGAAGTAGCTTCGAATAGGAAATGTTAAATTTTGATTTTTGAAAAACTGTTTTCCTCAATTCATACTTTTCTATTTCTTTTGCAGGCTACAAAACATCCTAGATTAAATATTTAAGGCATGCTGAAACCCAGGCATAAGCTAAGAATCAATGGAGATAAAGTTTCTATAAAAGCATATTTAAAAATAATATTATGTAAAGTATAAATTATAGAAAACTGGGTAATTAAAGAAGAATTTAATGCAATAATCTTTTGTGCTTTCTTGCTTTTTATTAGTCATAAGTACCTTGGTGTTATTCAAGGTATCTATATTACGCGTGTTTCTGAGTACGCAGTTGTTCTAGAAATTGTTTCCACATCTTTATGTAAGGCTGAATGATTAAGATCACAGACCAGGGTAGGTCTACATGAATTCACTTCTAAATAGGAAAAACAGCCTTAAAACTGCAACACAAGTAGAGTATGCATATTCCCCCAAGCACAGCAAACAAGTATGGTGCCTGAACCTGCCGCAAGAAAAAGCTTCTAAATCTTCCAAGGCCTAAGGAAAAAGATGAAGTAGAGACAAATTAGCTCTGTGCTCAGCATGGACTCATCAGAGTTGTCAAGAAATAAGGCTTGTACCTGTGTTATATTACCAACTCTTAAAAGGCAAATAGGCTTGTCTGTAATGAGCTCCAGTATCTCTGTGTCATGGCAGATTAACATATCCAAACTGCCAGTCCAAGTTCTTTCTTAGAACTGGTTCCATTGAACCTGATAAAAAATTGAGACAGGTATTATCTTTTGCAAGAGAAATCTTCTCCCTTGACTGTTCCTTGTTGTGGAATCATCTGCTGTAAAATAAATACTCATAAGCACTGTGAAACTTTTCCTACAGACAGCCAATATATCTTAGGAATATGTATGCTACATAAGCAATTCTCCATCTGATCAAATTAGCATAATTTTTAATTGAATCTTATCATTTTGCTTTTTTTTTTTTGTTTTTCACTAATGCAGCTAAACTATAATTATATTAGTCTCTCTCATAAAGCATGATAAAAGAATACTAATCAGACAGTAATGAAGTATATGATGCAGAATTATTACCTGGAGAATGGAAAGAGGATGTTAATTTTTTCCTGGGTTGGAAGCCCGGATTTTCTCCATTCCTTCTACAGTTTTTTGCTTATTGCTGCTACTATCCTTCCAGTATACTCTCCTTAAATTAACAAGGAATTGTCACCTCAGAGACATTTAATTCCAGATCCGGATCACAAGACAAGTTGCTGCAGATCGCTGACTACAGTGCCAAGGCATATATAAGAACATGTTTGAAGTTAGGCAGGTTCATAAACATTTTTCTGTGTAAGGGCAAAATACAACTCTTATCACATATCAATATTATGATTTCAATGAATCGTAGGGAAAAGTGCTTCTTTTCAGGCTATCATTACAGTATCTCCTCGAAAATGTTCTCTCCTGGTATAAAATCAGCACAGGTATCTGGATAATGTTTACCTTACTAAACTTGACCATTATTTACACTTTGTCAGTAGCTCACAAACTCTTGAAATATTATTTCCACTGACAATGACTCCAGTATGTGGCCTTCTTTTTGGAAAGGCCTCTCTCTCAATGCTGATGACTTTTTTCCATGGCACTTGTAAGACTTATATTCGTCTGTAGGCAAAGTCTCTCATGTATATGAGTTTGCTTTTCCCACACTGCAACAAGGTTTTCATTGACCCCTCTTACTTTCACTACATTGAAACAAAGGTCATATTCTACCTAGACCATATATTCTTTTATCTTTTTTTCTGTCATTTCCTTTTCACTGTCATAAAAAATCAAAATATCCTTTTGCTCATAATTTTCAAATCCATTTCTATATCTTTCCTTCTTTTCTCTTATTATCTCTTATCATTGTGGAAGGTAGTATCAGGTGATTTTTCTCCCATTTCAAACTATGTAGGATACTATTCTTTATCCTCAACAAATTACGTTTCCCAATTTTCTAATTCCTACTGTCACCAAAGTTTTGTTCAGACAGGAGAAACACCACATCTACATAGCACCCATAAATTTCCCCCTTCAATATTTTTCTAGAAATACTCTGTATTCTTCAGTCTGTAAGCCCTCTGTAATCTTCTACTTCTTTCTATCGCTTTGTTTCTATGGTCAAAGGATCTAAGGCTGGGGTCTAATGTAGCCCAGCTATGCAACTTTGGCTCATACTTCAGAGGAAATAGCAAAGGAACTGTGAGAAAGCCTCTACATTTGACCCACGGAAGACAACACAGTTAAATTAGAGACAGAAGTTTTTGTTGAGATGAAGATTGCAGAACTCAAGAAAGAAAACAGTTACAAAATATGAGATCCCAAAGCAAAACACAATGAGCTGACAAAGTTGGTGGAAGATGGAAACTCAGAAACATGAGAAAATAAAATTCAAGGAGAATTAGAGGCTACCTCTTCTCCTGATTAACTGCTTCATTATTGAATTTGTATGTATTATGCTGTGGTTTTGCCCTAGTAAGCGCCTCAGCCCCACATAGCCATTTGCTCACTACTGGCCCCTCTCTGCCCCCAGTGGGATGTGGGAGAGAATCCAAGAAATGAGAAAACTTGTGGGTTTTCATTCAACGGTTTAAAAAGGAAGGCTACAGCTGCACACAAAAGCAAAGCAAAAATAAAGAATTAATACACTACTTTCTATAAGCAGGCAGGTTTTCATCCATCTCCAAGAAAGCAGGGCTGCATCATGCGTAATGGTTATTTGGGACATACCCTTAATCTCAGCTAGTCATTTTAGGCTTGCTTTATGAAAAAACATGGACACTTTTTTGGAGTAATACACTTCACACTAGAGTTGAAATTGTTGAAATTACTTACATGACTCAGCCTAGATATGGTGATTTCTTGTCATTGGCTGTGAAAAAAGATGTAGCTTTCAAGTTCATATTTGCGTGTCTAAAGTATCTGAAGTGAGCTAAGACAACGCCAGTGCCTTGTATACCAAGATCCCTATAGGATTCTTTCATTTATTCTCTTTCTTCCCTCTGTCAGCATCTACCTTCTGTCTAGTTTTATTAGATATCAATTCTTTGTTAATAAGAGGAGTCTTAAAATGGAAGTAGTTAGTAGTGTTTCACGATACTTGTTGCTGGCAGAGGGAGTAAGAATTGATGATCCTTACATTATCTTCTAAAATATTCTTAATATAGGACAGTGAAGGGGCCTGAAATTTAGTATGCTATGTAAAGCATCCAGCACAATGGAGTATTCATACATGCTGAAAGCCTCTGGCTTTTATCACAAGAGAAGCAATAAATCATCTCTGAATCTTGATCAAATCATATCTTCACTTTTTGCCTATCTAAATGTCACTTGCAGATTAAATCCGATCATGAGGGGATTTTTTGTACTTTCTTTTTCTGCTTTCTCTAAACTTTTTGCAATGTTATTTTAAAGCAATAACCAACTGTTGAATAATACGCGACATTTGGATTTCCATCAGAGAATACGAATTCTACTTACAGTCCTTCAAAAGGAATAAGGGTATAAAAAGTTTAGAGGAGAAGAGGTGAATAAATGAATATTTTTTAAATGCAGTTTCCTAAGGAATGGCTGAAGGAAATATTTTTGTCAATATAAAAGAAAATCAGATATGGTTGTTTCCACATCCATAAAAATGGTTATTTACACATTGAAGAACCTTTGACGTGCATGTAAGATCACATTATTAAAGGCATTTTTAACTAGGGAGATTGGTACGTCAATACATAGCAAAATATGACGAGATAATATCATTTACAGTCAACAATGATGGGATTATAGATCATGCACACACTTCAATGTTAGTGATGGGATTACAAACTCATCTAATTTAATTGAACAGAAAAAAAATATGCTGAAGGGGCCTAGATTTCCAAAGGCAAATGAGGATAAATGCATTGTTTGGACAGCCTGAGAAGCATCTGGGTTGAGGAGAAGTCAGGTGTAGAAAGACTAAAGTATTTCTTTGTGATGAAGTTTCTCAACACAGTCATGGCCCCAAACATGGTACAGTTAGGTTTGCTAGAACATGAGCTTCATCATATGTCTTACCATGGACAGAGAAGGTACCTTTGGGGGAAGCTGATTCACTAACGTGGGACTTTTTCTTACATTTCTCTGTATACCCATATTACCAGTTGTCATGAAAATTGATAAGCTGTCTTACCTCTGAGGCCTAAATCCTTGTTTCACATTTCTTTTAGACAAATTGGGATGTAAATATAAGTTTTTTTCCTAGAAAAACAGAAAACATGTTTGTATATTCTGACTCTTTAAAAATCTGTTAATCCGTTAATCATGTTCAGATGAATAAACAGGAAGCATTTTAGGAATCACATGACTCTAATTTGATATATATCTTTGATATGTTTATAGATTTTCAAGACAAAGGTAGTATATATAAGTACTCTGCACTTTCAGTAAGTATTTGATGTAGTGACCCACAGAAAAGAATTTTAGCTTAAATAAATATAGAATACAAGGTTGCTAACTAGAATAAAGACAAATATTAACTTGAAGAGAAGAGAAGAGACTAAAGGATAAACAAGGACTTATCAAGTGAAAATAATTAAAAAATTGTTAATAATAGACTCAGTATGATAAAAAACAACTAAGTCAAAAAGCAGCAAGGTTTATCAATAAGAAATTACCATGGGAGATGTCAGACTTCATGTGTGTGTTCAGGAAGAAGGCAGTATATAATACATCCACATGTTGTGTTGGGAGAAGAAAAAAACCCCAAAGGACAGTGGTTGCAAGAGGAATCCTTGAGAATGCAGGACTGTGTGATTTGCACTGGCAACTTGTGCATCAAACTTCCAAACATATGTATGATTTCAAAGAACAATGAAAAGCTTCCTCAGGTGTATAACTAGAAGCCCTATAAAAATACTTTTTTCTTTTTCTTCCACAATAATTTTCTCTCCATATATGAATACTTCTAATTGTTTTAGAACACTTGATTAATCCTTACACTGTCAGTATTCTCTCATGGCGTAGTTTTCAATAAAATTCCCAGCTGGATCAGGAACTCTGAAGAAGGAGTGTAGCTTTACATAAAAGTCTCACTCCACATTTTGGGAAAAAATTCAATACAGACAGTATGCACAGATAAATATCATTAAGAACAGTTCTGCTCCTTCATTCTGGGAGATAGCCAAAGTCCTAGGGGAGTTATTATATCATGCCTCTGGAAAAGAAAAAAGTCAAAAGTCTTCTAGAACTTAAGGATAAAAGAACCTGAGTCTTAACTTTAAAACAACTTTGCAGTCCTTGTTGTCAAATTTAATTAAAAAAAAAAAAAAATTCCTATTGAAAAAAAAGTTAAAAAATCCAAAACCCAAACAACAGTATTTTTCCAAGGAATAATTTCTTTCATTTAACAAATTACTGATCCAGAAATGTTACATACACTGAATAAAGGCAAAATGCTCACCAACATTACACCCAGTTAAGAAAATATTGAGATCATACAAAGACACATCTTTATTTGAACTATGTATCAAAGAGTCTGTATAGCTTCACCTTGTTTAATTGTTTAAGTAAATAATTTGAAATCCTGTCTCTCTGATGGAATGCTTGAATTAGCATAGAAAACCCATCTGATTAAAGGAAAGAACTTATTTTGCCAATCCAAACTGAAAAAAAACAAACAAAAAAATCATGTTTTGGAGCTGACCTACTGGTGACTCATACAGCTTACAACTTTTGTTCTGGCTCTGCTCTGACTCTTCTATTGTATTGAACAATTTCATTACAAGTGGTTATCTCATCAAATATGAGTACTTTCAAAAGTAAAGCTCTAAAGATCAGAATTATCTCTCATAAATCCAGCAAATATAGCAGAAAATTTGGGTTTTCCAGTCCTTTCTGTAACCAAATAGAATCACAGAAATGTGTAATGGGAGGAACCTTAGAGACCATCATTTTATGAACCCCCGGCCCTGGACAGAGATACCTTCCATTAAATCAGGTTGCTCAAGCCACCACCACCAATGTGTCCTTAAAACATTTCCAGGAATGTTTCCAGGCACAACATCTGGAATCCTGTCCATTGCCTAACTACTCTCTGAATAAATAATTTCATCCTAATAACTAATTTAAATTTCCCTTCTTGTAATTTAAAAAAAAATTGTCTCGTCCTCTCATGTCATGTCCTTGTCAGATGTCCCTTTCTAGCCCTCTCGTAGCCCCTTTAGCTACTGGAAAGTGCTGTCAGGTCTCCCTAGATCCCTCTCTTTTCTGGAAGGCACTATAAAATCTCCACAGCATCTTCTCTGCTCCAGGCTGAACAACCCCAACTCTTTCAGCCTTGTCTTCACAGGAGAGGTGCTCCAGCCCTCTGAACATCACAACAGATGATTGATAGATTTGGAGATGCTGAATAGAGAGATTGTTCTAAATCAATTGTCCTAAGGAGGGTAGTGCCATATTGATCCAACTCTCTATAAAAAGCTCGTTGCAGGATCTGGTCAGATACATTTGAAACACAGAGATTTGGTAATTTCAAGTCTTGCATTACTAGTAGCACACAGCACAACACCTTAAGTGCTAGGACTTTTGAGGGATTAAGAATGGATTTGAAGTATAATAACAAGATTATCTCGAAATCATTCTCCTCTTTCATGGTAGGAGGGTGGAAAAGCTGAAAATATGTTCCTTAACATGGGTAGTGTCAGTACTCAGCAATCTGGAACCACATTGTCATGAGGTATTTTTAAGAAAAGAAAGATGTTACTAACACAACGTTTATTTAAATTAATCTGTAGAAACTTGCTTAATGCATCCATTTTTGAGTTGATAAGCTCTTGTAAATTGGTCTCTCAGCAGTTTGACGTGGCCTGATAAAGGCAGTATGTGACTTCTGTAGCCTTCTCTTGCCTACAGTGTTAGCAAAGAAATGTGGTCACGATTATTGTGCAAACACTAATGCACTTATGAAAAATACAGTCAATATCTTTATGATGATGACTGGAACAGAGTCTATAGTGGGTGGGATGGGATTTGAGCACTTTCACATACTGTTCCAAATATTTTGTCTATAATGATGTGTTGTATCCTGCTATTGTTTTATATGCTGCTTAAACATTGTGTTATATCCTGTAACAGCCACAGAATTTGCGAACCAGCAAAACGCTCAGTTTTTTTCCATCACTAAAAGGCTTCAGATCAATATTAACTTGAAGTATTTCTTTTCTGCAGGGGACTGAGGTGCACTTCCTTCTGGTTGTTGCATCCCCACAAAAGGCAATCATTGCTACCATCCCTTGACTTAGTCCATGGGGTTTTAATGTATGAATGATTAAAGCAATAAAAAATGATTGCTTCTTTTAAAGCAATAATGTTGGCTCAAGTGCAATCTCCAGCTCAGTGAATTCCTAAACTGTTGAAAGATGTGAAGGTATCACCATGGGGACAATGATTCTATGCCTGCCACTTTCTTGGATTCCTTCTGTGCCATTTTTCTTTTTATGCCATTGATCCTTACTTGATTTCTGGCAGCAAAGTCCTTGCTTTAGTGAACGCAAGTTGGGAGAAGGAGGAGAAAGACTGTAAAGAAATAATGTAATTCTGAGTCATTTTCGAATGGCTGTCCTCCTTGGAACAATCTTGCAAATACAGAGCCATGTGAGGTTAGTTCTGGGTTATTCTGTATGAATATGAAGGATCATTGTAATGGTTCTTAGCATGTTAAACTTCTTATTCTTCTGTCTTGGTTTGAACTTCCCAGGCACTCTGAAATTGTTGACAGAGAAACCAAGAATGGAATAGTCCTGAGCCACCATCTGGGGAATAAAAGCTGTTTCCAAGTTAAATTTCTGCCAGCAAATACCTTTGTCAGAAGAAGCCAGCCCATGGCCTGATTCTCCTGTTGCCTGATGCTCCCCTTCCTTGTATTCCTTTCAGCTTTCATTCAGCAGTTGTCTTGATAAGAAATAATTCCTTTCGATTCTGCCCTTGGCACCTATTTTTATCTATTTGACCTGGCTAAAAGCACAGCACAAGGAAGACCTTTCTGTCCTACCAGTAAGTTGAATTGATACAGATTTCTATAAATAATTAAAGGATGATAATTAACAGAGCATAAATGTATGAATATTTCAGAATTTTGACAATAGTTGACAAATGCAAGAACATGCAGTGCAAGGAACTGTCTGCATGGGTTTTTTATGACTTCTGAAGTCTTTAAAATATTAAATTTTTCAGATTTGTGCAATATCTTTCCATGTTTTTAAATAGCAGAAATGACCCTGAAAAACCAAAACATTCTGGTGAAAAACCCAAGCTGAAATCCAAGCAGTGTCTACATGAGAGAGCCCTGTTCAGTGTTTTGATGAAATATTTTCAGGATAGATCCCCTTGGTACAGATAGATCTGTTAGAAATTCTTAAGGAGAATTGTTTCATATTCTTAATGCTTCATGGTAAAAAAAAAAAAAAAAATTATCTATTTGCTGAGAACTGGAATTTTATTCTAGTTCATAGTGATTATATTTACTAACAGCAGACTCTCTGCTGTAACAATAGCTCTTCACTGTACTACAAATATATTGAGAACTTTTTTGGGCAGGCAGTCAGCTGCAAGAGACACTGCAAGAACTGACTTCTAGTTAACCCAGAAGAGATTATAAGGACACATGAAAAGCTTCCTCCTCATTTTTAATGTTCAGCGTGAGTAACCTGACTCTTAGCAGAATGCTACTGGACTGGGACACTAGAGTTTTTCAGTCATCTCTCTTTCATTGCTTGCAGCATACTCCCTCAGCTGTCAACATGTAGGAAGCTGCATGTAGGAAGAGCTCACTGCAGGTGTGATTCTGGTTTGGATGTGTGTCTTCACAAGAAAAATGTACAAGACCTCCTTCATAACCAAAACTCTGAAAGAGTTAAGCAGTGTTTCTAAAACTGCATCACACTGTTTTTAGAAAAGTGTTCACTGTCTCTCATTGTTTGGTAGACTCACAATGGCAAAGTGTCTTCACAAAATGAAACAAAAAAGTTCTTAAATGGAGAAAAAAAAACATTAAGGACTAATAAGGATAAGATATTATTCTTATCCTATTTTAATATTCAGGTGGTTGAACCTGGCATTTATGAAATTCAAGAGAATGTGTGTATGGTTGGACCTCGATTATTCATTGAGAACTAATATTTATTTAAGCGCTTATTGATTAAATTAATTATTTTGCATATAGTCATAAAATCCTTAAGGCAGCTTAGAATGACAGGGGATGGGGAACACAACCCACAGTCAAGTGAAGAAGTAGGAAATCAGGTTGGCAAGCAAGGGGTGCACATGATTAGGACAGAAAAGACACTGAAAATCATATAAAACAGGACCCCCAAGAGAACTTACACAAAGAATCACAAGAGTGAACTTGAAGGGAGTAGACTGGCCTTTTCTAGGTCCTCTTCCCTTTTTCATGGTCCTGAAGAGATGATAAATAAAGGGGAGTTGCTTATTTTCAAGAATCACTTCCTCCAAATTCAAGAATGGAGCCTCCCGATGTGCAGGAAGGGAAGTAAAAGTGTCAAAAGTACTCACATTTGATGTACTTGATGATGGATTAAAGAAGATGAACACAGACTTCCCAGTGGTGATCAGTGAGCACAAACTGACATGTAAGGAATTCCACTTGAAAAATACTCTTTTTACTTATTTATTAATTGCTGTAAGCTTGTAGATATTGCCCAGAGATGTTCAAGTCTCCCTCCTTGAGGTATTCAAACCCCAGGTGGATGTGGCCTTTACCAACCTGCTCTCTCTGACACAGCTTTGAGCAAGGGTTTGGACCAGATGGTCTCGGGGGCCCCCTTCCCACCACCACCGTTCTGTAATTCTGTGATCTTGTTCCTGCTCAGGCAGGCACTCTAACCAGCTGCATCTGCTCTGTTACAGCTAATACAGCTTCCAACTGTTTCATCTGAACCCCATACTTCCAGCAATAGCACCTGTTCCTTGGTTATTTCTCATCTTAAACAGCAGTTCATGTAGCATCTGGGATTACTTAAGGACCTTGTTGCTCAAAGGAGAATTCTTAGTTCTTACTTTCCCCAATGACCTTTATAGCCCAGTACTGCAAGCCTCCTTTAATTTAAGGGGAACATTTACTGAGGTACATTTAGATATAATTAATTGCTCCCAATTTTAATATATATAAAAAATATTAAATTTCCTCATTTTTTTTATGACTTGATCCTTTTGAAAAGTGACATCTTAAATATTATCAAATAAAATTTTTTAACAGACCAGGTTTTGCACCTGGCTTCATTCCCCTTAGTTATTGAGACACTAAAAAAGAAAACCACAACTTTTTCTTTGTTTTCCTTCCTCTGCTTTTCACTGTTATGTTTAGCACAGCTACAGTTCTTGCCCCTGTACATGTTCATGGCAGCAGTTTTAAAAGTTGCACAGTATAACTCATACTGAGTTCAGTGCATTTTACTCCTAAATATTATATAAACACTCTTTTGCAAAATGTTACTGCTTCAAGAGAGAAAGGTATTTTTGAAAGCATTTTCCTTCCATTTTCTTCTGAGACTGCTACTGTACTCCCTGTGGAAAGGGAAGCTGGGTTATGCAATGTAAGAACTGTGGTGCTTTCTGGGATTCCAGCATGAGAGGCTGTGCTAAAAAGGGGATGCTGATAAGATCATGTGTAGTGCAGATAGGTATAATTAACTCTGACTAGGGATTGCACCATTTTACAATGGAGGTAAAGCAAACTCTAGACATCAGGGGTGCAAAGGTGATTAAAACCTTCCCTATGTGCATTGAGCAGCTTGTGACCAGCAATATGGTTTTGCATTATGCATCATGTGATCCCACTATTCTGCTGAGGAAGGGTGCTCTTCACACATACTTTTCCCACCTCCACCCCTAATTTGCAGACAGGATTATGCTTCAGCTGCTATCCTGCTTCATTTCATGGGTTATGCTGCTGCAAGTGAGGCAAACAGCTCCATGACTTCATGCAAAATGGTCCCTTTGGTGTTCACAACACCCTGCATTCTCCATGCAGCCAGACAAGTGTCAGTCTTAAGGGAAGTTTGGTCTGTGTGACTAAGGTGAATGACAGACACAAGAGGAAGCCGTTTTTGGCATGTCTGTCTTAGATTTACTTAAGAACAAGTTTGAAGAACTCAATTTTCTCCCTGACTATATGTCCAGAGATCCTACATGGCCTGAGATCTGCTCTAACCTGAGAAAAGCCAGGACAAGTTTTATGACTCAGTCTGGAGAGCACAGAAATGGTATAGTGCACTAAGGTGTTTTCTGTGTTAAAGGAGGCAATTTTGCTGTTTATAGAACAGCAAACAGTAGACATTGCAGCATTTCCATGTGGAAAATTACTCAGGTACCAGGGTGGCAGGGGTAGATGTGGGAGAGATGTGTGATCTGTACAGCACCAGCCAAAAACCTTGCAGAAGCAGCATTCATTATATTCATGATGATCTTGTTTCACAGGTTCTGTTGACTTGACCTGTCATTCTATGACAGATGCTCTTAGCTGGCAGACATTTCCCCATGGGATAATATTATTCCATTAAACCACACAAATGATGTTGTGTGGTTTGCATGGTGCTGAAGAAGTCTAAACTTTCCCTGGCCAGTAAATCAGGCTGTCTACAGGCCCAGTGAGAGAGGGTTACCCTCTCCACTGTGTTTCTTAGATATCTGTGGGCTTTGGGTATAAAACGCAGTATATCTTATCTAAACATTGGTATAAAATTTGATTTGCTATTTCTTTTTCTGAATACTAATACAGTGGGGGTATCTAAAGACCAGTCACTACTGCTATTCTGTCTATGATGATGACATTTGTAGGAGACACAATGGGAGGATTGGATTGCATCAATCTGGTCACTGAGGAGTATAAAAAAGAATTCACCTTCCGTCTGTCTTTAAGTAGCAGATAAATAAAATAAATATCATGTCTCATGCCTGATTTGGTCTTCAGCATATGTTTAGGAATAACTTTTTGCTCTCACTGAAGAGAGAAGGATGATCTCCAGCATATAAAAAGAATAACTGGAATGGCTTTGTCCTAGTCTTCTTCCCTCTTTCCATGTTCTCCAGTGGTGGTCAAGGGGCATTAGCCTTTTTTTGGAGATTCCTAAGAAGAACAATGTCTTATGTACTAGACACTGAACTAGAACACATGCAATTTTAAATTATTTAGCAATTCTACTAAAGACATCCTGGATTTTCTGTACCTGAAGTCTTTAAATAGGAGATAGAATAATGAGCCTTATGCCTGTTTGATTTTATTTTTTTAAATGAAAAGCAAGTCAGACTTCAAGACAAAAATATTTTTCCAGTCTACAAATGACCTTGCCTTTTACAGGGCTCAGTTTCTGTTTGCTCACCATTTTTTTTTTTTTTTTTCCACTGGGGTTCTGCAATGGTAGCAGTTTTCCTCTGCATCTCATGGCAAGACAGCAGTTTATTCAGCATGCTAAGCAGGAAACATGGTTCTCTCGTTAAGCCTTTTCTAGCCAGCAAGGAAACTGGAAGTGTATCTGTCATCGCAAGGTAAAATAGGAGCCATTGATTCCTGGTGCCTGGCAGGGATTATTTTGTACCATGTAACATTAAGATGAATCTTCCCTCGCAACATTTATCTTAGCAAAGGGTGTGTGATGGAATGCTTGGAAACAACCATCTGGGGAAAATATATGCTGTTAGGTGTTGATAGAAAAGTCCTAAAAACTAGTGTAGTTAAAGGGAATTTGTTACATGCCCTTTTCCCCCAAAACATCTTTTAGTCTTTATTTTCAAAAGTTTCTGGTATCAAGCATCACTTGGATAGCATTTTTCAGGATTTCTTTTACCTTCTATTAAGTTCCTCTTGTAATTCTGTCATCATGTCTGCCTTACATTTAGGCCCATCTTAATAGTCTGACATCAAAGGCTGGTCAAATCCCTTCTTAAATTACAGTACTGAAAATATTTCTGAGAAATTTTATTGAATTTTCCTAGCCCTTACAATTATCTAAGCAAATAAATCTTCAGGACTGAGGCCAAACTATGAGAAGATGCAGTTTCCAGTACAAATCCAAGTACACATTTTTTAAGCAACTTTTTTTAAGTATTTAACAATACTTAAGTATTGTATTTTTTAAGTATTTAACAATTTAACAAAGTTTAAAAAGTTATTTAACTCTTGCCTTAGAACAAGGATAGCTTGTAGGAATTAGAAATGCATAAAAACAGTCTGGATATGGCTTTCTTACAGAAAATTATTACTTAAAAATGACTTAAAAATTTTTACTTTTTAAATAAAATTTGATTTTGGAGGAAAGAGAAATCCAGGTGTAGAGCAAGGACTGCTTTGAAAAGCAAAGGTGTATGTGGAAAAAGTAATTTTGGAAGAAAACAGTTAATCACCTATTATAATGAAAGTGTTTTTAATGGGAAAAGACAAACATCTAAAATTAGAAGCTATTGAAGTTAGCAGTTGTTCAGTTCAGTGTTATTTATTTATATTATTGATGAGGTTAAGGCTATTATTTAGCTTTCTAAACTACATTTTAAGGACTTCATATTGATATGCCATGCTGTTGAGAAGCATTGTTATGGTATTGAAGCTTACTTAAGGCTTTTATATTCTTTTGTCCTCATACGCTATTGCTGGTAGCAGTTTCAGCTTTGACTGTGTTTCAGATCCATTGCTGAACAAAGATCCTGCAGACAGGCAAGGAACTGTAATCGCTATTGGTGAGGCTGTGCTGTGGTGTATAAAGCTGTGGAGTCCTACACAATATACTGGGTGTGATGGAAGGCAGATAAGCTGAGAAAGCTAATTAAATTATTTTTTCTATCTATCAGGATCAAAAAAAAGAAAGTACTATTAGCAGGCTTTTGAAATGAGAAGTTACTGTCTATTATCTGAATTTCCTGCAGTTTTGGGGAGAGTTGCAGTATGCTTCTGCTTAGCATGTCATCAACGCGTCTTAACCAAATCGAATCTTAACCCTTCAAATAGGGGAAGGGTAGTTCACTGAAACAAAGATTTACTAAAGAGAAATAGTACCGCAGTGAGTCTGTTTGTGTGAACACTCACATGACAAACAAAAATGGGGAGAAGAGAGAAGGATTCTGAAAGTGAAAATACATTATAAAGGAAAAAAATAGTTAAAAAAGAAAAAATTGAGTAGTATAAAAAAATACCATCTCTGAAGCAAAGAATTTGAAAACAGGATATAAACACTGCTTTTTTATTCTCTCTTGTGCTGAACACATATGAAATGGAGAAGATTGACAGCTTTTAAAATTAAAGCTTACTGTTTAGGATAATAATTTTCAAATTGGATCTCTTTATATAACAGCCCTTTCTTCCAGAATTGTTGTGAAGTGCTTTAATAGAGCAAAGGCAGGCACTGCAGCTGGGGAAACCTGGAGTGGAGCAGTACCAGCTAGCTCAGAATAGTCCAACAAAGCATTTCTCTTTGTTCTATGAAATACCACTTCAAACTCAGTTGCCATTTCCTCCAGTTTCCCCATGGTTTTCTGGTCTTATACTACTGTATTAGAGGTCCAGATTTCAGCAGTCCGCTTATTTCATGTCTAAAGGGATGACACCAAGACTGAAGACTGAAGATCCAGTTTTGTATTACTAATTTTTCTCTGCAAGACAATAAATATATTGAGTTCAATCGGAAGTAATTCCCATCTCTGTTCAGATATGCAAGAAAGCCCTCCTGCTTCTCTTCTTGGTGAAGTCTGTAGCTTCAAATTTATGGAGGGGGAAAAGGGAAGCCCACCTATGGCATCTGCTACAGAGCCGCAGGAACCCTGGCTCCAGCCAGCCCTTCACACTTGGGAATGTGAGATGGAGAATTGTTACATCTTAAACAGAACATTCCAAGATTGCAGGAAATAAGTCTCCCATCACAAATGGCCTCTGCTCTGCTCCCAGGATATCACAGTATCTGAAGTCTGTTATGTACTAAGGTGAAAGAGGGGGGAGTAATCTCCAGCCATCACAGACAGGGATGTTTATTGGAAGGGAAGAGTTATGAATTTAGACATAATACTATTTCAATTGTAGGGAACATTCCTGCAATCCAGACAAACCACAAGTGACATGAGAATCACATTCCTCAGTCCTGAGAATGTGAAAGCAGTGACTGCACCAGTTCTCCACTTTCCAGCCCTGATGAGTGCAAACACTGGGCATGGAGAGTAGATGGTTGTGTTTTCAAAGGAAGCATCAAAATTTCCAGTGACTGTTGAACAAATCCAGACTCACTGGAACACACACTTCTTTTGGCAGGGGGTCCTAATGGGTTTTGGGTATGCTGCAGGTTCTATACAGTGTGTACAAGTGGACCTGGCACTGCCACAGCATTTAGGAAATCTCACTTCCATTCCTTCTTTCACTTCAAGGCTGTTGTGTGTGACCTTGGGGACTTTGTTTTATCTATTTTAGTCCATCTTGTCCCTTCAGGAAGAAACCCCAGCTGGTTTGTAAAAGTCTCTCATGCAATTTGGCCATACCCCTGTTGCTGCCCCTGCTTTCAGAGAGCAAATATTCCTGTCATTGGTATAAGGCTCAGGTCAGACTGCTTTCTATTTAAAAGACAAATGTCTGAACTTAGACAGAGGCCTTGTGCTGGTTCTCTGCTCTCTGTATTCCACTGGGTGTTCTTTATCCTTCAGAAAGAAAGAAAATAATCCATACATGCCAGAAAGACAAATGCAAAAGCAAAACACTTCTATTTGCTTGGGTTAAATGCATAGATCTTGAATTGTTTTAGTCCATTTAAACATTACAATACCAAAACCAGCAATCAGTTCCTCTGGATAATTTTAGAAACTGTCTTTCCTAGAGCCAGCAGTGGTATAGTAGCATGAGAGTAATGAACAGTGACAAATTTTTTGTGCTATTTCCAAGGGAAACTGTTGGCATTAGCTTGATGCAGAGTCTTTGTTACCTTATGAATAAGAAGTGCAGTTAATATATTATACTCCGTGTGTCTTCCAACCCTACCCAGAAAATAATTACACTTTATGGAAAGTTAAGTAGGCAGCAAACTAAGCAGTATGAAAACCACATACAGTAAAACTCCATTGGCTGCAAACACTAAACAGTTGTTTTGTCCTTCTACTTTGGAGAACTTCATAATTATACATTTAGTGCTACTGAGGGATCCACTGTGCAATTACACAGCCCAGCAATAATGGCACCAGTTACTGTGAAAATACAGGGAGCCACAGGAGATTAAAACAAATGCATCAGCAGCAATAAGTAGAAACAAGATGAGAACAAGTAATGGGTCCAGGTGTTACTCTGGTAAAGAGTTTATGGAGATTTTTTCAATTAAGACAAGAGCATTAGGGCAGTGGCTTTGTCCTCCAGCAGACATGGCTTTGACCCAAAGCCTCCAAAAGGAGTTGGTCTGGTTTGGAAGGAGCCATTGCATCAGCTGAGAAGGGGAGACAATGCCAGGGCTGCATAGCCTCTTTCTTGGCTCACATGGGACTGGGAAGAAGTCCGAAGGAGGTGTGAGTCCTAATGGGATTGGTATGGAGTTTGTGCCTTAAAACACACCTATGAAGAGAGTTCCCACTTCCAAATTATTTAAGCATCTCACAGTCATTACTAAATCTATTGTCACAGTGTCTTTATGAGACGAACTGACAGATATTTCACTTAACCTTTAGGTGTCCTAATCTTTGGGCAGAAACTCCTGTCTTTCGTTGGAGGGAGAGACAAACCCTTCTGAATGGGAATCACAACTTTTAGAAGAGCTGTGTGAAGAACAGCTGAAGCTGCACTGTGGGAACTGATAACGACAGAATTGTTTATGGAGAACAATGGAGATTGACCCAGTACTGAGTCACAGAACAGCTCCTAAACCTTTCTAAGCCTAGACCAACTTTCACAGACTGTAGGTTGGTGTACAATTGTACATCTACAATGACTCTGCTCTTTGCAGTTTTCTAGAGATAGATAAATTCTTATGGAGCTTAGCTACAATTTGCTTCCAGACTACAGCATGCAGATGATATATTCTCAGCTGTGCCTTCCAAGACTGAAAGATGTCATTGGTTTGATTTTATAACACAGTGGCTGTATTTCCAGTGCAGTTTTCCCAGACTTCTATATTAAGTCAGTTTATATAGTCTGCTGATGGGAAAATGAATCTCTAGGTTCTTGAACAGCTGAGGTGGTGTTTTACATCTTTTGTCTACTAGGGAGAACCACAATTACCAAACATAAAACTGTTTCCCAGTTATCAGAGATTCCACCTCTTCTGTTGAAATTGTGCTGAGGTTAAAAAAAAAAAAAAAAAAAAAAAGAAAAAAAAAAAGAGGGGAAAAAAAAAAAAGCAATTCCCACAGGACAGGTGCCCAGCAGAAGAAGGAAATGTGGCACAGTAGCTCTGGGGTTACTTCACGGACTTAGGAGGTGGGAATCTGGAGCCATTTCCAGAACAAGTGGCTTTCTTTTTTGCTCCCTGTATTTTTCCTTGCCCTGAATTGCTTCCTTGCCAAACAAGTGAGATATTTAACCCTTTCAGAGAACCCTCTTGGTTCAAGTAGTCTCTTGGCAGTTGTGACTTGGGCACAGGACATCTCTTAGGGCTTCTTTAGTGGCCTTCCTTTTTAAGCAGCTTCTGACTCCTGTGTCATCTCCTTTACCATCAGTCAAAGCTTATTTTCCTCATTTAAGGCCTTGAAAAACACTTTCTACCTCTTGTAGAATAACTTTACCTCCTCAAAAGCTTCTATTCCAATTTGAAAATAGCATAGCAAGAAAAAAATACAGATTTTCTTTTTTTCCTACATTTTTTGTTTCCTACATCTGTGTAATTTAATGTTTCTCAAAGAGACTTCTTTCCATTTTCCACATAATTTTTGCAAACTTTTTCCTCTGTCTGGTCTTTCATCTCATCTTTTTACTTTTTCTATCACATTGACAGGCAATGTTTCCTTTCTTTCTGATCTCTTAGACCATCCTCCCTTTACAGTCTAGATTTGCCTCATGATTAAGTTGAATACAATTCCTTTCAGAGTACAATAAATCACACTATCTAAACTATCCATCCTTTCACAACTGTGCCTTGGCTTTGAGATCCAGACAAAGAGCATTCATGTAAGTATACCTTTAATGGAGAGCTGACTGAATGCAAGCCTGACTAATGCCTACAATAAGTATTTAACATACTTTAGTGTTACTATCTAAAAAGGTCTGTACATTCTTTATGGGAAGCTTCTTTTAGAATTATCTTTAGTCTGGGAAGAGAGGTAATTTGAGTATTCTTCTGCTTGGCTTGCAACTCATTTGTTCATGTATGTTATGCAGTCATTATCACATTTATATATCTTGCAAAGTTCTGTTAAGGTCTGGTTTCTTTGCAGGTGGGAGTGGGAACTGCTGTCTCTCAGCAACTGCTTACCAATTCAAATTAAATTAATTTTATTAAAATTATAGCAACATTCTCAGAATAATCATTTAGTTCATTGTAATAGAACTCTGAATTTATACATCCTTTTGTCTAGAAACCCTGATGTATATTACATGTCTAGGTTAAATCAGTTCTTCTAATACCCCGTAAGAGAGGTGAATAAATGTACCTTAAAGACAGATTTTCTTCTGGGCTTGGGTTTAGTTACTCAGATATATTTATACCCTTGAAAAAAAAAATCCTGAAGTTGGTTTTAGCATGGAATAAATCCCTATGTTAATTTTTCCAGTATTATTATTTTTTTTTCCTCAAGTGCTGGAAATTACTGAACTGCAGCACTTGCCAGCACTAAACTAGAGGCCTGTAAGGAACATGTGGCTGTACTTCAGAGCTGGAGCTAGTACAGCCTGCCTTTCAGAAGTGCATGAATTGTTGGCTTAATTTTTGGAGTTCAGATTCAGGTGAGATAAATGCAACTGGACATGCCATCAGCAAAATACTCTGTAGATGTATCTCTGGCTATGCCCTAAAGCTACATTTCTATTTAAAATCAAAGTAAATTTTTTGTATCTCTGTATTATATATCTGATTGGAAAAGTAATCTGTTTGTTCTGGCCCAGTGTATTATAAACTGATTTTTAAGTTGTCCCAGTTTTGACTGGGATGGAGTTAATTTTCTTCCTGTTTATTAGCTGGTACAGCGCTGTGTTTTGGATTTAGGACAAGAATAATGTTGATTATTTTAGTTGTTGCTTAGTAGTGCTTACCCAAAACCAAGGATGTTTCATCTTCTTATGTTGTCCTGCCAGTGAGGAGCTTGAGGGACACAAGAGGCTGGGAATGGTCACAGTAGGGACAGGTGACCCCAACTGAGGTGTTCCATAAGAGGTGTTCCATACTATATGTCAACATGCTCAGCATATTAAATGGGGGGAAATTTGATGGCCTCACTGCTGAAGAACAGACTGGGCATCAGTCAGAGCAACTCTACCTGTCCATCTCTTGTTTTTCTTGAGTTTTATTTCTCTCTCTCTCTCTCTCTCTCTCTCTGTTATTTTCCTTCTAATTATTATTATTATTATTTTATTTTAATTATTACTGGTCTTATCTGAACCCACAAGTTTTCTTACTTGCAGCCACTCAATTCTCTCCCTTAGCCTGCTGGAGATGGGGGGATCAAGCAAGGAGCTCTGTGGTGCTTTGTTGCTGACTGGAGTTAAACCACAATACGAATTCATATTAATTTAGTTAACAAGTGCTTTTTTATTTATCTTTTAAAATCAGTTTCACAGTTTACATTAGAGAAAATTTACCTGTTGTCTCCAGTGAGAGTTTGACTATGATTGGTTTTGAGTCCTATGTCTCTTACCTCTTTCTTTCCAAAAATTAAAAAAAACCCCAAGTGCATCACTGCATCTTCATAGTCACCTACATTATTTTAAACCAAATTTTATATGCATTATCATTAAATCAACTCTTAATACCATTCCCCTTCATCTCAGCTGCTAAAATTGTAATGTTCAGTGCATACTTCACATTCATTTGACTTGGAAACCACACTGTTAATGTTAAGCAAGAATGCTTATGTCCCCATCAGTGAAACAGTTTTGTATATTGTTTCATAAAATAATATTCCTATCTAAATGGGAAGATAAAGAGAGTTTGGTGTCAAGGGCTGCAGACCAAAGAACATCTACTTGTATTCTGTTCATCTCTCTTATTGGCACCCCTTTAATCACCCCCGCTGTGAGTTAATTTAACTTGCTAACCTGGCTAGGAAGTAACTGAGAGAGAGTGACAGGGTTGTTTTCTTCCACATTAGTGAGCTGAATCAGCTCAGAGAACAATATGAAAAAAAATTACTTTAAATGGTTTAAGTGAAACATGTTTAGAGGTGCCTGTTTTTCAGGCTGATTTTAAAAGGAGTTCATGGGGTAAGTTCAGAATCAAATGCCTACACTGAAAACATCTCTAACTAGGGAAGATAAACCTCACCTTAAGCAATTCTTTCTTGAGTAACCCAGTCTGCCCATGAATTTCAAACCAAGTCAGACTTGCTGACAAGACCAAGCTCCTTAAAAAGACATGGCTATAACTTTCCTCATAAACACAACAGAAATGAGTTTATTGCAGGTATACAACAGCTGAGGTATTGAAACTAGGGTGGCAGATGCCTAACTTTACTTCCTCCCTGACACTGCTCTTCAGCCTTGGAGCAATCTTCTCCCAATATTATAACACATTACATTAATTTTCAGGCTACATGCTGCAGAAAGGAAAGAAAAATTCTGGAAAAGTGCCTGCTGTTACTCTCCTGTTTCTCTGTAGAATTGCCTTTGTAATTCTCTTTTCATAGAACCATTAGAAAAAATGTGCACTTTACATAAGCTACAGTTTACCACAACAAAAGAATGGACTGAAAAATCAAATGTTGGAAAAGCAAATGCCTTTTTTTAATATATAATCCTTCTTAATATCAGCTCAATATCAGTGAAGGAAACTTTATTTCCTAGTTTAGGTACTGATGTTAACACCTCACTGTCATCATGTTTCTTTGGCTCTTTTGGTAACAATTAGCACAAATCAATGCTAATCTTTATCTGAAGGAGGAGGTAGAGTACAGGTGGCAGGTAAAGGAATAAAAGGATTGATTAATTTATCAGTTTATCTAGCTCTTCAGTTTCTTAAGAATAAAGGAGAGATGCTTGTAGCCTGGTAAATTCCTTAGAAGAAAGAGCAGAAATGGATTTTTTAAAACATCACAGAACTTCCCTTCTTGCCTTTCATGAGAGCGTTGGAAAGCTGAAAGTAAATTAAAATGCATCAGCTAGCATTTTCAAATGAGGAGCTCTTAACACATGTCAGAGCAATGCCATCATCAGGATGAATGGGTTTATGGAGACTGACCTCTCCAGCATAGCATGTACAGAGACCTGCAGTAATCCTTCACGTGGATAACCATGCAGTGGTTACATAAGTGTTGTGAATATTTTGGGCAGTACTGAGTTTGCTGTTGGAAAGAAAAATATGACTTGTTTGACATCTAAGTTTAAAAGAATGCTAGGGAGGGAAGAAAGAAATTTTAAGGTTTCTTTAAAACTTGTTTGCATAGACAGTTGAATGGAGGACAGCGTGAAAGCTAAAAAAATTAAAATCAGATACTTTATATTATGTACCTTACGGTTTTTCTCTCATTTGGCATTCTGTGTGAGAGGAAGTAAAAGCAGAAGAATAGGAATAGAGGTTAATTGAGAGTAGGAATTCCACTGCAGAGGAGACAAGATTGATGTCTGGGACAACTCTGATGTTTTAGAGGCCTGCTGAACAAGAAAATTGGAGATTGAAACCAGGAGACAAGTTAACTTGAATTCTTGCACACAGAATGATCTGCAGCTGAGGCTGACATTGGTGACCAGGGCTCAGAGCAACAGAGCTATGCTGTGATGGGATCCCTGGTGCCTTGCCCCCACAAGCTCCTTGGGCAGGAAAAGGAGGTAGGGGCTCTTCTGCTGCCTTGTAGTCCATTTCCTGACACCTTCCTCACTGATGGTCCCAGTTCATGCCTGTTTTATACGCCCTGAGGGACATGCACTACTCAGCTGACACCAGCTAATTCTGACATTGGTCATGAGAGGTTTGTTTGCACTCCCATTATGTTATTGGCACATCTGTCACTTGACAGAGAAAGTGACAGAACACACATCTCTTCCTGTGCCTCCACAAAGTGCAAGACTGCCTTCCCAGTGGAAAGCTGGACACAAGCTGAGGATGTAACTAAGGAGTCCTGGAGTTCAGCTGAACTCTGGGGAGCCCAGGAGCTGAATGAATCTACCTGCACATTTTCAAGTTTCTGATGTTCCAGACTGGTTATTTTCCATTGAAAACGTTCTCTACAACTTGGCAAGAAGCACAGTCATACTTTATTCCTTTCAAGAAAACAACCACTTAATTCCATTATGTTATTTTTTTCTCTAAGTCCTCATTCTGCTGTAATGAGAGACAATGCAGTGTGAACAGAGAGAGATAGATAAATTATTAATTAAGCAGCCCTTTGCTGTTTAGCTACAGGCAGTGTCAGTGTGCTTCTTCAATTTCACTTCTGCTTTTTCCTTGGCAAGCCATAAGCTGCAGATTCCCACTACCTCCAGGGTCCAGAAGAGAGGGAGAGTTGTGCTGCAGGCCTGGAGACAATTAGAATAATTAGAGCACCTGAAGTTCCTGATAGGGTCTTCAAAGGGACATCGGCACTAATATGGGTAAGAGGCAACAGTTTTAGTATACAATCCCCTCGGGGATTTTTGGCTTTGCTTCTACTGTTAAAAAAAAAAAAAAAAAAAAGAAAAGAAAAAAGGCAGGGAAAGATTTCTGTCACTGAGAAAGAGGTTAACAGCACTTGAAAACACAATAAATTTTGTGGATAACTTATCTCCCTATTTAGCAAATGCTTACAAACTGAAGCTTACAAATTCTCCCTGCAGGAGAATTCTGTCTTGCTGAGAGGTGTCAGTACATAAACAGGGGAACAGACCAAGTGGACAAGAATAGGGTTTTTTGCCTCAGTGGATGATGTCGTTTTGGCTACACCTGTAAAAATAACAGAAGAGGAGTAAGGATGTTTTCATAATCACTGAGGCTGAGTTGCATGGCCCAGCTGCATTTGCCAAGTCTCTCTAGAACTTCTGTACCCTAGGTGGTAGCCCAAAGAGAAAAGTAGGGTTTTTCATTTTTTTTTTTTTTTTTAAACTTTCTGAAATAATGTGAGGTCATTGTCTCAGCTCATCAGTGGAGGTTACATAGCACAGTGTTGGGCAGCATCTGCTGCATGTGCTGAGCTGTCTGAGGCAGAAAGGTTTGCTGGGATAATATGTAAGACATATACATGGCAGAAAAAGACAATTTAAATTTGTTTCTCCCTTATTGGTGTTTATTAGCTCTCTCTAGGGAACTACTTCAGAAAAGTTTTTGGTCATGGCCTTGGTAGAGCAAGTTAAAACATTAAAAAAAAAAAGCCAGTGAGTGAGCTAGCAATCAAGGAGAGGAAATGAGCCAGGGGTACAGTGCTGACTTGCCTGGATCTGCTTTTTATGAGTGTGGATGTACCCTGTGTATCAGCTGAGCCACTCTGCCACACACAGATTTAGTTGTCATGTGATTTATTCATAGCTCCATCATTAGATCCAGATACATAAGGTAGATCCATAAAAATCTGATATGTTTTAATAACCTTTTTCCAGATTGACTTCAGAACTTGAGATTCCACCCAGCTGCTTAAATTCTCCAAGTGTTTGTCTTTCTGCTAGAACATTTTCCATAAGCCTCAATGACAGATAAGGAGAGACCATGAGCTCTGAGGGGAGCAAACCATTCCAAGTACAGGTTACTTCCAAATTATCATTGATCCTGTCCATCTTGCCTAGGCAGTACAATCCAGGAGACTTAATTCTATGCCTAACCCAAAGCAAAACATAGAGTCAATTCACCAGAGTTCCATGAAGCCTGGGAGTTAGCTTTTTGATTGTGAGCCTTAGTATTTCTACTATATACTCAAAGAGCTTCCAGGGGTGGGAAAGGTACTCCTCTATTCCAGAAGGGTGTTGTGAGGATAAATGATCCACAAAGGAATAGAAAATATCCATTGGTTAAACTTGCAGTTGACAGCAGTTTGGTGACAGAAAGTAATGCAGACAGATGGATTCAATACAGGAACAGAAAAGCACTTTATACTTGCAGAACTGGAGACTACTGGAAAGAAATAAATTAAAGAAAGACATTGGTGCTGTACTTACCTCGGTGTGAGCTCTCAGTAGATTTCTAAAGGATTAAAACCATTCTAGATGTATGAACAGGGAATCCCTTCTACTCTGGTTTCTATTCACATGGCAGTGATAGTATATCACTGTATCTTGCCAACTTATATTGTCCATGTCAAAAAGAGTGCAGATATACTTGTACTCAAAAGGATCCCTGTAAAATGATACACAGATTAGAAAGCAACCTTACAACACGAAGGTAGGTTGTGCTGAATTCAGATGACGGAAGGAGGTGCTTTTGGTTTTTCCCCCCCCCCCAACATTTCTGGTAGAGGAAAAACAAGATTCAGCACATGAAAAAAGAAATTAGACAATTTAAGACATAATATCTTATTAATGAAGATAATTAAAACTTTGAAACATTTTATCCAGTCTGTGTCTCTATACCTGGGAAGGATCTACCATCTCCTGATTTCAAATGAAATTGTGTGTCATTCAAAATACAGATACCTTAATCCAGATACAGTTTGTACAGGTCTTATTGCCTCTTCTAGCCCTGGAATGAATTAATGCAGATCTACATCTGTGAATATTCTGCTTAGTTCTGGGTCACAGAGGGGGCAGAAAAACATACAAAGTCCTCAGAATACTGATAACACTCATGGCTCTCTGCAGTGAAAATCAAAACTCATGCATCAAGCCTGTAGTTAGTTGCCCTCAGGGTAAAGGAGTGTGGACATGGGCTCTAGACAAACAGAACTGAGTGAAAACTAGAACCTTAAATTTTTAGCAGGAAATAAAGCAACTCCCAGCAGTTTGCATAGCATGCACATGAAGTAACTGTGGAGTAATATATATTCATGTTAAATCTATGAATAAACTCGTACTATAGGTTTCTGTTGCTATTAATACTTAAGGCCCCATGAACTGGAGTGTTAATGAACTTTCGAATCTTCGTTAGTGTGAAATGTTCTAAGTGTGTCAGGCAGGAGAGAAAGACAATTGATGGGCTAGTGGATGCCTTTCAGGTTAGGGAAGGCTCAGGGAAGTCAAGAGCATGAAAGATAAGACATCATGCATTGTCAGGAGGCCGAATTTTTTCCCAGCATTAAATCTTGTCTAATTTACACTATTCAAAAACTACTAATAAGCTGGTTTGGTTTACTTTTTAAAAGCTCCCAAACTAAGGAGGCATCTCAGCATTTCTATCCTTTGTCTGTTAGAATCCCAATGTGTATTTTGAGAATAAAATTTTAAAAATAGACCCCACTTTAATCTAAGGACAAAAACAGGAATTGAAATTAGCTCAAATTCTGATACATAAATCTCTTACATATGTGAATCTATAATGCCTACATACACCATCTTCATTATTTCCATGTTCCCCTTTTTTATGCAGCATAAGTTTAATAGAAATGCTATATCAGTTCATCTGATCAATTTTCTAGTAAACTAAAAGGGCAGATGAAAGGGTAGATTTTCAAACTATTTTGGGCTCTGAGCATTGATACCCCTACAATTTCTCTCTCTCTGGAGGGACATGGGATAATAATCTGAGACTATGTGGCTGACCTCTGTATGGATATAAATAGATGATATTTGATGGCATGTGACAGGCACAATCCAACAGCAAAGCTGTTGTTCCTCAAAGTACAATGCTTATTCCACTGCATGATTTGGGTATTTGAGCAGTTGGGCGTCATCCTGACTTTTAAAAATCACTTTTGTTTTCTGCTTAATTCTGTAATTGTGACACTGGTTGCCCCCTTGCTCCTACTTTAATAATCTGCCTTGGTCTTCAGCCATATGAAACTAAGGAATAGGAAAGATTATATGACAAGGTCAGATGTTTAGGATTTTCCTTGCCATGAGTCATATCTTCACCTTTATAAACACACATTTCTCACTAAATCAATCATTTTCAAAGAGAATAAAATTCTGACCAACAGGGAATATGCTGCTTTTCCCTGTTCCTAAAATACTGTACACAAAACAGTTTCAGCTTTGCTGTGGTTGTCTGGAGCCAATGGGAAGAAGGTTCAGGAACATTTCCAGTGTGTGTCCTGAGACAGCCATTGTGAAGCCAGAATTCACTTTCCATGCTCTGGAGAGAACTAAGTTGAATTGGTGCTAAAATATTAAGTAAATGTGGGTGTTGGATCTGTTCCTCTTCCCTGCTTTTCTAGAGCTTTCCAATAACAAGCTTTCTATGTGTCTCAATGTCTGAACGGACTCAACCACGTGTGTTTTGCTTAATCAGCAGCTCAGGGTGATGTGGAGATAATCCACACACAGCCCCTGAGAGCTTGGAGCTCCCAGCAGCAGTCCTGCATTTGACAAGAAAGTTTGAATTTACTTCTTGCAGCTGTTGAGGAGATTTTAGTCTCTGAGTTTATCATGCAACTCCTGAGCCCAGAATTCACATGGAGTTTAAAAATCAAGAAATTAATTTAGTGTCTTGCAAAAAAAGTACATAAAGAAAGACAGAGAACATTTGGAAGGAGAAGTAAAATATAGCTCAGTCCTTGATCTGCTGTATGAACTTAGGTGATTTCATCCTCAGTCTCTGCTTCTCTTTTGTCTTTCTTGGCTATTCACGTACAGGCCTCCTTAAGACAAAAAAAGTCTCTCTATTATAGTCAGACAGCTCCTTGCACAACAGTATCTTAGTCTCCCACTATATATTTGATGTTTAGTAATGCAAATAAAAAAATTAACTTATCACACTGCTAACGTGCTTAGTTCTGTAAATTGCAACTTGTGCAAGTTTTGTTACAAAGGCTTTGTTAATCTACTCTTAGATGAGACCCTCCAAAGAAAGGAGTGATTGTTCCCATAGCCAAATAGGGTTTTTGGGTAGCAGGAAGAACAAAATGTTTTTCTATTATGAGCAAGCACGGGTATATTTGGATAGTTTTAATGGATTTATAATACATTGAAATTAAATAGGCTACCCAGGAAATGACACTCATTATGATCCAGTATACTCCAGGGCACATCTCCTTTAGGCTAAGGATAAAGGTGTATAAATTTATGAGCTATGCCAGGCAAGCTAGCTCTGGAAACAGAAGAGAAATAACCAAGTAAGTCTGTCTCTGTGCTCTGGTTAATTAACATTGCCAGCAGACCAGGGTAATTAACTTATGTGCTGTGATGAATTAATGCTGTCCTGTGTGCTGAGTTCAACTGGATATCTCTGCCAAGCACTGGATAATATTATGTAAATGTTTCAGCTAGTCCAGCATGATGCACAGCACAGATCCATCCAAAATCAAGCTGTGAAGACTGATCAATCTCATCTTGGAATCATAAGCCATTTATCTGTGTAGTCCAGGTAGGAAAGTGTTCAACAACTGCTACATTACCCTGATGTTTAAATACATTACAGGGCTTTCCAAACTTCATTTGAAACATCAGGCATGAGAATGTGCCAAAAGCTTAATAAAAGGTGAGAGACAGTGAAGTTGTTCTTGTTTCAAAAACATTAGGTAATGATTCAGGAGGCAGACAGGCTTCAAACTGCTCAGCTTTCAAGCATAACTGCTTTTTTAACAGATAATCTCATGAGAGAAATCAGGCAGAAAAGATACGATCACCTTTTCCTACCAGCAGACAGACCATGTTGAGTAAGGGTAGTGATATAGAAGACTATGAGGTTGATATATTAGGCCTGACAAGCACACTGTATGGAGTATGGAGTATTGTGAGGCATTTGTGTATTGGAGTTGACCTGTCAAAATCAGAGTAAGAAAGAACCATGGATCTCAGCATTTCACTCCTTTTGGAAGGCATGAATCCCACTAAATTTCGATGTCCAGACTAGAAATGCCTACATCTGAGCTAGTCAGTCCCAATTCAATGGAGAAGATGAAATTTCTGAGTAGAATACAGATAGTGCAAAAGAAACCACCTAAAGCAGTTCACATGGCTCACTTCAGTCAGGACTATTTTAATTTTCTTTGTATTAGAAGAAGTAGCTGAGAATTAATAATTTACATCAACATGTCTTCTAACACTGCAGATGTTTAATATTTTGTCAGATAAATCCCGCTATCTGATTTATTCTCATCTGATATTCATGAATAGAATTGCATAACAACCTGCATTACTGAAATATAGTAGTGATAAATATGAATGAAGAATAAGTTGTATGCCTTATTAAATGATAATAAATGCTCTTGGTCACACCTTATTTTTTTTCTCTGAGAGAAAAATGGGTGTGGCTATAAAGGTGTGTGGAAAAAATACACATATTCCATGTACAGAGCACAGCACGTAATACTTCCTAAAACACACAAAGGTGAGCAGAGAAGGACTTCACTGGATGGAGATTCACAACATCTGCCCATGCAAAGCCACCTCTTCTCATAAAGAACCAGTTCAGGTTCTCTGCAATAGGAACTATTCAAGGGTATACAGTCAGTTTGAAGGTGCTGTCATTAGGTACACACTCACATTCATCCTCTGCTGTCAGCAGAAAGGAAATGGCACCTTCATAGGTCACTTCAGAAGATCTGAGATGTGAGCACCCATTGAAAGTCTCTCTCCTCCGCTGACTGCAATCTGTGCCAGCCTTTGCTATGAAAAATCTCTTCTCTGTTACATCAATCAGTCTTTGTAGGTTGACAGTGTATTAACTTTGTTAATATAAATTAGTCCACATTATACAGTGTTCTCTAAGGAGGTAGTGAAATTTGCTATGGTTCATTCTTAAATAAAAAACCTAAAGTACAGACTGACTCTGTAAATAAAGATACTGTTTCTTGGAAGCTTAGAGTGCCCATGAATGATAAGGGTCATCTGTGGAAAACCAAGATAACACCAGCTCTGAAGTCCCTCTAGAGTCATAGAATCATTTAGGTTGGAAAACACCTCTAAACCCATTAGTACAATCATTAATCCAGCACTGCCAAATACACTACTAACCCATATGCCCAAGTGCAACACCTTAGAAATAGTTTCAGGGATGGTGAGTCAACCACTACCCTGTGCAGCTTGCTCCAAATCTTAAGAAAACTTTTCATGAAAACTTTTTTCCTAATATCCAATCTAAACCTCCTCTGGCACAACTTGAGGCATGTTCCTTGTGTCCAATTGCTTGTTACTTGAGAGAAGAGACTGATCCCCACCTAGCTACACCCTCCTTTCAGGCAGTTATAGAGAGAAATAATGTTCCTTCAAGCCTCCTTTTCTTCAAAGGCAAAACACCCACAGCTCCCTCAGCTGCTCTGCATTTTGCTTCTGCTCCAGACCATTCCCCAGCTCATCAGCCTTTCTCTGGACATTCTCCAGCTCCTCAATGTCTCTCTTGCAGTGAGGGGATCAAAACTGAGCACAGGATTTGAGATGTGGCCTCATGAGTATCAAACACAGGGGAATGATCAGTGCCCTGGTCCTGCTGGCCACACTATTGCTGTTTCTCTAACAAGTCTTTGAAACCCTCCCAGCATCACCTGCCATTATAGAAAAAGTAATTATATAGAGAATGACACCAGGGATGTCTGGATCTATAGACAAGCAGCAATAGTGCAGCAGAAATATGGCTGCTTTGCAAAATTTTGCCAATATTAATAACCAGTAACATAGGTGTGAGTGATCAGTCAAATCATGTTTACCTAAACATTTGAAGTGTATAAGAACCCTATGTGTGAACCTTAATCAAAGTGCTTAAATTTGGCTGGGACACCTGATACACATGAACAAATATGTGCCTATGTTCATCTGTACTTTGCATCCTAGTCTCTCTCTGTCTGAGAGGGTCACTTGTGAATTTTCATGACATCTTACTGTAGCATCTAATTAACTCAAGAAAGATAAATGTGAAGCAGCAAGAGTAGGGGATTTGCTAAATCACAAATAATAAAATTGTAACATAATCTAAATTAGAACCAAGATTACCTAGACAGAACTGGAGTGTTTGGACTACAGGGCTATCTACTTTTCTATTATAAGTCTTTGTGTATGCAATGTTATCACTCATAATCAATTTTATTACCAAAATTAAACAGGCCTTTTACAGGTGTAAAGAAATATGTTAGATAAAATCTTTTAATGAACTGATCTCAGATTTGCATGAACAGAATTACTTTATTCAGTAGAATAAAGGTATATTTTTTTTAACAGTGAACTGAAATCAGCAACATTGGGAAAGAAAAATTACTGAATCAGACCCTAGGTTTCTAATGATTCAGAAAGTTAAGAAGGATTTTTTTCTTTCTATGTTATTAATAGTATTTTTGCCAAGTACTTTTCAGAGTCAGGGTATTTTTAAACTCTTCACTATTCAGTGTTAAAAGAAAATAAAAAACCAAACCCACTACAAATGAACTGCAAAACAAACCCCAGAAACTGCTATTTCCTACTGCACATAGTTAATAAATTGTGTACCATATCCTCAAATTTTAATTTTAAGCATGAAATAATGTAATCCACAAGGGCTTCACACTGTATAAAACAGAGAAACTATAATACTAAGCCATTCAATTCACCACCACTATCCCCCATGTGCCATCCTGATTATCTGCTGGATATCAAATAGAGTTAAAAATTCTTAATTATGTACTGAAAACTTTATTTTACAACCAGAAAATACACTTTTCTCTCTGCAAGCAATAAGGAAGAGTCTCTGAAACTGTTGTTGAAAACTTAGTGGACTGTAGGGCTGAGAGTAGAAATAGAGACATACCCAGGCAATGCTTATTTCCCCATTATTCCTGAGCCTGTCAGAAAATGAAATGTAATATCCTTGACACTCCACACTTTAGCCCTTCAGATGGGCTAAGCAAGGTGCTGAGTGGGGCGCAATCACCACAACCAATGGGAAACATCTGGTAGGAAGGATTTCGGTGGAACAGGCCACCTGACTCTGGTCCTTACAATGTGATATTCCAGGAGCAAAAATCACTCGGCAGATTTCTGTGTTTACAACTAAAGGTCATACTCTTTCACACAGTTTGTCCAAAGTGAGAGCAGGCAACAGTTCATATGCAATTTGATGTATGCTCCCAGATGACATGAGCCAGAGCAGCCATCGGAAGCAGTCCTGAGCTGGTCTCACTCCATCTGCTTATTTGTGTCCCCCTTCCACTCCTGATCTTGTGTTGGCACATGTATTTATTTGACTGTTGTGCAATGGAAATGACCAGGGAACTGATCAGACTGAAAAACTACCTGTCCACAAAAAAAAAAAAGGTTAATTTTCTCCCTTCTATAACTCAGCGTTTAAAGTGCCCTGACCTTGTCCGTTATGCAGTCAGTTCCTTTCCAGCATAAAGGTAAGATATACTATGATTCCTTTTTTCCTTAAGATACATATAAATTCAGAGGGAGGGACTGAAGCTCAAGGTGACATTGCCCCAATCACATTATTTGCTACATTTCTTGTTGTGTTGCAGCATTAAAATTGCAAACCTTTAACATGTCAGATATCTGTTCCTTCACCTTCTAGTACTCTATTTGATTTCTTACACAGAGTTTTTGCCTCTCTGAGAAGCAAATCTAGAGATGAGAGACATTGATTATTAGTATATTTCTGCTCTCAACTTTAAATTAGCTTCCAGGCTTTGCATAACAAGACACAAATTATTCATGTGAGAAAACCACGAAGTGATTTATTATCATGTCTGATTTCCAGTGAAGAATTTTCTTCAGATCACCCAGGAAGGAGGCTTTCCTATTTTAAATAAGATAAATTACAATTGACATTGGAATTCAAAACATTACTCCAACCTTTCTAGTTCTTTTGGTCATACAGAAACTAAGCCCATGAATTACATTGACAGCAATGTTCATTAACAGTGTTTCCAAGCCCAGCTTGAAAAAATCTGAAATATCTTGCACAGGCTCAGCCCTGTCTATTCCTGCACCACTAGAGCACTTTCCTTGCCTTAGGATGACAATAATGGTCTTTGCCCCCATCTTACAGAGGTGATGTCTGGAGAGAGTTAGGAGCAATCTGTGGGAGCAAACTTTTTGACTGCTGGGTAGAAATAAGTAGAACAGGGAAAGTTATGTTTTTGAAATGCACACATGGAATACTGACATGCAGGGATGAGCACCAATGTTTTAACATCATCTTCCCTGTGGTTAACTGGAAAACTGTCTTTTATTCCAGACCTGCAGAATGTGCAATTTCATAGAAAATATCATAACCTACTGCTAGTATAAGGCAAGAGATTGGTGAAACAAATACAGTTTTAAATTGAAGATTCAAGAGGAGAAAGATGGCAATAGAAGGTTACTTTGGGAATTCAGGTGCTAAGATCACTTTGCTAGATGGTAGAAAGCACTCTTTAAAACAAGTGAAGACAGATAAACTGTCTTGAATATTCATTCTTGTTCTGAAGCAGAAGGAAAATCTCCAAAGTCGTGTAGACAAAAGTGAATGAGCTCAGGCAAAAAAATATATGGGGATGAGAGATTTGTGACAAGGGCATTTCTTTTCAGATGCATCCCTCAATAAGCCCATCTCCTCTCTCTGTCTTGATTTTTGACACCATATACCTTCTCCTCTTCCATCTTAAGAAGCATGAGTAGCAAGCTGTGTCTGATCCCACTCATCTCCATTCAGGTACTTCATCTCTTACTGTGGATCTGTTGGATAGCTTTGTGGATGACAAATTGGTGGTCGCAGTACTCTGGAGGTCAAGAAGCAATGGCTGCAGCTGTTGACTCTGGAAGAGACTGTTCTGAGTTTAGGTATGCCTATGAGAAAGAAAGAGATGTAAGCTAGGGCATGCAAAATTTGATGGCCTTGGAGTCTAATTCACTTTTCTTCATAATGCCATCTCAGATATCATCTTTGGTATCTTAAGAAAAAAAATCTTAAAATTCTTAGTCATGCCTAAAATAGGAAAATTTCTTTACAGAATAAAGTAGTCAGTGAGTTTCTTAATTTGAAATTGCAAATAGTCAAACCTGAGTCAGAATTTAGATTTAAGAAAACAACAAAACTATAAATAGGTGACTGCTATGTGGGCATCCAAGTTTCTAGTTAATATTTTAAAACTTTTCGGAGCTTTAGAGCAGGGTGAAGATGATTGCACTATCAGACTTCTGTGGTATTCTGGAAAAAGAAAAGAAAATAAAATGGAAAATAGACTCTTCCATTAATCAACCTTTGCCCTAATAACCTAATGGAGTCTAAAATGAATGGGAATTTTGCTATTCATTGTAATGAAAGGTGAATCCATCTTGTAGCTTCAGTTATAGTAGAGCTTGGATGCAACTTTATGATGTTATATAAAATGGCTTTAAAATTGGTCTAATATGATTAGACCAGCTTTTAGCAGAATATATCTATTATTTCTCTCCTGTTTTCTGCTCTTAACCCTTTGGCAGTCTTGAATTTTATTGATTGTAATATCTCCCAAGCAGTGGCTATGTTCTTACTCATATCTGCCTGCAGAGTATGTGGCACATTTTATTCAATATCATAATCCAACAAATAGAAAATAATAAATTTCTGGAATTATGGCTGCATTTCAATAAGTTTTTAAATGTTTTTGAAAACCTTAATGTGACAATACATTATATATATGAAAAAGTAAAGTGTGTCAAATTTGTTTGGAGACCCATAGCCCAAAAAAACACATGGACTTCGCGTTTAAACATATAGACTATGTCTGTAGACATAGATCCCCACTCAAGGAAGGCACTTAAGTGGAACCATGGAGATTAAATAACTTTGGTGATCCCAGTCTGCAGGGACTGCCTGATCAGAATATGGGCCAGGGCCTTATCAAACTATAAATTTTACAAGTACTCAGTGAAGACTGATTCCAAGCCCTGAGAGCTTGCACACTGAGCAGAGGACAGTTAGACAAGGAATGAAATAAGATCTAGTCTAGGTCTGTTCCAGAGCACACTGGTTTGAAATCCATTTAGAATGACACAGACACCATCATTGCTTGTAAAATGATGTTTCAGCAGCAGCTTTCTATGTGTGGACGTTTCTACTGATAGGCATTTTTTGCCTTCTATACAGAAATTTCCTAAACATGAAGAAAAGCTAGAATAAGAGGGAAGAATGAACTGATGTGGGTGGTAAAACAAAAAATGTCTAAGAGAAGACTGTGATTATTTTCCAACAGCAGATATAAAACGCCGCTGTGTTGTGGTCCCTCTCTGCTACTTCCATCTCATATTAAATCTGATGCTTTATTTTCAATTAAGAAATATTTACAGGTAGTAAGGAACAACATTTAATCCACATAGTAAAGTTGCAAAAGATCAATCACTTCATTTCTCTGGTTTTCTAGAGTGGAGTTTCTAACACTTACCTGAATTTGTGGTGGTATTTTCAAGGGCAGAGTTTGGAGGCAGGAAGTGGAGAAGACATGGACTACCTCTCTTTAGTGCCAAGAATCCATTGCACAGAAAAAACTGACATAAAGTCTTGTAATAACACCTCTAAATTCTGAAATATAAGTAGAATGGACCTGTTTCAAGCAGCTAGCTTAGGTACTCTCTTTCAAATTATCGGAAAATGGGGAGTTGTAACTACAGTTTAGCATGCATGTTCTGAGTTGGCCTTCCAAGCTGTCTGCCTTTTTCTTCTGAATATTTTAGTCTAGGCTCTAAACTCAGTATCTCAGTCTGCTACTGGAATTCTTTATGTGGTAGTACTGCTTTAAAAACTTGAATGACATCTGTAGATTCACTTGGATGTTAAAAGTTAAGCAGGTGCAGAAAAGATGGCAGAACAAAAGGATTCTTTTTTTTATGTCATGCTTTCAAGGATTGTTGTTTTCCTACAATCTGTAAACACTCTTTAGGAAAGTTATGTGTTGGCAAATCCTTGAAATACTTTATGCTTCAGTGGCAGTATTTATGATTGAGCCATGGAATGACCTTGAGTGAATGATTGAGAGGCCATAACAGTCACAGACTATTTCAGGGAGAAAAACACAAACTTGTTCTTATAAAAAAGTCAGTATTTTTCTCTGTTTAATTACTTAATTTCAAGATGTTAGTTACAAAGTTATAAAAATTCTGTATGGTAAGTAGACCATTGTTCTTTTCAGCTCCACAGGGAGACAGCAGAAACATCTGCAAGACACTGCCTCCAACCAGGCTGAACAAGGCAGGTAATGATGAGAACACACATGAGAATAATTATACCAAACACAATTTCAGAAACACAACTGGGGAAATTCCTGAAGGCTTGATAGACCTGAAGTGTGAGATTCCACTGTTCATTAGGAAATCTGCAGAATTCCTGTGCATTTTGAGGAGTTGTATGTCAGTTTTGCCAAAAAAAACAGGGTAGAATTTGGCCCAAAGTCTGTCCTGTTAAAGGTGTAGGTGATGAAGGAGATGTTTTCCAAGAGTTCCAGAGTAAGAAAATGTGGGTATGTGCTCTCTGAGGAAGGGTCATTTTCCTTTTCCACAGAAAGAAGGGGCAGAAAGTATTCTGACAGCCTCTGTTGAAAACTGAGTATTAAGTTTTGAAGCCTTTCATTTTTCCAGAGGAGGCCTGTTTCCCCATTGCCTTGCAAAGTCATTTACAGCTTAGGCTGTACATGAAACAGAATAATAGACTTCAATTTACTGCTGAATAACAGTAAGTACAATGCAATGGAGAGTTGTGGCAACTGTTTAAAACCCAGCTGAGCAGGACACCATCACAAAGGTGCTGACAGCACTGTTGACACTGATGTTTTCTGATGAAGCCTCTGTGATATGACTGACTCCTTTTGCTACTCACAGCTACTGTCCCAGGGTCAGTGTAACCAGACACAGGTAATTTCTGTGTGTTGCTGATTGTCGGCAGGTGTCAGGGATTTTCAGTGGACACCCAAAGCAACTGGTGGCAGACCATAAAACATGTTTGAGAAGAAAAAGCATGTCACACCCTGATGTTCCTTCCATGTCCACCCACCCCTCCCTCATCCTCCCCACCCCATGAGTGCTATCTGCTGGAAAAATCAACAATTGGACACACAAAAGTAAATGAGCTGAACTAAAGAGTGTTAATTAGGATGGTGTGTCAGCAGCAAGCAGCTAGAGAGTAATCTTTCCTTAAAGAGTCTGCTACTCCTTGACTACAAGTAAGTTGACTGCTGACTTGTCTAATAATTCTTCTGTAAACTGATACTGTGAGCAGAACTGCCTTGAAATTCCCAGATATATTCCATAATCAGAAAATTTTGACTAACTGAAACTAGGTATCTCCCTTGAGAATATAAGTATCAGTGTGAGAAATAGATATGGTTTCTCGTCAAAATATAAATCCTTCCAGAATTTAAAACAAGTTTGCAAAGTAAAGGTCTTGCACATGGCTGCACATGAGGCTGAAATAGGAATGGGAACTATCATATCAGAGAGAGCAAAAATTGCTTGTTTCTCTCATATCTCTGTTGGATGCTCTCACTACTGATTCATAGAAGAACATAGCTGAAATGGTCTCTGTTTCAGGATGCTTTCAGTGTCCAAGCATGATTTTTTAAACACCAAAACATGCCTTGAATGAGAAAGACTGTTGGCCACTTACCCTACACAACAATAACTGTTCCCCTCCCAGGAGTCTTAAGATTAAGTGTAATGAATACTGAATTATATGAGGCCACAGATTTAGTGCACCAGCTTGAGGCTGTGTTTGAGTCTAAACCTGCTCTTTATCTTCACTCCATGGAGATGCATCTAGCTGAATACTCATCTGTGAGTTGGAACTGACCTCTCAGACCCATTGGAGCAGAATCAATGGAAATGAACTAAACTTTACTAAGGACACTGCCCTGTGCTTCCCATGGTGTAAATGGTTCCTGCAAGAGTTTTATCTGTCTTTGTAGTGATTTTGAGTGACTGTATAGACTTTTTCTATAGCATTTAAAAGAACATCAAAGAACACAACAGATTCATTGTCTACATAGAACATAGGATATGGAAAATAATAGTTCGTCTCACCTCTAGGAAGACAATGATGAAATGAATCTCTTTCTCCGTTTTCTATGTCCTATCCTTGTCTCCCAATTGCAACTCTGAAAAACAAAAACCTAACATCAATGATTATTTGACAATAAGACATACATTTTTGTGTTTGATAGACTCCAATGGATTGTATTTCAACAATAGAAAAGATCACCTTCATTTGCCTGGGAAATTTTAAACATAAGAGAAGTGAGAATTTTCATTATTTTGCAATACTCCCACTTGTTGCTATGTTACTTTTATAGGAAAAAGGAATTAGAACCTCCAGAAAAATCTTCCATTCATAAATTTGTTTCTTGCATTTCTGATTAATGCATTAGTTCCAATTAAATATTCCCATGCAACTCAGCATGATGCATGGGAAACTAGCAGAATAGTTCTAACATTAAAAATACAGTGAAAATTTATCTCACTCACTGTGTTACTAAACTGATACTTGTTTTACAGATAACAGTAACATTACCACAAACTTTAAGGGTATATCACATTTGCAAAAATAAAACCGCATATGCAGCAAACCTGTTTTGTTTGAATAAATACACTTTGCACACATGTTAAAAGAATTCTACTAAAAGCATTTGAGATGTTACAGAGCATAAAACATTCATTCATAAAAATCCACTTAGAATAAAAATGTGCTGGTTTTGGCCTGAGTGGAGCAAAATTTTGTCACAGTAGCAAGTGTGGGGCTGTGTTTTGGATTTGTGTTGGAAACCTTGGTGATTCAGGATGTTTTGCTTACTGCTGAGCAGCACTTAAACAGTGTCAAGGCATTTTCTGGTTCTTAACCCATCCCAGCTCATCAGGAAGGAGGCTGGGGATGCACAAGGACTTGGAAGGGGCAAAGACAGGACAGCTCACCTCAACTGACTCAAGGGATATTCCATACCATATAACATCATTCTTAGCCATAAACTAAGGGGAAAAGTGGGTGAGGGTCAGTCTTCTGGGGTTCAGTCTTCTTGGGCTGGCTGGGCATCAGTTGATTGGTGGCAAGTAATTGTTTTCAATTCAGTTTGTCTTTCTTGGTTTTTATGGGTTTTTTGTATTGTTTGTTTGTTTGATTAGTTTTTGGTTTTGTTTTGTTTTGGGTTTGTTTTGGTTTTTTTTTTTTCTTTTTTTTTTTTGCTTTGTTTTATTTTGTTTTGTTACTGAGAAAGAAATCCTGTGCTGTAAAAGAGGCAGCCACTTAGAGGACTCACAAAGCAGGAGACATCAGTTGGTTTGTAATCCTCCTTGGTCTTATGCCCCTTCTCAGTGTTCAAAGCAGTAGGCTACAGAACAGGTCACACAGAGACACTGGCAGCTTCTTTGGAAGCAGTGGCAAAACGCTCCAACCCTGAGGCAAGAAGGATGACAAAAAAGAACAAACGTAGTTCAGAAGCTCAGTTGTCAGACTACTTAACAAGCCCTGGAGAGCTTGTGCTCTGATTCCCATTTCTCAGGCAGTTGAGGGATTTGGCATTCAAATGGCATTTGGATGTTTCACATCCACTAGCAGTGACCAGAGTGCTTGAACTCAAGCGTGCCTGGCACCCAGCAGAGGGGCTTTCCTGATACTCCTTGTGAGAGAAACCATATGACACCTACACAGGCATTCTATGAGTGCCCTGGATCCACACATCAAAGCACAGATTCACCCCACTGCACACTGGGCATTGTAGTGAGGAAATCACATACAGGAGCTTAGCTGTCCTCTGGGGGTCATTCAAATGTTCAGTCAGATGAAACCTATCTCGGTTGGCTGACAACAAAAACCAGTGAAGATAAATAGGTTTCTAAATTAGGAGCTTCAGTTTGCTGGCTAAAATTAAGATGAATCTGAATCCCAGTCCTGAGATAGTGAAATGCTTAAATAAGAAGTACTTAATGAGGTGCTTTGATCTCTCCCTTACACTTTCAATGCCTCAGTTTTTCACCTGTAAAATAGGGGTGACATAATTCTGTCTTGCAAAAAATGTTGAAGTAAATTCAAGGGTTTGAAGGGCAATGATCAAGGCATTATCTTCCTCACCTGAATAAGAGACGTGAGCACAGCTCCCCTGAAGATGAGAGTAAAATACTTCTAAGAAAGAAAAAAAAGAAAGCTGAAAGAAAAGCCTTAAGATGAACACTTGTTTCTTATTGATATTCTCTTTGTTTAAAGAGGGAGACTTCAGCAAGTACAAAAAGTTTTGATTTTTCTCAGTTTATGATCTATGTTCCAGAGAAGCTGAAAAATACATCTGTTCATTCTAAATCTTAAGCAGGAAGCTTTAACAGAGTTTTTGAGATGCACATTTTTAATATTTATGCGATGACTGCAGTGTTTTGTTTTAGGCTTTCTAATGTCAAATTGTTTTCATTGACACTGGTACTCATCTCATTCATCTATGTTTCACTCTTCCTTCCCTCTTTGAAAAACAGGTGACTGATTCATATTTAACCTATATTCAGCTGCAAAGTACTCATGATCAACTAAGTAATTTTAAATGACATATTCCCATGGATGTGTTCTCACAGCTTTATAGCTATAGAACATTGGGATCCTGGATGGAAAATAGCTGGAGGAGGTCTGGCTACAAAATTTCCTCTGTGGAAGTTATACTTTGAAGACAGAAAAAAAAAAAATTTACACTGAACAATTACAGAAAGATTAAAACAATAAACAAACAGGCAAACAAACAAAAAACCAAAAAAACAAAAACAAAAGGAAAATTACTTGGGAATTGATGAACCATTATCTCCAAGCAGCTTCCCTGTCATTGAGTCATTTTGACTGTGAATTTCTAATTTAAAGTGAAAAAAAAATCCCCCCCAAAAAACCCCCAAACCAAACCAAAACACTGAAATACCTTGTTAAGAAAGACTTAATTTAATTATATACATGTTTAATTATATACATGTTTAATTATAAACACATTTAAGTTTTTTTAGAGATAAAATCCTCCCGTCCTCCTCCGACTTCTCCATGTAGATGAATTTCTGGTCTGTGGTACTCAGGTTCCACTCACATGGGCTGAATTATATGGCATAATTCCAAGGAAACTATCAGGAAAAATGTAATAGCAACAGAGAGTGCTTGTGAATTTAAAGATTTCTAGTGAAGCTGATAAATAAGATAAATATGTACAGGGATAGAAACATGTGAGTAAGAAGATGCACCTTATGATATCTTTTAGAAAATCAATGATTTTGAATTTATATCTAACTTCAATAAAACACATCTTCAGAAAATAAATGCTTTAATACATGCAAATTACCTAATATAGGCTCGATTTAATAAAAAAATATTACTCTTACATCTGATTTTCACTGGGCCTACTTAAATATTTTTGCCTTCTAGTTACCAACAATGAAGGTTTTGAAAGGACACAAAAGCTTCACTATGAGAGATGAGATGCTTTTTCTGTTGCCTAGAGGTATATGTTATTACTTTCTAGGACTTATATCCTAAGCCAGTAAAATCACCAGAAGTTTTGTAACTGGTGCTAGTGGATACAAATGCCTTCCTGAGGGTCTCTAAATCTGAAGATAGACAAAATACTAAAAAGACAAATAACCTGGTGTAATATCATGTTTTTTTATATCCCAGTTCTTTCTGTTTGTCATAAGACTTACTTACAACAAACAAATATAAAGAGTCACTTATTCAGAAAAAAACCATTAGGGACTCTGACTTCAACTGTAACTTTTAATGACTGTTAATTTAAATTTACACTGAACCATAAGGATGATGCAGTAGGAAAATTATGATGTCATGATTTTTTGCAAAAGGACTTTTATATGGAAACAGTCGCAGGGGAATATATATACTTATGGAATGTTTCTGTCCTCTTATCAAAAAAGCCATATCAAATAGCTTACCCTTTTAACCTTCTTTCCAAATTCCTTATCATAAGCCTGATAAGTGTGTGTGGCCATATTTATGTGACCTCTGTTGAATACTCTATTGCTATTATGCTCAACTCTTTTGACAAAAAAAGGTAATTATTCACTGTAAGTTTGAAATTTCCTATAACTTCTCTGGAAGTTTTTTGTTTCACTGGTTTGTATCATTGGAATTTATCAAACTTGAATTTTTTATCAGTACATGAGATGTTTTGTCTGAGCAAGTAGTTATCTATAGTTGGCTATAATTTCTCTACAGTAAATGAAAACAGAAGGCATCCCAAAAGGGCAACTACTCCCATTTATCTTATATACATATTCTAAACGGGCATGGGCACTAGAGAAGTTTGTTTCTCAACTCAATATAGCCAGTACCAGCTGAGGTAAGTAATAGGAGTTTCTACCCATTTACACATACTAAATTCCAGACCTGAACTGACCAAAGAAAGAAGTCACCTTTCAAAGAGTAGTTTCAAAACATCTCATATAAAATAATTAAAGAACTTCATATATGTCAGGGAGACAAAAGTCTTCTCAACCAGTAACTTAGCTAAAGTTTCTTTGACTTGATTTTTTGAGTTTGAGAATTTTACTGGTAATCAAAGGGCTTTTCTGTGACAAAAGCCAGTGTTCTAATTTTTTATTTTTTAATTAAATGGCTTATTCCACAATACACAAACACTTTACAGAGAAATAAGTTAACCTAGTACACCTAATTAAGCATTATATATTGGAGCCACACATCAGTGATTTTAGTTATATCAATGGACCATTTCATTTATTGAGGCTGACAGCACAAGTTCTTAAATACAATGATAAATGACTTCCCTTCAGCAGAATGATACTTCACCTTGGCAGTTCTTTCTCTTTTTTAATACTTTAGAGACAGCTAAGAGTGATCAGTTCATAAGCATCCTAAACAGGCACTCTTCCATTTGGTTAGTTTCTGTAGTCTATCTCCTTTACTAACTCTTTAGGGTTGCCTAGAGGTGACCACACTTTCCCCTTCTCTCTGGTCTTTAAAATAAGAATCTATTCAAGAACAAATTTGTATGAAGATTTGCATAGCCATCATGTCTCTTTTGAAGTAATTTTGAAGGCAAAAAAATGCTCTAATTTTGTGAGACATACAGCTGGCTCTGTTTAATGTTGGTAAGCGCACATCTCAGGCCAGGGTGGAATTTACTTTACCCACTAAATAGTGTTGAAGAAACATTTCTTTCTCCTCTTTTGCTTTTTTGAGAATATGAAAGTATGTAGTTCTGTTTGAGCTCATTTAATTCAGTGAAATAAAACATAAATCACATCAATAAAAAGGAATGTATTGTAGCATGCTTAAAGGAACTTCTTTGGATGAAACACAGCAAATAATCTCTTATCTATATTCTTCATTCACCTTCAATTTTTAATTTTTTTTTCCCTTGTGCACTATGTTTTCCATGATGGTGTTAAAGTTCTACAAAAGCCCTAAAACTACTATTCACTTTTTGTATTGGAGGAAAGTTGCAATTTTGTTTCTAAGTGTTTTTATTTTGACTCACAGTCTGTACCTTTGGCCAGGTTATGTAATCTTGGACAACCAGATACAGGTACATTGTCTTACTGAGGAATAAGCAAACTAAATGTCTGGCTTAGGAAGGACTTGGAGAAGCTTCTTTACTGTCCTTTTACAGCATTTATAACTGCACAATTGTTTTTGAAAACCCTCTGGCTTATCTTAAAATTGTTTTATCCTCTTGTAAATCGAATTCCTCTTATCTGGAGTTGTTCTATAATAAATTTTCTTAATGCTCTCAAACTGATTATGTGCCTGGATTACAAAAACTGTTGGAGTGCTTACCTCATTTTAGCTGAGTTACCCTGGATGTTACAGGGTGTCCCATGTGTTTCAGAGGGGCATGTATCTCCCTTAAACTTTGTTTTCATAACCTTTACTCCTTGGTGGAGGTCTCAAAATCTTTGAGATTCTAAAATGGCATTAGATGCCTAAGGGTCAGCAAGAATTGTTTAAGTCTGCATTGTATGGAGCTTTGAAAAACCTGGTCTAGGGGAAGGTGTCCCTGCTCATGACAGGAGCTTTGGAAAGGAAAATCATGACAGGAAAATTCCAATCTTTAAATTCCCTTCCATTCTTCATCATTCCATGATTCTGTTATTCACCTTTCACAGGTTTTCCTCTGAAATATTTAGAAATACTGCCAGATATTTAGTACCTTCTACACTGGCTTACAAAGAAACACCCTGTTTATGCACTTTTTACTCTTGGCTCTTTGAATTGTCTCCTGATGTGCTGAGACCCAATAAGGCATTAATGAAAGAAAAAGCTTTTCTCACTGGTTTTGTGTATGCTGTCTCTTGACTGTGAGACAAAGGAAATCTCCAAGAAACTATCAATTTCTAGACAAAACCAGTCTTCATCCAGCTTTTTCAGGAAAGAGAATAATCAGTCATTGAAACCACAGGCTCAGGCAAGAAGCTTCCTAATACTGATAGAAAAATGGAGTGGTCTGTTATACTGTATGAAAGTTTGGCAGAATACTCAGTTTCATATATGCTTAGAAATATTTATTTTCTTTACTTATTGCATGTCAGTGAATCCAGAGAAATGGCACTTCTGAGGCTGGTCCCATTGGGAGATGCACCAGAGTGCATTACAGTGTGAAGCACCATGTCCTCACTTTCTCCTCTGATTACTTCAAATGATTATATATTAGTTTTTCACATCTGTACCATATGTGGTGTACCACTGCACTGGGTCTGGTTAAGATGGAGCTTTCCTTATTGCAACCCATATAGTGCTGTGCTTTTCACTGATGCCAAACCAGTGTTGATAAAACACCAATGTTCCAGTGCTGCTGAACATTATTTAATAAGGCTGATTACTTTTCTCTATTGCATTCTGCCCCCTCAGTGAATTGGTTGGGTGTGGGCAAGAGACTAGCAGGGGACATGGTTGGGACAAATGACTCACACTGACCAAAAATGTATTCCAAACAGTCTAACATCATGCTCAGCAATAAAACTCAGGGGGACTGAGGACCAAATTTTTCCAAAGTAGCCATTTCTCAGAAATTGGCAGGGCATCAGTCTGCTAGTGGAAGGTGGTGCATGATTGTCCTTGCATTACTTGGGGTTTTTTTCTTTGTTTTAGCTTTTTCTTTTTAAATTTTATTTTTGGATGGGCCTTTTCCCTTTTTTAGTTATCTTCTCTTGTTGACCTGTCTCTATCTCAATTAATTTTTTTTTTTTTAACCCTTTCTCCTACCTGTCTTTCTGATTCTCTCTCCCATTCTCCTAGGGAGAGTGAATAGTGACTGGGTAGAGGCTTAGCTGCTGGCCAAGGTTAACCTGCTACAGCCATGTAGCTCCTTGTTGCCCTCTAGAAATACAATGACAGCAAGCAGAGTTCTGAGCCTGCAGTGAATTAAACCCAGTCAGATTCACTGTCTTGGAGAGATGGCGGACACTCTTCCATGCTAAGAGCATGTTAGCAGTAGAGGCTGGAGGAACAGTTGACAAATCTTTGTTCTTTCACTCTGCATTTGAAAGTAGAATGTAGAAGTAAGAATATGGAAATACAAAAATTCTTCAGCACAGTACCAGGAAAATAACCTGCATTCTTGGCAACAATTCCTGGAAGCTATAACTCAGAGATGTGTAGGGAGGTACAGCATATCTAGAAATTATTTTAAAAGTCTAACCACCTTTCAGAGTTGTTCCAGAGTTTCAGAGTTGTTTGTTTGGTACATCACCCAAAATAGCCCAGAATACAAGTATATAGCATTTAGCAAATTGTTATTCATGTCTTATGTCTGAGAAGGAGGTGAAGTACAGTTTTACATTTCTATAATTATTCCAGTTTTCAGAAGAACATGTATGGAGGAGTTAAAGAGAATATTTATGCTCTGAGAATATGTACAGAGCAAACCTGCACCAGGTGGTCATCAGGGCCATTGATCCTGACACAGTAAACAAGATGACTATCTTTGCTGAAGAGTACATCAAGTCAGAAGCAGAGTTGTGCTAGTTGAGGCATACTGCCTTCAAAACCTGGTCCAGGGTTCTTTGCATTTCTGCTCTGCCCTACAGATCAAGACTCTTTTAACTGTGGTCCACCACATGTTGCAAGTATCTCCTTAGCTAGCCTGGCATTGCTAGAATATATGCAGGAACACTGACAGGTACTTCTTACAAGTAAGTTTGAAAGAATTACCCCAGGAGATGTAAATTTTAAAGCTCTATAGCTTCACACATGTTTTTTTTTAGTCTGCTGTAATGTGTTCAAACTGTGGCTTGGACTGTAACAAATGCAATATTCTAAAATGGAATGGATGGGAGGGTTAAGGCATTACATCGGTTCTGCAAGGATGAAGAGAAACATGTGCAGCACAACTTTATCTGTATATGCACATTAGAAAATATTTTTCTAAGGAAGAGTTAATAGAAGACACCCAAGTAGCCTGGCCTGGGAATAGTATTATATCCACACACAGGGTGCTATACACATACACGGTATGTGCATTAAAGTTTGAAAGATTTTTTAAGAGTTTTTATCTTAAATTAGACCACGGCTACCATGCACAATTGGCAAGTATCTGATGTGTGAAATCAGCCGTCTGCAAGATCTAAGAGAAAAAGAAAGCTGAGACAAATTGAGCTCTGTTGGCCTCTCCAGTCTGATTAGTCCATGCTGTCACTTGAAGTGAAGCTGGATCCTCGGATGTCATTCTTCTGTTATCTTGCAGAGTGATGTTAGATATTTCTGCTTGTTCCCATTAGTGCCTCCTTGGAATCATAATTAATTTATATTAGCAAAGACAATTTCCATTTGCTATGGCAGTTCTCCAGCTCCCTCAGGCTTTTCAAGTAATAATAAATTATCTAAATAAGAGGTATTACTTCACTTCTGTTACAATTCTACACATTTTGAAGGTCCCTAAACCTATCCAGTAATGCATGTTTAACAAATTGGAATTCAAATGGCCTGATTGTCCTTACCCATATTCCTAATGTGGCTTTACTTCAGTGGCTTTTTTTCTCCTTAAAGTGATGTGCCAATCCGCTGATCATAACAAGCTATATTTGGAGCCCCACACATGCTCTTGCTGGGTGGATTAAAAGGGTGAATTTATAGCTTCCCAGTTGCATGGCAGAACATATTTTTCATACTTGTATGCACATACAAATGATTAAGAGAAAAAAAAGAAAAAACGTTCTGTCCTTTTAGCTACAGTCAAATTCAGTGATTACTGTCCCAAATACATTCTGTCAAATACTGAGCTTGGCATAATTGCATCATAGATCATAGCTTGTCTTATATAATTAATAAATGTTTTTTTGTCAGCTGAAAAAGTGGGGGAAAATGCAAATAGATGGCTGGATATGATCGGTTGATTTGTATTTGGGGTTTAACCCAAGCAGTTAATTTTTTTTTTCTTAGATGTGCAATATTAGAAGTCCTTCATGCCTACATTCATTCATGCTACGCTTCAACACTATTTGCAACTGTAAATAATTGCTATCATTTTATTTTCTAAATTTCTCCATTTTAAGGATTATGATTTGGCATTTCTGTAAAATAGACTTGAGAGTCTTATGCTTTGCTATCTCTCATTTCTGCAGAACTCAAAATACTACAGGAGCTGAAGTGATTAATAAGCCTGATGAGAGTCTCTCCATGATCTAATGAGTGGAATAACCTCAGGAAACAGGGATTTGCCTCTTCTTCAAAATAGATGTTAGATTGCTGCATGAACAGCAGTCCTGTATGGTACGTTGCATGGTTCACAGAGCTTAAGGACAGTGGAGTCTGGGTACATCTATTGCCTCATTTACCAGCTGGGGATGAAGGGATTGAGAACAACCCTGAGGGGAAAGACTTAGGGGAGCTGGCTGGCAAAAAAGCTCAGTATAAGCCAGCCACGTGCCCTTGCAGCCCAAAAGGTGTGCACCATCCTGGACTGAATCAAAAGCAGTGTGGCCAGTAGGGTGAGGGAAGTGTTTCTTCCTTTCCATTTCTCTCTGGTGAGGCCCTTCCTGCAGTGCCGTGTCCAGCTCTGGTGTACTTAGCACAGGAAAGACTCAGACCTATTGGAGTGGGTCCAGAGGAGGCCCACAAAAATGGTCAGAGGGCTGGAACTTCTCTCCTGTTAAGAGACCAGTTGAGATAGTTGGGGTTGTTCAGCCTGGAGAAGAGAAGGCTCCAGGCAGATCTTATTGAGGCCTTTCCATACTTAAGGAGAGCCTACAGGAAAGATGGGGACAGACTATTTCCACAGGGCCTCTAGTGACAGGACAAGGGGCAATGGTTTTAAACTAAGAGAATTTTGTTTTGACTAGATATGAGGAAGAAATTTTTTATGATGAGGGTAGTGGAACTGTGGAATATGATGCCCCATCCCTGCAAACATGCAGGGATGTCAGGGCAGATGGGACTCTGAGAAGCCTGATCTAATTGAAGATGTTCTTGATGATTGGACTAGATGACTTTTAAATGTTCTTTTTAAGGCAAACTATTCTAAGATTTTTGCAATCTCTTTAGTCTCCTCTTCCTAGAAATGTGTGCATCAGGCCCTGTAGGTTTATAAAGCTTAATCCAAACCTGTGCTCCACATCATTTCTGCCAATGCCTCCTCTAGTTATAGGATGAAAAGACAATTATTTTCCTGAGGTACTGCTGACATGCACTGCAGACAAAGCCTGTACCAAGTTGTCAATGTATTGTGATGGGATTATACAAATTCTCCAATGTTTTAGCTTTTCAACTGAGGTAGATAGATGGAGGATCCATCCTACTATTTCCATTCAGCCAGCTCAGAAGCTGGATAAACTAACAGCTGATATTCTTTGCAGTGATTTTCCAGAGAGCCAGCCTTTCTGCCTCCATCTGTGTGCATACATGGAAGGATGGAAAACATAAATATATGTATGTGTAATTATAAGGAAGACAAGATGACAGTCCATATAAGGAAGTCTGAGTGCATGTTGGATGCAAGAAAAATAAACCCTACACGTGTATAAATAGAAGAGGAAGATTATTATGAATTAAGCTTGGTCTTTTGCAGTTTTATTGTTACCCAACTAGGAGAGACAGGCTCATGTTTTAAATGGAGATGGATGAGTCAATGCCTTTTTTGGTTTGGTTGGGGTTTTTTGTTTGCTTGATTCGGTCAACAACTGTTTTTCTACTTCATTCTTGTACTTTTTCTTGTCTTGCATCAAGTGTAAAGACATACTCTCTATGTGAGATGTGCTTATGTAAGACAGATCATGAACTACAAGATTTCAGACTGGCAGAGGTGCTTACTTTTTGTATGAGGTGTAACATTACAACTTTTCCCTGATAGAGATCTTGACATCTGTCTCATAAGCTCACCTCATGGGAAAGCAAGTCTCCTGCTAGGAAGAGGAATTTACCACAATATGAAGGCAGGAGCTGAGTGATAAAGAAGTAATTTAAAACTCCTTCAACTTCTTGCCTGATCCCAAACATGCACAGCTTCACTAGTCCATGTTTTCAGTTGTTCAGACACTTTTGAAAAGGGAAGGCTTTCGCACTGAAAAATGCCAGTGTTTCAACTCTAGAGGTTCAAATGTCATGAATTTGACTACAGATAAAACTGAAAAGCTTGGACTAGAAATAATGAGGAAATGTCTACACTGTTCATTATTGCCTCACAGTTTTTGCAGATTCAGAGAACATTTTTATAATCTCTCCCAACTGGACTTGAAACAGGTTTCTATACTTTGTAGGGTCTTTTTTTTTTTTCTCAACAAAAAAATATAGCCACTGTTTTGAGGACCTGCAGTTTATACAAAATATCCCAAAGTCACAAAACTTAAAATGAAATAATAAAAATGAGCAACACTGGACCATACAGCGTAAAAGCTGTCCAAGTTCAAAAAGATCCATTATCAAATGTCTAAAAACAGAAGAATGGAACAACAAGTATAAGGGCACCAAGAATGAGAAAGCATAGTTACAAAGAAGGAGACAGAAGCAAGTTTAGGTTAGCCAAGGACAAATCCTGATTTTAGTAATTCTGAGTACTCTGCAGGTAACACATCCTTGCTTCACTCTTGAATGAATCAGATGTAAATTGCTCATCCTGTCCCATACCTGCCTGTCAAAGCCTGATTCTTCAACCACAGCTGCTGCTCGGTGATTCACCCCTTAGAATCCTCCAAGCTGTGCCTCTCTATTGTTTTTGCAGAACTTCATTTATTTTCCAAAATCCTGTATGTGATCAGATGCTCCTTATCCCTCATATTGCAGGGCCAAGCTGACAAGGAATTATTACCTATTATTAATGTTGCTGTTTGAGGGACACACAAATAACATGATGTGTATTTCCCTTAATCTTCATATATTTGAATACATATACAGTATTTTCGTACATACATGCAAAAATGCACCCTATAATATATCTAGCTCTAGGTATTTTTACTGTTGCAATGATGAGACGTTCAAAATAATAATATAATAAACTAGACATGTGTGTAATATTTAGCATTTATATATGGAAATCTAGGGTCATTTTATCTTTAATGGAAAGAGCAGCACATGAAGACAGTTATGTAATATCAAGTAGGATAATTTATACAAGTAAAAACACTGTTGAAGATGGTTTTATTCTCATTCATTCTTGAAAATGGGAGAATAATAAAAAATTAGGAGAGTGGACTAAAATATTAGTCTACAGCAGTTCACTCCTTTGTTCTCCTTCTAGGGCCTGGTATGAAAAAATTTAAAACTTTGAGAAACATTTAAAACCCAAATATCTCAGTATGTTGCATTTAGTCAGATGAATCTCTATTGACATGTCCATGCTTTACATTTATAAGCTTTGCAAAACGTTTCTATTTCTTACAAAATTAGATTTCTTTTTTGCTTTATAAAACAACATAACAACACTGTGGTTTTTCACTAAGTTCATATGTTTCAGAAATACAATAACAGACAAAATACATGTAAGTGCACAAAATCAGGTTACTTGTAGTCATATTTATCTATATATATTTTGTTAGTGAAATACATTTTAAAACTATGTTTACTTGTTTTGTGATGTTATATAAAGACAGTTTCTGTGTACAGAGGAAATTATATGTAACTCAGTTCTAAATCTGAAGGAATTAAATACAGTTCCAAGAATTAAGTAACAATTGCATACATTCTAATTTTTCTCCTAAGTACCTTTCTTTTTAAATTAAGACATTTTTCATTAAACCTAGTAGCTGTGGGAAAGCCAAGTGGCAGAAAGCTAAAGCTGTGCCAAATCTAAAAAGAGAGGACAGGGAAAGACACAAAGAATTACAGGCTCATCAGTCTCAAATTCAGTCTAGGCAAAACAATGAAACAGCTGGTATGAGGCTTGACTAATAAGAAAGTAAAGGAAGACATTATAAGTAATGGCAAGCAATACAGAATTATGGAAAACAGACTTCTGCTAACTAACTTGTTTAGATTGAAATAATATTCAGATGGATACAAATAATAATGTACTGTAATATAATAAACTTTGGGCAAATAAATATACCCAAATTTTTCTTTAAATTTTACTTTATTCTACAGAGGCACTTATTTAAGTGCCATAAATGGGATGTGCTGTGTCTGCTGGTGCCGCACAGAAGTCCAGAGGTCTTGGTTCTTGTCCTTTTCACAACCCAATGTTTCTAGTCAAGTCCTATATGAGTGAAATAAAGCAAAACAAACCCATAAAATTATTGCCAATCCATATGGAGGAAAATGAAAGATTGATAAAATTATAAATAATGAATGAGATGAAGAGCTATGTGGTTCTTTTAGTAAGTAGGTCATAAGTAAAGGCTTTTTACATGGAGATGGAAAGTTCTGATTGCAAGAAGCGAAAGCTGCACTTCTCTGAAGGGTCTCTACTTTCAATGCAGTGACTTTGAGAGGCTCATGGATGCATATTTTCCCCTGCTCCATGTCATCTCCTCTGTTAGTTTCCTCTTCCCAGAGGTTAAATGGCCTTACAAATGCAGAAATTATAGCTATAACATGGTCCAGTGGATGAAAACGGTACATAAAATACAGAAGATAGAAATTAGGTTCTCATTTTTAAATGAAAGTGTGACTAATACTTGCAATAGCACTTCAGTGTTGCAATGGCTTCTCTCTAAAGTTGAAATTAGGACTACTTGTAATTTAAATGATGAATTTGGTCTATGCTGTGTAAGAGGTCAGACTACCTTGTCACAGTAGTACTTCCTCACCTTATAAATGTGAATGATAATACTATCTATGTTTTCTTAAAGACCTGTATCTGGAAAATGTGATTATATTTTCAGCTTCCTTTTAAAAAAAACCTGCAAAAGATTGTATAAAACAAGAATCAAGATTAAGAAAGCAGAAGACAAATTGAGATAACTTTATACTTTCTATTTTTAAAGATATCTTGTAACTTCTGAGCCAAACTTAATTTTTTTTTCTGTTTTTTTAATCTGTAATTACTTGACAGATCACCGACAGTTCCAGTTTTCTACTTCTGTGTTGGCTCCCCCAGGCAGCAGTACTGATGTGTTTCTGCAAAAAAATGTGTCAAATTTATCTATGTGAAGGCCAACCTCTGATTTTCAGTGCAATAGTCTGTTTCTTCAGTTCTTATTAAAGAATAAAATTATGAAATTTTCAGACGTCATCTTACTTTGCAGCTTGCCTAATGATATTAGGCCATTCTCTCCCTACATTTTCCTACTACACTGGGGCTTGCCATAAGATCTTGTTGCATAGTTACGTTACTCTTTGAAATTTTTTCATGGAGTAACTTAGCAAAAGAATGAGCAGATCTCTGGGCTGGTCCTTAGAGGCTTTTTGACATCATAAATACCTACCATGACTTTAGTTTTAGTCTCCTTCTAAGTATTATATTCTTGAAAGAATAATTAATGATACTACAATTATAGCACAAAAATTTAAGCCAGAAGTTAAATCTACTGTAAGATGACTCCTCAGTTAAAGAGAAGTCTTAGTTATAACATCAGCAAAACTGAAAATCCCTCTAATTTTCTCACTATTTTTTATCTGACATTGTCTGAATTTCTTGCATGTTGTGCAAGCTGAAACATTTCTTCTCCTCGAAAAGTAGTGTCTGGTCTTTTAAGGCCCATAAAAGTGAATGGCCTGTCATTGGAGCAGCTGTTTGTTATTGCCCCTCTCTTTAACAATTAGAATTAAATTAAATTTGTCAGAGAGAGCTCAGAAGCAGTCCTGGTGTTTCCCTTGTCTTTTTTCAGCTTCCTTTTTCCCCTCAAAATGTAATAGGTAGGTGGCTAATAGAAGAACACAGCCTTTGTGCTAAATGTGTAAGGCCACTAATTTGAGTCCCAGAGATGGATGGCTTTCCAATCCACTCTCCTTTGTTGTACTGCATCTGTGATTACTCTGGAGGATAAAAAGAATGAAAAAGTGGCTCCCTTCCCTCTCTTCTTTATTACTCCAGGCACAAAGTATCATTATCCACCTTGGAGTTGATATAAGAAGAGCCCTCAGGTTAGTGAAAGTACAAGTAGTGAAATGGTAGCTAAGATTCCTTTTGGGCCCTCCCCTTCCACACGCTATCACCTGTGTAGTTTACTTCCAGTCACTTTCTCTGTCTAGCAGTTAACCAGGATTCTGCAGTACATAAAAATAAATTCTTAATAATAATCAACCTCTGATTTCTATAACAATAATACTAACCCCCCCCAAATATCTTCTGTTTTCCTTATGTAACTCAGCATATTTCCCCACACCAACCTCCTCCTTACAAGCCTTCCGTTTTTCTACATTTGCAATAAAGCATCATTCCACAGCCTTGATAGATTATACACTCTTCATATCTCCACCCTTCCTTTTTGCTCTCTGGTACATTCTCCACCTGTATCCCGAAGTATGGGTAAAGAAAATACGAGCTGTAACATGGGGAATATTTTTTTAACAGATAGTCAAACTTGTCAGGAATGTTTTTGTAGCAAAATTACAGTTTTCATCATATCTTTCAGCCATCATGCTGAGTGAGAGAAATTTGTCCACCTCTGCTCTGTCCTATTTAACAACAATTTTTAAAAAATGGTTTCTGTCTAAGTGGTTTACAATCACTTGGTTAATGTGGCCAGAATTCAGACGTAGTATTCTGTACTTGCAAAAAGCATCACAGATTAGAATTATGGGAAGAATATCAGAAAAATGTAAGACCTTTTTAGAGTTACAAGATGGGACCTGAGGCAGCTGCAGGGAAAAGGAGCTTTGCAGGTTAGGCACAATACTAGGAGTAGTAGGAACGTTACTGATATTGAAGAGATGTCACATTAATTGTAGGTTAGGGAATCAGTTTTTCAGTCATTCCTTGAACATGCTTTATGATCAATATGGCAGTCTCTGTATCATGTACCTAAGAGTCTACATGGAATAAGCACAAATCATGCAGTAACTGAAGCAATAAATTCAAGTTCCATGTTTGTTGGTTTTGTTTTTTTTTTTAATTCAGTATATTACAAAAGACAAAAAAAAACAAAAAGAGCAAAGGGTTAGATCTTATGATTTTTCTTCCATATAAATAATTGTACTTTATAGTTATATCTGTTGTTTACCAAAGCATTGAAAACTTCTCATATAAAAGTCCTGGGTATTTAGAAATGTTCTGCTTACTTTTATGATAATGGAGATGGCAAAATCCTTATTTAAAATTTTTATTTATTCTTTTTTTTCCTCAAAGCCTTAAATAAGCACAGTGTCTACCAAAATTGGAACAAGAGTCTAGAATATGATTTCAATGACACCAAACAGTATTTTGGAACAATAGGAAACAGAAAAAAAAAAAGTGTTCCAATTCACTGTCCTGTGATTTTGGCACAGGATTTGATGGATCAACAGAAAATTTTCCATAAGATAGTAATTTGTCTTGAGCCAAAGCGTAATTATTCCTTTGTTTTACAGAAAGATACCCTCCCCCCCCCCCCCCCGAATTTCTCAGTGGGATCCCAAATCCATTTTATTTACTTTTGAACTGATGTAAGAATTTTAGCTGAATTTTTAAAAGTTAGAGCAGTTTATAAAGGAAAACTCCTATTTTGAAGCAAAAAGTGGAAAAGTTTCACTTTGAAAGTTATGAGAATTAATACTGGAAACCTGTCATCATTCTTTTTCAATCCATTTTCCATTCCAGAACTATAACCTTGAGAGGTTTCCTATGTGTCACTGAAATATTACCATTTCCACCTTAAATATCCAAGGGAGCATTAATCACCAACTATTAGGAAATTAGTAATTAAAACACTCAGTTGAACGAAGAAATACCTAAGTCACAACAGTCCTTATCTGAGCGTTTCCATTTCATGGGAACTGTCATCAACAGCCTCAGTGGAAGGGAATACAATCCTGAATTATTCCTTCCATCTTTGGCTGAACAGCTTCACTGAAAGTGCTTATTCTGCAGTCATGTCTTGGAGGCAGAGGGAAGCCAGGATTTAGAGACTGGGACCTTCCAAGAGCATTATACACTGTGTTTGCTTTTGCATGTAAATTTTTTTTTTCTGCATACTCCTGCATCTTTTATTTTCCTTTTTAATGAACCTATCAATTAGGCAGATGAAGCAAAAATAGCATAATAGAAATAGCAAAGTTTTCAAATTCTTTAGTAAGGAATATACTTCCTTAGGGACTTGGCATAAAACCTTTCTCATTTTCAGGAACAGGAAGGTTATTAACTGTTTCTTGCCTCCATGTAGCCATGTAAGTTTTTCCATGTGCAAGAGCTGGAGTAATAAACTCGCTGAATCACAGCTGGCCAAGGATAAATATTTTAAGGTACTGACCTGCGATGGCTCTGTTCTTGTGACTGACAGCTCCATGGTAACTGCGGCCAGCAAAATCTGGGGGCATGTCCTTTTCTGCTCAGTGTCTTCATAGAAGTGCCTGGAGATAGAACTGAGTAGGAATGACATACTGATCCACTGAATATTAAAACTACTTTGAAAATCTGTGGGGAAATCTGGATCTAAGTGAAAGTATTTAGAACAGTTCCTCTGTGACATAATAGAGCCAGGATTTCTCTTGTAGAAGGCAGAGGAGACCATTTCCTTGCTATAAAGGTTTTATTTTAGTCTATAAATTGAACTGTAAAGACACACATTTTCCCTTCAATTCTAAAGCAGCATCCAAGAACTATAGAAAAATCCTTTTCTTTTTTTTTTCTTTTTACTTTTATTTTCTGTTTTATCTTCTCAGAACAGGCAATGCTGGACACATAAATCAAATATAAAGAAACTGGACATTTTGAAAATGATCAGAGAATATAAAATATTAACAGTCTAAATCTGAGGTCTATCATTTTCTCCAGTTTTTTGTCAATGTACTTATTTCAAGGCATTACAATACTCATATGACCATCAAGGCCCAGAACTTCTGCATAACCCACACTGTTCCATTTTATACAGATGTCCTTCACGCAAAGAAAATGTTCTGTTAAACCTATTTTGTTCCTTGGCTGAATTCCTATGCAAGTCACATTTTCTGAGTGACTCCTTAAAATGGGATTAAGGAATATGATCTGCTTCAAGTAGCATCAAGTACTTATAAGTTTCTTGAGATCCATAAGGGTTTTATTAGTTTTGACCATCATATTGTCATAATAATGCCACAAATAGCTGAGTACACAAAAAATGAACTGGACGCCATGTGAAATTGTCTACTTGGCAGTGATTGAGATTTTAGTCAAGGCTCTCATACTTATTTATTATTCCCAAAACTTTTAGACGTGTTGCAGTAAAGATAATTGAACCAGTTTTATCCTTACACATTTTGTTTTAAACCTTGCAGAGAAAAGAAAGAGCAGGTTGCAGTTTACAATTCAAAGTGTTTAAGTCACTGAAGCTGAAGATACACAAGGTCTGAATCTAAACTTCTTAATTCAGAGTTCTTGGTTCTATACCATCTATGCCATTCAACATTTATCAGTCTGAATTAAAGAAGCACACAACTAAAAAATCTACTAAAATATTGGTTAATGTGGCATGTGGTTTGGATAACTGAGACTTCTTAGAAGGATGTGTTTGTGTCAGATTGTAGAACCAAGAACCTTTTCTAGTGACAGACAAAGCTCATTGTATTATGCCTGATAGTAAATAAATAAATTAACTGCAGAATGTACAAATATAAAAATAAGACACCAGAATTTTATCTTCTTTACAGAGTATACTTATTCATAGATGTACAGCATGCTGGTCTGGCATGCAGTAAAATAGAATCAATGTATGTGCATCTGATTGAATTGAGCTGGCAAAAGGTAATTTTCTTTAATGTCTTTTGACTTCATGTTAATTCAAACATGTCTTTTAGATACAATGTAATGCCCCAGGTTGCAGATGTAAAATATATATATTTCTATAGATGTATGCCTGCTTCTAAATGTCCAAAATAAATATTTTAAATTACAGCCACTTTTGTTAATGTTAAAATTGGTTATACAGAGTTTTAGTTATTGAAACACTTTTTCTTGGTGATGAATTAGTGGGGTGTTTTTCTTTTTTGTTATTTTAAGGAGGACTGTATTTTGACAGATTAAAGGAAAGTGTCAGTCTCTTCTTCCAAGTAACGTGTGGTGGGACAAGCAGAAATAGCCTCAAGTTGGTACCAGGGGAGGTTTGGATGGGATATTAGGAAAAAATTTCTTCACAGAAAGGGTTGCAAACTTTGGAAAAGACTGCCCAAGGAAGGGGTTGAATTGATGTCCCAGAGGAATTTAAAACGTGTAGATGTGACATTTAGGGAAAGAGTATAGTGGTGGACTTGGTAGTGCTGGGATAATGGTTGGACTGAATGATCTATTCCAACATAAATGATTCTAGGATTAAGACAGATATTTCTTACATGTTATGTGAACAGTTCTATTATAGAACCTACTTGTAAAATAAACATTAACACTGAAGTTAATTAGTTTTTTGGTGCTTAAGCTGAAAAGGAAAATCTCTAGCTTTTAAATAAACAAAGCAATTGTTTCTTTCTTTGAAGCCAACCAAATAATTTTATTTTCTGAATGTACAGAATAGGTTAAACTGTTTGTTTCCATGGTAACAAAGGTTAATCAGAAGATCTTTTAAAGTCATCACATTAAGTGCATATAACAGGGAAAACTGAAAAAGACCCCAAGAATGAAAAATTATTCAAAAGTGTGAACTGAGTGACATTGAAACTTGATCCACCTTTACCAAAAACTATCATTTTATCGAACCAATTTAAAATTAAATTCCTTTGTTTAAATTTTAATAAAATCTGTTGGTACACATATTACGGGAACATATATAGTTCTCGTCTGTTTCTGCATCTGCTGCCTTCTGGAGGCTGACCTGGAGCAGAGATTAGACAGGGCAAAGGATAAAGTAGGTATTTATTCAAAGGTCTCAATGGGTACACCTGGGCCATGCAAGAGTTCAGCCGGACCACACCCAAGATGCACCCCAAAGTGGTCACAAAATGGACACCTGGGTCAAAAGGTCTCACATTTTTTATAAATTCTGGTCCATTAGCATATTAGAATCAATTGTCCAATGATAGCTTCAGGTTATGAAGCTCCATCCTCCTTGTTTTTTCTTCTCACTTCACCATTGTTTTAGTTCTTGGGATTGAAAGTCATCTTTGGTACTAAACTAGAGAACGAATTGTTTTGTCTATCTATACTGTGAAGAGAGCTTATTAGCACTTCATATGACACCTAAAACTACTCTCCAAAACAGCAGAGAGTCTAAAAAATATAATAGCTAAAACCTAAGGCATCACATCATCTTTCTTGATATATTCTTAACATATTAATACTCAGGGCTTCTATATCATTAGGAATTTCTTTTGGACCATGATATGTCAAGTATGTACTTTTCTGGGTAGGGGTTGTACACAGTCAGAGTATTTTAGGATGGAAGATCTGTTAATGATTTCTCTTTTCAGGCTGTTCTGGAAGTTCTATAATTTTACAGGCTCTTATAGCTTTTCTGCAGAGAAACCTTCATTCTGTAATTTGGCTTAACAGACCTTCCAAAAGAGAGAAATTACAGAGATAAGAAAACATTGCTTTCTTGGTCCTCTGTAAAAACTGGGTTTAAAATTTTGCTGACTTACACTGCTTTCAAAGAATTGCTATCACCCTTTTTTACAACTGCCATTTAGACAGATTTTTTCATTGTGATAGAATGACAGCTGAACACAAATAATTTGTCTGAAGAGCTCTCTAGTTCAGAAAGATTAGCAAAACCCTCCACCTTAACATCTGCACTAAAAAACCACTTTTAAAGGGGCAGACGTGGTGAAGAAAAGTATTACCTTTCCCCAAATTAACATGCTGCCTGAACATACACAGATACCTTGACTGCTAGGTGAAGAATACCCAAGGGGCAAGAACTGTTTTTTCCCCCATGCCACAGACCGAGAGGATTACCACTAAGAAACTACATAGTCCAGCATCTTATAAGGGCAGATATACTGCAAGGAAATAGTTTGAACTCAAGTAATGCTTAAGGACTGTTACCAATACCATAAAATCATAGAATCATAGAATATCTTAAGCTGGATGGGACCCACAAGTTTCATTGAGTCCAGCTCCTGGCCCTGCACAGGACACCCCAAGAGTCATATTGTGTGCCTAAGAACATTGTCCAAACTCTCCTTGAACTCTGTCAGATTTGGTGCTGTGACACTTCCCTGGGGAGCTGTTCCAGTGCACAACCACCCTCTGAGAGAAGAGACTTTTCCTGATATCCAACCTAAACTTCCCCTGACACAACTTCAGGTCATTCCATGAGCATGAAGGGATTGGAACTTACCCCTCCAGTTCCCCTTGTAAGGATATTGAAGACCACAATGTGGTCACTCCTCAGTCTCCTCTTCTCAAGGCTGAAAAAAAAATTACATTAGAGCTCCTCATAAGGCTTCCCCTCCAGACATCTCTCCATCCTCCTGGCCCTTCTTTGGATAAAATTTTATTGGCTTAATATCTTTTTTTTTTTTTAAATTGTGATTTAAAAAGTTACTTTGCTAATATTTGGAATGTTTTTCATATCCTCCACTCCTGGGAAATAACAGTTAACACAGTAAATCTCAGTAAGAATGATTTTAATTGCCTGGATTGAAAACAGTAATTTAAAAGTGCATCTACTACCTCTTGCTTTGCTCAGTTGCTATGCATATATGTAACCCTGTGGTATGCATGCCACTCTATATTACACAACTGATCTCACTGCACTTCAGTTTAAGATGGAAAAAAAATGTATGATGTTTTCATATAAACCTCTGTGAGGTGTAGAAACACCTTCACTGAGGTATTAAAGCAGCAAGTTGATAGATACACTGTTTCTTTTCTGAGTAGATACTTCCTGGTTAAACAGAAGTGTTGGTATACTCTGCATCATCATTCTTGTCATGATCCTTTCTGACTCCATAAATAATCTCCTTTTGTGCTCTTGCTCATGCTAGGAGATGAGCAGTTCAAACTCTCCTGTGCAGTCATGCAGAACCCAAAACTCTCCTAGAGCAGAGAGCTGGGCCACATAAAAGTGCACATACGTGACACTGGCTGTCCCTGAGAGATGCTGGTGGGGGGAGCTGCACCATGGGCTCTGTGAGGAGAGGCAGGCTGGTGCCAGCTGGCTCCAGCAGACCCATCTCAGGAGGTAACTGGGCCAAGTGTGGGATGCCCCTGTGAAAACATATTTAAGAAAGGGGTAAAAAAGCTGGAAGAGCAGAGGAGTGAGGGGGGAAAAGTGAGAATAGGCAGTGTGAGCACCAAGGAGAAAGCAGGACGAGGGGAGGAGGTGCTCCAGGTGCTGAACAGGTGCTGCCTGGCAGCCGTGGAAAGGCCACGGTGAGGCAGAAATTCACACTGCAGCCATTGTTAAGGACATACACTGAAGCAGTTCCCAATGGACTACAGGAGCATGGGAAGGACCAGCAAAGTCATGGTTACTTAGTGACCATAACTCCCGTTCCTGACTCCCCTACACCACGTGGGGTTGAGAATGTTAGGGGAGTCAGGAGTGAAGTTGAAGCTGGGAAAGGGGAAAGTGTAGTTTTAATTTTTGTCGCAGTTTCTTGCTACCAAAATCTATTTTAACTGTCAATATATTAAATTAATTTTCTCTAAGCCAAGTCCATTTTACTCATCACAGTAACCATTCAGCAATGTCCCTGGCTTTATCTCAAGCAACAACCATTTTTCATCCACTGTTCTCACTGTCTTGTGGAGGAGAAGCAAAGAGTGAACACTCTGGTGGGACTGGTTGCCAAAGTTAATTCACCACAACCACGAAAGTAGCTCCTTGCTTCTAAACCTTGTTAATGACTAGTGGGGCCAGACTGTGGGCCTTGCAATAACAAAATAAATCTTATACAGTGCAGCCCTTTTTACACCACCCTGTCACCAACCCTTGGTGACACAGCCCCTGCCCATGCTCTGCCTGTTGTGACAGAGATGCTATCATAACAGGACAAGAGTGGTGCCAGCCCAGCCCTTGGCTTCCCAAGAAAAAAGTTTTGTTCTTCAGATTTGCTGGAATACAGAGGAGCAAATGATAACTCAGGCATATAGGGACAGTGACTGACATGGACAGCCTGTCTGTGAGGGGACAGCTTGACACCCAGGGCTGTGGCCGTATCTCAGACCCTCATCACCCCCAGCCCCACCTCCCCTGGGCCTTGCCATCAGGGCTGGGGCAGAGGGAGGTGGAGCCCAGGATGAGGGTGCAGGCAAATAAATGTGATGTCTAAACATTGGGGAGCTGTTCTAGTGTTTGACATACTGACCCAGTGCCTCTCTGGCTGTCTGAAAGCCCAGTATTCTGTGATCCTCATATTCTCTAATACCCTCTCGTGTAGTTTGTAAAAGGATACATGAACACTCACTCAGAATATTAATCAATGTGCAGTTATGCTGGATAAATTTTTTCTAGGCTTTTAATGAGTATTAAGTACATCTTTAAAAAGTAATCAATTACTTTTAAACGAGAAATTAAGAAAATCTCAATTGCAACCATGTGAAATGCTCATGGTAATCCACTTCAAACAGGAATCCACAAGCAGAATGCATTCAAACTTTCCTAATTATTTGTTGTTTTTATTAATATGGCTTAAGCTTAGAATTTGTGGATGAAGAAGCATTCTGAAATATTCCAACATTCTAATGTTAACATACTAAACTTTTGATGAAAATTCATACTCTTATCCTACAATGTTATAAAAATATCTCTGAGTGGTGCAATACACATACATAATTTTTTAATCTGTTCTAGAAATACAGATTAATTACACAAGTTCACTACTACCTTTCACATTGCTTAGTTACAGACATTTAAGACTGGGGAATCATGATCAATGCAACACCATGCAATCACTAGTCCTGGCTCCATGACTCTCTGCTTTTGCAAATCTGCTGCCTCACACTGACTATCTGCCTTGTAACCTGATTTCAGCTGCATTATTTGTATTAGGGGAAGGGAAATGAAGTTCTATATCACTGAGACTTATCTCACTCATCTCATGAAAATGCAACACCAACAGTGTGTACTGGCTTCTGAGAAATGTTCTCAGTCCCACAATGTCAATGTAACTTTAAACTCCTTACATAGCAAACAGAATACATTAGTGTTCTGGCTAAATTTTGGAAGACTCCAAGGTTTTCTGCAACCTTTTTGGGGTGATAACTGCTGGCTAAAATGTTTGCCCATCATTAATATAATTTCTGCAAAAACAAATTAGAAAAAAAAAATTAGAAAAGAAACCCTACAAACTTCTTCTCAACAAATTAGAGATGGATAATTACTAATTTTATGAAGTTTAATGAGGGGAAAGAGAATCTGCACCAGGGATGGGACAACCCTGAATGTGTTTATAGACAGGGAAGGAGAGGCTGGAAAGCAAAGATTTGGAAAGGGACCTGGGGGTCCTGGTTGATGGCAAGTTGAATATGAGCCAGCAGTGCCCTGGCAGCCAGGAGGGCCAACCCTGTCCTGGGAGGCATCAGGGACAGCATGGCCTGTGGGCAAGGGAGGGGATTGTCCTGCTCTGCTCTGAGCTGGGGCAGCCTCACCTCGAGTGCTGGGGGTAGCTTTGGGTGACACAATAGAAAAAAGACATTAAACTATTGGGAGAGTGTCCAAAGGAGGGCTATGAGGATAGTGAAGGGCCTTGAGGGGAAATCATTTGAGGAGTGTCTGAGGTCACTTGGTCTGTCCAGCCTGGAGGAGAGTGAGGGGAGACCTCACTGCAGTTACAGCTTCCTTGTGAGGGGAAGAGGAGGGGCAGGCACTGATCACTTCCCTTTGGTGACCAGTGACAGGACTTGAGCATGAAGCTGAGTCAGGGGAGATTTAGGCTGGATATCAGGAAAAGTGTCTTCACCCAGAGGGTGATTGAGAACTGGAACAGGCTCCCCAGGGAAGTGGCAACAGCACCAAGCCTGACAGAGTTCACGAAACATCGGAACAACACTCTCAAACATATGTTGTGACTGTTGGGGATGTGTTGTGCAGGGATAAGAGTTGGACGTGATGATCCTGGTAAGACCATTCCAACTCAACTTGTTCTATTATTCTACTGAAGGCATTATTATATCTCAGCTTTTAATAGCATTATTTATAGAAAAATTAAATAGTTTTGCTTTAGTTACAAAAGAACCAGTAATTTAATTTGGAAAAAAAAATTCTGAAATTATTTAAATTAAGTGTTTGAATCTGCAGCGTGTTTCCCTTATTGTATTTGAAACAGAAAAGAGGTATAGAACACTTCAGATTTCCACTTTCTAGACTGTCACTGAAGTTTAAATTAAGATGGCATCAGCTGGCCATCTGTCATGGCTTCTAATGTATAACATATGACACCCTGTTGTATTTTATTTAATTACCCCTTTATTAAGCATAATAAATTATGATTTATTTATGTCTTGTCTTTTAGTAACTGCCTTGGTCTCTTTGGAATAGACCCTTTATTTCAATTACTCTGATACAGACCAAAATATCTATCTGAGAAGCAGTTTAATCAATTTTACTAAAACTAATGGACACCCTCTCTCATTATTATGTTGCTTTTTAGTCTCCACGTAGTCTCTGCTACTCTTCCATGCTTCATCTGAAATTCAGATAAATAACTAACTGCATTTTTTCATCTTTTAGAACTATTATATTTACAGACTGAACTTTTCCTGTTACTTTTTTTCTGTATGGCAGACAGAAATAAAGCCTGTTCTGCTCATTCCTCATTACAGAAGTATTCATTTGAACACTGATACAAAGAATTCCAGCTTTACCCAAAGAGCGAATTTATTTCTTAAGACTACATCATGATCTTTCAATATTACTGATGCAAATAGGACAGATAGAAAGAACACCTGTATTGCTAGTGACACCAGCACCTAGATAGCATTGCATCTTTCCCTTTTCTAGCAAACCTAGAATGCAGAAAAGCATACAGAATTGCTCCTGTGGAGGAGAAAAAATAACTGATGTTCATGAATATTTGTTAATCATATATCTATTAATCTGCATGGGATAACAGCTAAATAGAAAATCATGATTTTAGGTTTGCATTAATTCATTAATTCAGGTTTTTACTGAACTTTAGCTTGATGACTGCACTGATTACTTATGCTCATATTCATTAGTATTCTTTCTTGTGCAACGTGAGTAGGCAACTGAATTATAATATAATATGTACGACATATTTATACCCACACTTTCTTTGCTTAAAATAGTTTTGCAGATGATTTCTTTACTTCTGCACCAACTTCAGATATAATGCTCAAATCTCAAGAGCAGAGTTACTTTAACTTCTGTGATATAAACACATAACACAAAAATTCCTTATTGTGCTTTTTGAAAATAATGCAAGTATTTGTCCTAGAAGACAGATTACTGCAAGGTCAATATACTCAAGCATGGCATGAGTTGTTCAGCCTGGAGAAGAGAAAGCTCTGGGGAATCCTTAGGTGGCCTTTCAGCATTTACAGGGGGCTATAAGAAAGAACATAGAACCATAAAATGGTTAATGTTGGAAGAGATCTTAAACATCACCTAATTCCAATCTACCTGCTTGCTTGATTCTTTCTCATTCTGAATAAGGAAAAATTCATAAGTTAAAGTGAATAAAGTCAAAGCAATTTATGAAATCTGAAATAATGTTCTATATGCATTGTATATCTCCATTTGAAGAGACTCATTTTGTCTAGTTTTATGACTTGTGTCTGTAACAGTCGACAAGACCAAATTTTTTTTTTCTAAACACAACTTCCATAGATCTATTAAATGCTATCCCATTTTATATGGCAATCAGTAGAGAATAGGTACATTAAACACTATGATAAAGCAACATAGGACACCACAGACGAACCAAACCTAGAATGTTTCTACTGATAATACCATTGTCTTGCTCCCTTGTAACAATCTTCTCTTGCTTCTTTTTCCATGGAGGCTCTTATGCACTGTTATCTATTACACATAAATGTGTAAAACCACACCTGTGATTCTGAGAGTTCAGGGGTTTAATGACACCCACTCTTGGGTGGGAGTAGCCTGCTGCAGTCACCTTATCCATTTGTTGCATCTGACCTGGCTCATATTTTATACAAATTGCAAGTGATGTAGGAGGGCTGCAGGAACATATGGTTAATTGGTTTTGCCAGGCACCCTTTATCTTTTCTCATAGAGTCATTCTTCACCTACAGAGGGAACAGAAGGTGTCTTATTACTGTGTTTTGTCATATGTGGCATTCATCAGTTCTGCATTTTATTTTCTACCATTACATTTGTGGATTTGTAAAAATTCTGCATGAATTCAGCTCCTACTTGAATTACAGAACCTGCACTTCTATGGCTGAATGAAATTTGGAGGTGATACCATCTTTAAATATCCCTGGCGTGACAGCCTCTTTACAACAAGATGTGATTCATTAGAGTTATCTAATGTAGGGCACAGCTCCCAAAATGGCACTGACATGACTGAGACATGTAAATAGGTTTAGGAAGAAGTGGTCAGAAACCCCTCAAACTGGAATTTGAACTCCTCATAGTCTGGGAGTAAAACTACTGTTGAATTCTTCCTTATTAATATTTCTTGATTAATTTCTCTTACTTATTTGCTACTTTTTTCTTCACTGCTAAAAATTACATACATTAGTTTTACACACTGCTAAAGACCTATGATTCCATTAACTGTATCATGCACACGGGGAAAAGGCACAAATTTTCACTAAAGTATTAGAACCTCGTTCAGTTCTCCCAGAAAACTTCATTAATATAGTGGATATTTCTCACTGGAGAATCTGTGCCATCCCCTTTCTTTCTTAGCTCAACTATTTTTAAGTTTTCACATTGGAATGTAGTCATCCAATGCAGACTACTTTTACTATTTTAGAACAACTATGCTGGTTGGAAATTTTTCATTGTTATAATTTATTACAGAAATGACTAATGGGAAAAAACCCACAAAACAACGTTCAAATTACTTTCTATCAGCTTGTCAGTTTAGAATATTTCGAAATATTTTGTTTTGTCTTTAAAAAGAAAATCAACATATTACCTTTTTAAAATATTATATTTGGACACCTGTTCTTTCAGAGAAGAATGAGGGCAATACAACCATTCAAAAAGGTTTCTATTATATATATAAAGGCAACCATAAAGCTCTAATGTTTTGGGACAGTATTACAAAAACAGAATTTTGCACTGAATTTAACAGAAAATGAAACTAAGTGAAGCCAGCTAATTAAAACATCTGAATTTTTCTTCACTTTCTATTTGGAAATGCCAAAATATCTAATTTCAAGTTTTTCTAAACCTCCATCCATTCTGGATCAATTAATCTAGAATTTTTAACAGAAATTTATTAAAGGAAACAAAGGTCAATTCATATTATTTCCTTAAAAATCTTGAATAATTAATAAATCACTCAGGATGAAATGTTCTCCTTTTTACCTCATTATGTCTTAATCTCTTTTAAAATTCCATGTTAAAACCTACAGATATTTTCTTTGTAACCCTTGCAGTATAATGACACCATCAATAGTGTTTCACTTCTTATATTGATTGAGGCACAAGTCCTCTGTGGTTGATAGTTCAGTCATTTCAAAATGGGGAAAATGATAGCTTTGGAGCTCATCTTAATTCAGATAACTCTGACTATTGTATTAAGAAAAATAACAGAACTACTCCAGCCAAGTTCTATTCTCTCTACTTCATTTACCATGAAAGATTGAGATAGGGTGTACTGATAGTAACTTTGTTGAAGTTACCTCTTGAGTCCAGATGTTGCCAAGTTCTAGTCTCTCCTGAATACTGTCAAACCATGGAAGTGTTTGGCAGGGACATGAAAAAACTTTGAAATTGCAGAATGACTGCAAAGCTGTGATGGAGGAGGTATCAGTGCACCATAATACAGATGCCATATGACACTTTTCAGAGTTTTATGATACCTATTATACTGTTTCTCTCTTTTTTTGTGATGTCAGAAACATTTTTTTTTACGATTTCTGGTCTTGAATGTTTTGTACAAACTCAAATTTAAAGTGTCTTCTTAGACGGATTGCTGTTCTTTAATTGAAATATTACATCTTCCTAGGAGATTATTCCAAAGTGATGGAATCTAGCTCACAAAATCCTTTCTCTTGCAGCTTTGGGACTCTTTTGAGGGATTCTTTGTTTAAGTCTTTAGAGGCCGATTTAACGGGTGAGACTTTTTGCAAGAGAATATCCAAAAAGCAAAAAACCAAAAAAATTCACCACTCATATAGCATCAACATGATGAGACTTTAAGGTTACTTCTCAGCCTTAGGAAAAGATCTGTTTATTTGGGAATTATTCAGAGAATTGGCTTAAGTGTGATACTTTCTAATAAGATTGTTCAGACTACTCGTTTCACTACAAACAACTCCCAGGACTAGTAATCCTTCTGCCAATTACTCATCTGGTCTTAGCTTCTGGTGGATGCCAGGTATGACCTTTGACCAGCCTCCCCCTAATTTAAGTCTCTTCATTCACAGTTTTTTCTGGATTTTGTGTATCCTGATCCAACCATTAAAATTTTGTCTTGGAAAAACTTTCTTGAGCTCTGAAGAACAAATGCTGGAAGAATGGGAAAAAAAAGGTTTCTTACTGTCATACAGTGCAGACTCAGCACTGCTGATTTTTTTAAGCTTACCTGGGCCTAAGGCTTTAATAATAAAATATGAACTGTAACTTCAGTTATCATAAGTGAAAAACATATTTTTGACAGAAAAAATGTATCTGCTCTACAGATTTCTAGTCCCAAGTTTCTGTGAACTAGAATTATGCAAACAAAAAGTTTTGACTCAGCATAGGCAAAATGACTATCAATGTGAGGTTGAATATCTGTTTTGACTTACTTCTTTTAGAATAACTTAGCTTCTCTCAGCCACACATTGTAGACTGTTTCAATCTAAAGATTTTTACTAAGTAGTGGGTTACTTCACAGTTTATCCTCAGCAATGGCTGGTGTAAGAAGGTTTTGTACACTAAATTTGATGCCTTCCTTTCACTATAAAATGCTTAAGGACTTTCTTTTTTTCTTCAGAGGGCTTTGTCATGAAATTTAAATCAATATTAAAAATGATTATTACTATAGTTTGCCAGAAAGAAGTTTGATCATCAGCAACTTCAGTGAAATAAAGGATTCTGTACATTTATCAGTGTTTAACCACCAACATGCTTGGCAATATATTAAACAGAAAAAATGTTCTTCACTCTGAGTGCAAAGACAGTTCTTTTAACATAGATAATTTTTTTTTTTTTTGGTTGTTTGATAAGTTTCAAAATTGTAATTTGAATACATTAGACAAAAGATACACTGTCTACTGACTTGTTTGGGTTAGAATTTTAGGATTAGAAATAAAATGCTAGATGGAAAAGATTGGTTTTCTTTGGACTTTTGACTCTGGAAATAGAAGCAACTAATAGGGAAAATGATCCAAATTGTTGTACTTTAATGATGCTTTTGAATATTCCACGATGTTTTATTTTACTAATTTCTATTTTTCTGCACTTTGCTAAAACACCTGAGAAAGAGACAAAGACCTGCAAAATTTGACATAGAGCTAGATAAACTCTATCTCTGCTGATGAGTAGCACATAAATATGTGCATGAGGGCATTAAGGTAAGACCTCCGGCCTGAAGGGTGGAGGCAAGTAAGAAGCTCTGTAAGGCTTAGATGGAGCCAGGGCAAACCCACTAGAAGAATGTAAAACTTTTATGAAGTAATTATCTATGCACACACTGGTAGATGTATTTTTGATCTCTGCCTCCCATGACTCCTATTGCTACAAAATTGCATAACCTAAAGGGAGGATTTAGAAATTACACGTAAATATTTTCTTCTCAATAATTAATACTTTGAGCATACCTAAATGTTTTGAAAATGACAGGAAATAAAAAGAAATACAAGTTCTAAAGTGACAAATTCTACCTGCCTTTCTGCACAGCTGCCCTGTGTTTTTGTGTGACACACAGCCTGTCGCTTGAATAGTGAGCTGTGAGTTTAATCATAACAGAAGATGCATTTTGTTCTTACCCTTGCCACATGTACAATCTCCATTTCCAGCAGGTCACAAAACAAAATTGCTTTTTTCCATCTGTGGATTATTCAACCTTTCACACACCTGCCATTTCCTGTCCTTTTCTTTCCTCCATTCTGATCATATACCTATGAATAGCACGTCCTGAAAGAGGTAGAAAGGAAAACACTTAAGAACAGAACAAACTGGGTTTAGTAGAAAAGTTAATTTTATGAAGATGTCCATGAGTTGCAATATTTTTTAAAGCTTGAATTTAAACAAAACAAACAAATAAAAAGTGTTCCTCTATTTTTAGTATAAACCTTCAGATATTGAAAGGACTAAATATCACCCAGTCTCTGTGATAAAACTGTCTTGTACCCTCTAAAACACATATAATGTTTGTATGTACAAATGACTCATTTTTCTTGCTTATCCATTCATTTTAGCTCTTCTAATCATCCCTTAAGTCTCCTGCCTGTTTGTGGGTTGTGTTCTGCTTTCCTCTCCCTTCAGTTGATATATAGTTCTAGCAAGACAAAGGTCAAATTGTGATCAGGAGAAGGATAATAACTTCACATATCAATGTACATTTCTTCTCTCTTGACAAATGATCACCATTCCTCCTGAAAATTCCCTGCACCACATGGTCCCCTTTGACCTTTTGGTCAATAAATAATGCATTCTCTCTAAAGTAATTCAACTACCTTATTTGGCTGCAAAATCCCATGTACCAGAAAGTGTGGTACATAGGACAGTGAAATATTACATTGTGGGTAGATTCCAGCTTTACTTTAGCTTTTGGATGAAGACAGATTCTTTTGCATTCTGACCTTTTTTCCTCACTACCCAATAAAATGATCTAAACTGAAGTAAAATACCCAATATTTCATTGACCAAATGAGGTTTTTTTTTTCTTTTCAGGGATAATTGGAGAAGTGTTTAGAAAAAAATGGGTTTTAAATCTAAACATATTTGTGAGTGAGGAGCTAGGGAGAGGAGAGGTATCTGTTTTATTATTGCAAAAGGACTTGGGAGTTGTACATTCATAATTTATTGTGTTAATCAATAGCAATATGTAATCTGCTCACCTCGCACACACAACCCCCCCCCCCAAAATGTAGATCACCATTAAATCTGACTTACAAGTTCACAACGACACTATCAAGACCTATTCATGTGCAACACTGCATCTACAAGATAGAACATTCCATGAGGTTAAGACAGATTTCTACACATGAGGAAAGACTAGAGGAGGGTGTGGAAGTTGTAGGACAATTAAGCTTTGTAAGAACAAAATATTCTACACTTTATGTTCAGATGTGAGATGAATCATGGAGCTAAGTGACACTTTAGGATTTCTGCCTGCCTTCAAAAAATTTGTTCCACCAAGTAAATGATCTTTTCCATTTATTTGAAGAACAGGATCAAAGCCACAATAAATAAACTGTAAAGGCTGAGCTGTTGTGTACTAGTATTTTGAGTTATTTTTGTATTTTGTTCCTGAGAAATGGAACCTAAATTTTAAATCCCAGACTTTCTCCTGGATGTATTTCAGTGTTTTAAAAAGAGATCCTTGATCAAATGTATGCTAGTTGTTTTGTACCTTACTTGCAGGTTAATAAAGTGTTTTTTTCTGGAATTAATATATTATATTTCCTACAACATGGTACTGAGTAGTTTGGGAGCACATAAATCTACTGAAACAGATTGTGATGCAATCAAACAGTATTGTTTCATGATAGACTGTTGAGTTATAACCTAGCATTCCCTCATGAAAAAGTACCATTTTTCTTTGCTTTCTAGGCTTTTTTATTCCTTCCTTTTAATTTTTTTTTTTTCCATAAGAAAAAAATGTACCTGAGAGTGCTAAATCTTAAAGCTATAAGGAAATTGCCCTGAAACTGAAAACCTTCAGGAAATTGAACGGACATACTACACATAACATCCAAGATATTATGTCTTGGTTCTGTTTCTTAGGATTTAGTGTTGGAAATTTTTATTATGCCTAGCCACAGATACATTTATCTGAACAGAATTTTGACCAGCCTTGAAGATAATAAACCCATTAGACATATCAGGAGGAGCTCTCATGCTAGGCAAGAGGTCAGTTGCCTCACCAGAAAGCCTTTTGTTGAGAAACATCTTCTAAAGAAAATCATTACAAAGGTCTTCTCTGTGATGCCTGTGGAGGAAACAACTATAAATATCTCAACAATATGCTGTTAAGAAGTGGTACTGGAAGAGAGATATTTTTCCTTCCATCCAGTTATTTCAGGGCAAAATCTTTCATCCAAAAAATCTCCCAGTGCACTGATCAATAATAATGTTAATGATGGAAATAAGATTTTAAAACCACTTCAAAATATATATTTTACATTCTGAGACTAACCACTGTTGTAGCAAAATTCTTCTTTACTGTACAATCTTTCAGTTGATCCCCAGGCAAACTTCTGTAGAGGTACAAAGACTGCAAACAAGCCTACAGTTCAAGTATTCAACTTTTTTCTTACAGTGTATCAGTTGAATATATCTGCAAAAAACTTAGAGGTCAGACATGGTAAGGTCCTCATGGCTGTCCAGCTTTTAGTAGTTTCTTGGTCATAATCCTTTCCAGATGGAACACATTTCACCACTTCTTTACAGTTGGTCATAAAAGCTTTGGCTTTATACCACATGCTCCTGCTTTTGCAATCTGCTTGCCCTCGTTACTGTACATGTGTGTGCAAAGCTTCTCCTATAACAATCACCAGATCTTCCTTCTCTGAATGTTGTAGAAAGGTTTACATACAGAGATCGCCTTATTTAGTCATTATGAAAATCACATTTTATCCGTATCTGAAACAAATGTGAAAAGTTCACAGATATTCTGTGCTTTTTCTCAGGGGTCCCCTTCTGAGGAGATGGAAGAAATAACTCCCCAGGAGTAGCTTGTACACATCACCCATGCCTTTCCTCTGTGACTCCTTGTATTAAAGCAGTCTTCATCTTCTTTGTAGCCACCTTTTAAATACTGGAACATGGTGACAAGGCCTTCCCTAAGCCTTCTTTTCTCCAGAGGGATCACATCCTGTTCTCTCAGCTTTTTTCTCATACAGCAGGCTTCCTAGTCTCTATTTACAGTTTCAGCCCTACGGACAATTAAGTTTTTGATAGTTTTAGAGATACTCTTCTTCAGTACATGCACAGAGATAAGGGGTTTTTCAGTTGGCAAGAGCGATTTTAAAGGTAAAGTTAAATCTTTTAAGCTTTATTAAGTATCCAGAAAATCAAGGCCTTCATGGCCCTTCTCTGGACTCTTTCCAGCTTGTCTACATCTCTCTTGTATAGCAGGGACCAAAACAGGACACAGTATTTCAGGTGTGGCCTTCCAAGGGCCAAGTAGAGCACAATTTCTTCAAAATTTGAAGCTGAGATGTCATTGTTTCAGGATGAAAATCAAATTTTATAAAACACTTCAAAACATGTATTCCAAATTCTGAAAGTAGTCATTCTTACCATTAACATTACCTCCAGTAATGGTTCACAGCAATTCCACATTTATTAAGTCCTTTTCCTGATTGTAAATAGATAATGATAGAAAAAAGATAAAGCTATGCAAAGAGAAGGAAAAGACCTCTGAGAACATATAAGTTAACAAAGGAAACTGAATTTACCACCACAGATGGGCAGGGAAAAAGGCATGGGATCCTGGCCTCATGCCTTGATCATGCATTATCCCACAGTAATGAGGGCATCAATAAAAGAAGAATCATATAATGAAGCCAATTCCCTGCCTTTAATAAAATGTGTTTTTTCAAGTTGTAAGGACATCTAAGCAGGGCCCTGGGGTTTCAGGACCATACATCTTTCAGTTTTTCTTTTTTAAAATGAGGCAAACCTTTATTCAAAAGTTTTTTGCACTCAAGAATGATGACAAAACAGATTATTATGTTTGCTTAAATGTTGTCAGTCTGACAAGAACAAAGCCTGTTTGAAAAATGCAAGTCGTTTTTTCCCTCACCACATGAACAGTTTGAGCAAAAGAATCTGGCACTGGAAAGAATGTGCCAAGACCCACTCACAGAAGCTATTATTTATATAGTACAATATGCTCATATCATCAAGACCTTGCTCTCTGAAATATATACCTCAGCTTGAAAACTGTCAGTATCTACAAGAAATGAGATGTTTAAAAAAAAAAAGAAAAAGTGATACCTACTGTTCAAGTATTGCTGCTTCATTAATATAGCTTCACTGAAGAGAATTACTAATTTATACCAAGGAAATAGTTAACATCTTCCAGACATACTTTTAGTGTCATCATGCTATAGGAGAAGTATAGTTGTGTTCACCTGTGCTCTGAATCCAATTCAAAGTAAATGACGGTGTCTACTGATGTCTTCAAACAACAGGCAGCTGTCACTATTCACTTTATATTATTAGGGCAGGAAGATGCTGTTTAAATAATAATGCCATCAAACTTACAGCATTTTCTTGATATGATTGTTCTTATTTTTACCATTGTCTTTTCTATTATTCATTTAGATTATGTTCCAAAGGTGTAACAGTAAACCATGAAATATAGAACATAATGAAAATTTAAAGTAATTCAAGTTCATTTTCAATCTCAAGATACAGTAGCTTACTTGAATTGCTTTCCTCAAAGGAGAAAAAGAAAATATTTAGAAAAGACCCCTGGCCAATCAGGGAGAAAATAAACTACTACTGACACATGCACCTATACTTCTATCCATCCATACAATTTTTTCAGTTAAAGTGGGCTTCTTTTCTAAGCCTTTTTAGGAAGATAGATCTCCACTGGCAAATACAGTCATTTGTCAATGCCAACAGCTGTTCTGGTGCCATCTTCTGTTAGGTATATAGACTTCTACATGCATATATTTATTCATTTATTTATTAAGAAAAAACACAGAAATGGATATAATAAACTACAATTATGGTAGAATATAATTCCTTGGATGGATTGCTAGGAAAAGGCTACAGATTGCAGGAATAGGGAGGGAGAGCACTACATCACAAGATGGATAAAAGGGTAAGTCAGGAGCCAGAGCCTCAGCTGTGGCAAATTACTGTGGCTTCGTTGATTTCTGTAACCCTGCAGCCTTTCTACAGCGATATCTTTTATCTCAATAATCAAGCAAGGCACGACAGGAATACAACTCAATGAAAATGGAGTCTGAGAAGGCAAGAATAGGAGTGAACTATAACTTTTAAATTCCATAACCCTTCCCCCCAGCTTCAGGACTATAGTGAGGACTAAGACAGCTTCATGACAGGATGGATATATCACATACAATTTTTATTTGGAATCTAAACTCAGATAATATTAGAAATAGTGTTTTTAATGAGTCGTGTTCAGTGGTATTGTCTTCTTTGAGAATCACAGAACCTGACACGTCTCCAGCCCAAACCTAAATTTGTTGTTTTGAACTAAAAGAGTCGCCTTTTATGCCTCCCTCTACATAAATTTCATGAATATTTTATTCTTTGAAAGCAGAAGTATTTAAAGAATTTCACCCTTCTACTGCATGGAATACTTTTTAAATAATGATCAGGTTAAACAAATGTTGCAACAGATGCTTAAATTAGTTTTTGTAGATTTCACTATGGTAAAGAAAAAGCATTCCATTAATACCCTTCACACGTTACAGAGTGGATGAAGCACAGTTAAATATTCTCTGAAGGTGCAGTCTAAAAATATTCCAAGGGAAGAGAAAGCCAACTGATGGAATAAACCAAGAAATGCAGCAGCTACGCAGTGGAATGCTGTGATCTTCATGTTTCCAGAGGGTTCAAAGGAACAGAACCAGCTCAGCTGGGTAGGATTCAGCCTTGTCCTACCTGCATAATGAGGAGACCTCTCACCTTCACATATTTATGTTTGGAAACACAGATGGGTTCTTCAAGGTAAAAAAATTTCCTTGATATCCTAGTAACCACCAAAGCTTTCTCTTCCTTTTGCTTTTGATTTTGCTTTTCTTTCACCAAATGAGCCTCCCCCATCTTGACCACTCCCTCACCTTGAAATCTATAGTATTTGCTATTTTCTGGTCATTATTTGAATAAAATTAAAATTTTATCACTATGGTACAGTAAGAAAAAACCAAGATAGTTACATTATGTAAGAGAACAAGAGATTTTAACATATAACAAATAAAATAGAAAGAAAGAGAGAATTTGAACTTTCACTAGTCTTGCTCTTTGTTGTAGGATATGGCATTGTTTTCTTTAATTTTTTTTAAAGAGAAGGCTATCAACTTGCTTACTACTGGACCAGACCTGATCAACAAGGGAAGGACATGGGTTACAATTACCTGCTCTGTAAATTAAACTGTTCACTGAGCAGCAGATGAAAGCAAATGGGAGGTGGTAGGTGTGGGATGAGGCCCAGAGAGAGAAAAACAAAGGAGGAAGGAGAGTCTGGGAGCTCAGACTGAGGTGTCCCAATCTATTGATCCTTCATACCTTTATAAATACATATATAAGTGTCTGTGTACATTTATAGACAGAGAAGATTTAAAAAACAAGTGATAAGAAGTGCAACGAAAACTTTGTTGAGCATTTATTTATTATGCATAAAAAAATGTTGGCCATATCTACATAATTGTTTTAGAATTTGATATCTAGTCACAAAAATCATACATTTTAACAGTGAAGTGATAGTGGAAGTAAAGTCATAAAGTGATATCTAATATTTGTCTAACATTTGCTGATCTCTACAACTTAGGTTTAATTAAAAGCTCTTTTTAAAAGACAATTAAAATTATTTATATATTTTATTTATATCCAACCTAGATATTGTATTTCTATATCTAGACTGGGCAAGAATGAGAACGATCTTTTTTGCTTTGTTGTTTTCTAACCCCTTTAGTGCTCTGAGACAGCATCCAGTTGATGGCAGATAATTCTTCAAAGCATTCAACTGGGTGAAGATGCAACAGCGTCTGAAACAGGCAAAGAATCCTTTTTTGCCATGCTAAGGTAATGCTTTCACCTCTGCCATTGTAGTCAAGCACTGACACAAAGTCACCCATATAGTATAATTCTTGTAAAACACTGTGGTACCTCTTAGAGGTGTAAGAACAAGCAATCTCTCAGAAAAAAAAAACCTCTTGACATAGCTGTGGGGGGTATTCCTGTCAGGGGCCTGTGACTTTTCACAGTAGTTAATGAAGAGGATCAAAAGTGAAGATGAAATAAACCTTTTGGGTTTATTTTTTAACTGTATAGAAACATCTTATTTGTATGTTTTTGGGTTTGGTTTTTGTTTTTTTTTTTTTTGCTTTCTCTCTTAGCCTCTTACTTCAGTAGTAGGTAGAGAGACCCAACACAGAGATTTGTAGAGTGAAGGTGTTGGTGCTGAGGATCTGATGTAAACACTGCCCTTGTTTGGGTTGTTCCTTTACCCTTGAACTGATCACCTTTTGGAGATGAGAATGCAATAGGTGTGTTTCTGGAGCACGTCTTGTTAACTCTGACCCAAAAGGTGTCTTGGGACTGCTCTGTGTCATGAAGCAAAGCTCAGTAAATCCAGAAATATGTGTCAGATTAGAATCAGAAAGCTAAAGCAAATGCAACTACAGCCTGCACAACTGATATACAAGGGCAGGAGATCATAGGCGCAGTCTGAGCTTTTCCTGGTTGCCTGATTTAGCTTTCTAACTCAGATAAGTGAAATCAAGATGATCAAGAGCAGTTCTAAGACTTTCCTAAACTTAACTGCATACATACTGCTCCTTTATTACAGGGAAGAAACAGCTATGCCTAAGTCAGGACATAGGGTAGGTGGTCTGAATGTGGGCTCATCCTTGTCCAGCAGAGCACTGCTCTGTAAAACTCATATTCTTCAATTGTTCAGGTAGCTTTTTAGAACATGCTGGGGGAAAATGGTAGTAAGAGTATCCTCAAGAAGAGATTTTTCTTCTAATAAAATATTTAGCTGATAGTAGATGTAAAGTCAGTGAGCCTCTAGTTGAAAGAAAACACTTCCTCCCCCTTGGACTTTCTCCAGCTCACACATCTCCATCTGCTAATTGGCCCTAATCCACAGAAAAGAAAGTCTTTATAGAACATGGAAAATGGTAAAATGATATAGTGATCCATTTTTATTTTTTTAAGTAAAAAAATTCATTTCTTTAACCTGGAAGACTAGGTATTGAACAAGTAGCTTTAAAACTAAAACCAGAAGTTAGTGGGAGGAATTTTAAAAAAAAGGGGACTGGGGAGTCAAGTTAAGAAACATGACTATTAAGTAATAAAATTTTTTTTGCTCAGTAAATGTACACATTGTAAAATAATCAAAATCAGCCCTCCCTCAACAATAGGAGCTGGCAAAAGTATGACACAGTTAATATGTTTTCCATATCTTCTCATTCTGCAATTAATGCCTTTTTTTTGCTGGGTTAGAGCAGGTCCTTCTGCATGAACACAAGTTGTTCTTTGAACCAAATCCCTCAGGTTTTCAGTTATAAAACAACTTCTGATAAGAATAAAATATAAAAAAGCCCTTTAGGGACTTTTAAGCCAGAATGAAAATTGTAGCTTGCCCTGCCTCAGAATTTTCCACTCATTTTCTTTTCAAATAAAGCCTGAGCTTCATCAATAAATCTAAATGATAATAACAGATTAGTCAAGACACTTCTCAACAAAACCTCTCCCATTAACACACCAAACTCCACTGCCACAGAATTGAAAGATTAAAAATAAACTAATTACCCTTACTTTAGCATCCTAAGTAACTGGTTCCAGCCACCTGGTTCACAGCTGCTATGGAAACTATTCAATTAATCAAAATGAGGTTGCTTTTTTTCTGATTATTTGAAGAAAAGGAGAAAGGAATGAAAACCCCCACACACTCAGTGGGAAAAAACCTCACCCTTCTGAGATATTCCAGACAGATTTTAATCAGTACAAAATATGAGCACTACCACTGCAGAGAAGTTAGCATTTATAAGATGGTGAGAAATTTCTGCTTTCTTCTCTGGCCTCCTAACACCCATGATATGGACACCTGGTGCAAGAGTTTATCCTTTGTTTAGTATTTGGTGAAAAGCAGAGTGAAGGAATGATAACTTCTGCTGTCTCTTGCTCCTTTTTCATTACTTTGATGAAGATAAATGGTTGCTGCATTTCCAGCAAATATCCTAACCTCTGTGTGAAAGGTTCTGCACAGACAAATTGTATGTTTGCTGACACATAGTCACGTGGTATGTGTGAGGAGGAGGAGATGTTATGTGTAGAAACCTAGTGTCGTGCCCTCACCTGTGACTTGGAAACACATTTCTGGGAGACTAGGATTAAAATGCTAATTTAGTAAGGTCCAGCATTTTCATGAGACATTAAGAAAATTCAGTACTAAACCCCTCACAGGGCTGTTAAAAAGCTGAACCTGCATTATCTTTAATTATACAAATTCAATGACTTATTGTAAGAATGATCTGTGAAGCCTTACCCCTGGTTTCAATGAAGAGAAAGATTATAATAATGTAGGGAAAAAGACCCAAAAAACCCCAAAACATGAAATAAGCAAGAAATTGGGTAACTAGTGTAGTCCAAATTTAGATCTCAGTAATTAATCAAGTAGAAATATTTCTCACTTCATCCTGCAGTCCTACGGATTAAATTCAACTATTTTCTTAAAATATTTTAATCACTGATGAGAGACACTTTTTACAAATTCATGTAGGAACAGGACAAGGGGGAATGGCGTCAAACTGAAAAAAAGAGTAAGTTTTGATTAGATAAAAGGAAAAATTCTTTGCTTTGAGGGTGGAGAGGCACTGGCACAGGTTGCTTAGAGAAGTGGATGCCACATGTATTCAAGACCAGGGTGGATGGAACAATGTGGAAGGTGGCCTTGCTCATGGCAGAGGGATTGGAACTAAATGATCTTTAAGGCCTCCTCCAATCTAAGATTTTCCATGATTCTATGATTCCATGAACTAAGAATAAATATCATATCAGTAATTTTAGCTTTGGCAAGTAGCAATAAATACAGGAAAATTTTCTCAGTTAAAAAAATAGCCCTACCGACATATAGGTTGGTATCTCAGTTGGTAAACTGAGATTATTAAAATAAATGTTTCTTTAATGCAGACAAGTACAAAATACATATTCAGGGACAAAAAAATGGAAGATATGTCTACAGAATTTTCAGAGGAGAGGCAGGTGAAAGCACAAATCTGACACATAATAATATCACCCAAATTTAACTATCTGAAAATGCAGGAGGTTTCTATCAAAACAAGGGAAAGAGATTTATCTTCAAGGGCCAGTCCACTTATCTGTTTTACAAACCTATCCCATAACAGAATGAATCATCTTCTGGAAACATCTGTTTTACACTCTTCTCAATAGAAATGAATGTAAATTTTTATAAATACCTGTCTTTTCTGGCATAAACATATAATCAGTGTGGGTACAGACCCACAAGAAAGACATGCCTTACACTGCTGTGCCTGAGTCCTTCCAGTTCTCTTCATTTTTGACATTTTCTGGACTTTACATTCTTTTTTTCACATTCTTGTAAAAATAGATCCTTAAGCGCTTGAAGCACCCCAGTGAGCTAACAACTAAATACGGATTCTTGTGTAAAACTAGGGCCAAAAAGACAGTGTGATTCATAGTTCCTAAGCAGAAAGCCAATGAATAGAAAAAGTGCATGGAAGGATTTCTTTGCTTCTGTATAAATCACTGGTGGAAGCAGCATGTGTCTAATTTTTACCATTTTCATAAGAAAGCTGAAAAATCAGAGGTGATACAGAGAGTAGCAATGTTCTGATCCAAAGTATAGAGGAAACATCTTCTAGCAAACTAAGCGGAGATTGATTTAACCTAGTAAAAAGACAGCTGAAAATTAGTAACAATATGTAGCATGTTTCTACCAGGGATGGAGATACCATGCACTAAAAGGACCATGTGATGCAATAGTTTAATTTCTTTAACTCTGCTGAATACAGATATGCAGTACAATCCTGCCAATGTAGAAACGCTGTACTGTAGTAAATAAGATGAAAAAATGTATGATTACATTGATCTTGAGCAAAGTCCAGCCTTATGCATTGGTGGGAGGTTCGGGGAAAAAGAGCAACATGTTTCTGGTTTGGAAATATTAGGTATGTGGGTTATTCTGACTGACTATCCTTAGTATATAATAGAAATTGAAACAAGGGTATCCAAATAGAAAAAAACAAATAGTCCATTTCACACTGATGTATTTACTTCAGTTTCTGTGAACTGTTTGATCTAACCATGTAACTTATAAATGTTAAGATGAGAAGTGTACAGTAACACACAGAGAACAGTAGCAGATTTTCAAATATTTATGTTTTTGTCTTAGGGGTTTTTTTCTCTTTCAAACTATCAAATAGCATAAGTCTGCTTTAAAAAGAGATTTTCATGCCAGCAAAAATGTTTAAATCTTTCAAACTAGAAACTTAAATGCATTCTCCTTTCGGATTATTTTTGTAGTTTTCTTAACTGGCATTCCACTGGGACTGGTATGTCTGCTGGCTGTAGGTGGGTAATGGTCCCACAAGGATATGCCTTGCTTTCTTCAAATAAATATAGGCATACATTCACTGGAAAAGCATCCTGGGAGAAATTTGCTTCTCAGTTTGTCAACATTGCATGCAACCAGGCATTATTATTGCTTATTTGTATTACAGTAGTGTGTAGGGAGACTGAGACTTCCATTATTGTAGGCAGTTGAAGATCATACAGCAAAACAGGAAGCCTTTCATGAAACTTTTAAGTATAGGAAAGGAATTAACAGTTGAGGGAAGTGAAGTAACTTGCAGAAAATCACAGAACAGATCAGAATCAGAACTACAGAGGAAATCCAGGATTTTTGATTCCCTTTGTATCAGACTGCTGAACTAGACCAATGAAAGAAGGCTTTCTATCCCCACTGGGTATAAATATAAATAATCTGTCTAGAAATCAACCAAACCCCACTGAAGTCAAGAAAGATTGATTTATTTACACCACTTATAATTTGCTATGGGTTTTTTCATCAGAATTTATGGATTGAACTTAAGGAAACTGGAATTTAAAAAGCACAGAAAAATCATGATGTGATATCAGTATTATAACAATAAAAAAGAAAAATATTCTGAGAAAGCATGGATCAAATGGGAGATCTGATTTAAGATAAGCTGTGACTGATGGAATGAGCTCAAAAGGAGTCTCCAGAGTCTCCAGAGGCCTACTTTTTACATTTAATACCCACTTGAGTCTTCTCTCAGTGACTGCTCATGCCTTTTCCAAATACTGCTGAATAAACCCTGCCAGACACCATTCATCCCATGGGAACCTCAAATACTGATTTTTTTTTTTGTTTGTTTCAGAGGTTTGATACCATCACAGAACAAGTATCTCTCTATTTTTTTTTTTTTTTATTGTTCCATGATCTCCTTGCATTGAGCTACCAGCTCTCCACTTTATCATCAGCTTAAATTATAAACATTGCTTTACTATCACTGTTTTCCTAAAGATCAAACACAAACTACAGGGCTCTAAGCCAACAACCTGAGAGCCTCCAGTTGGCAAGTTTTCAGCAGGCAGTTCAGCTCACCTTTTTCATATTGGTGGGAAGTTCTGTGACAGCTTTTTATGCAGGAAACTCTTTCCTGCTCAGGTTTGGACTAGACAGAGCTCTGAAAGATAACTGGATTTTGTTGAGCGGTGTTTTGCATTTCCTTACGTATTTCCCGATTTGTAACCTTAAAAAAACCCCAAACCAAAACAAACCCCCAAAACCCAACCAACCAACCAACCAACCAACCAACCAACCAACCAACCAACCAACCAGTCAACCAGAGAACACCAGTAACAGAAAAGAATTTCTTCATTCTGACTAATCCTACTAGACAAAATGAACCTACATAGTTGTAGATTAAGGAAGGTCATGAAGAAGATGTGATGCTTCCCAACTCAAACTATACATAGCACATCACTTCTAGCTGTTTGTCAAAAAAATCAGATGTACAAAACCTAGAGGCTGAAGCATGTGTTCGATGGTGAAACTGCTAGCATATACAAACACATATTCTATCTCCCTGCTCATAGTGAACCACTCCTTGTAGATCAATGTACCAAAACCTCCAGGAGTCCCCAGGTTATTTACTCTTGTGCTTGTTGCAGCATGAAGCTTCTGGTGTTCTAATATTTTCCCTCTGAGTTTTATCCACTCTTTTAACAGATTTCTCAGTCCAGGCTAGCATGGCATGAGGTGATGCCTGCAAATTGGTTAGAGATTGCACTGTAATAGTATCCGTACATATCTGCACAGCACAATAAACAAAAGGAGAGGAAAATGTCAGGATAAAGCAGCACCTTAATTCCTAGGCTATTTATCCCACACGCAAGGAGCTAAAAGGAAAATTCCCTGGCAATTCTGTTCCAAATCTAACTTTTGGGAGGTAAAAAAAGTTATGGTCTCCTGCCAGCTCTGCCTAATTTGTGGTATCAGACCCTGAGAGAAGATGACAGCTGCAGACGGTGTGGAAGAAAAGCCACCTTGCAACATATTTTGTCAAGTTGCAGTCTCTGGCATTGGCCCAGAGCCGGTATTGCTGGAGACATGATGAAGTGTGAAAAGTCCTGGCAGGCATTTTAGACAAATAAAAGATGGGAGGCAAGGGAAAATCAGGACCAAATGAGATTAATATTTGTGAGGTTTATAGCAGAAGAGGGAAAACAATAGGAAGTAAGAAAACCTCCATAGGGGATTTATTGCGACAGCAACTGATTAAAACCAGGATGGACCTGAAGAGGAAGCTTATTTTTTCCAGCTGGATGTTCACCTGAGAGCAGAGATCAGGTTGTGAACAGCAGTCTGAGAAAACTAAATAGGCAATAATGAGAGAATTTTCAGCCCAAAAATGTCAGAAAGGTCAATGAGACAGTGTGTGTGTGTTCAGAGAGGGAATAATGGTGGAAGAGTGCAGGATTTTCTAAGATGGGAATGGTAATGGCACCGTGAAGCTGTCAATTCATTATGGGAGACAACTCTGCAGTCTTGCTCTTGTGTGTGTGGGTTGGTGATGTCCTAGCTGCACGTGAATGTGGAAATTACTCAACACTCCTTCCCCTGGCTTCTAGTTCCCTCAGAAAGAAAGATCTAATGGGAGAGAGGATACTTCAGAAGGAGTTTTATCTGGATGATCAGGGACAATTATAAGGATATGCTAGGTGACAGGATAAAGGTAGAGTCACTGCCTGGCTCCACTGGTCAGACCTGCTAGATGGTGGGGTCTGTTTGATCTTCTGGAGATCCCCTGTGTCCACACAGAAGTAAGAAAAATAAACCACATCATCCAGAGAAAAACAAAACCTTTTGGACTAAATTTAAAAAACCACGAAAAGTAACAAAGTATGAGGTGAAGCCTGCGAGAAGGGCCATAGGTGGAATACGACGTACAAAGTGCAAATTTAAAAAATAAAATCCAAAAAGGTGTTCATGTTTCCTGGTATGCAGGAAATTTCTGGATTTCATTCCTATGACAAATCTGACAACTTTTGTCTGTCCAGTTTACTATATCAAAGGTTGAAGCTTTGGATAAATTTTGTTGCTCATGGGCCACCAGTAGTTATGAAGGAAATGCAACTTTTTTTGGCAGTAGCTTGCCATGTCTAGAAAAATCAATGACTTCTTTTTTTTTTTTTTTTTTTTTCTCCAGTATAGTCTTCTCAGGAAAAGTGTATCCATTCCCTAACAATGAAATACATCACTGGTAGGTCACAGAGTAGCTATTTTCAGATGATGAAACAGAAGTACTTGATGGAACACAATCCTCTCAAGTGAGGTACAGACATAGTGCAGTAAGGGCAACCTAGAGAAATCAAACTACACCATGCTCCTATTATGGAGGACCAAAAGTAGAGTATCAGGAAACAGTTCTGAAAAAAGAGAAGCGAGAATAAAGATAATTTCATGGCAAAGTCAAAAGGAGTTGACTGGTTAGTTGTCCCAGTTGCAGAGCTGGTGTTGAGGAATCAGTAGAACAAAAAATGATGAGACACAGGCAGCCCTTTGATGGGAGGAAAGGGAGACAGTGGTAAGCATCCATGGTGCATGGTAGTTCTTCCGACTCTTCCTGTTGACTTCTAGTTTGATGAATCCCTACCCTCTGTTTCCTCTTTAAAAACAAACTTAATTCTGATTCCTTTCTTCTCATGAGTCATCTCTAGTTGTGTCTTCTATCCTTGTTACTTTTAACTCCCTGAGTAGATTGCTATTTGATTTCATTAATTTTTCCCATTTTGGCTCAACGTTGTCTATCTGCTACTGACAGACAGGTATGGTCTCCAACCAAATTTGAAGGGTAGAGAAGAGACTTTCAAGATAGAAAATTAAATCCTAGTCCTTGACTTGGAAATATATATATTTTTTTCTCTTCTTTCTCCTCTAGCAGAATTTGCAGGGAGTCTGAAATAATCAGCCTGGCTGGAAAAAACTTTATTCCACACAGAAAAATGGGGTCTTACAGAAACACTGTGTGAAAAGATTTAAGCTCTTCTTCTGACCCCAGGTGATCTCAGCAATACCTCCGTCAAAATACAGGAAACTTTTACTACTGGACTTTCCCTAAACTACACTGTATCTGTAGCTCGTTGCTGTGGATTTGAGTGAATAACAGGATGCATTTTTATACAGAGATAGAAGATTTATCATGCCTTCAGGTGCGCTGAATGGCTATAAAGTCTCTTTCAATACACTTTTCTTGGTATTTTAATTACAGTGTTTTGGAATTCATTTCAGTTTCAAGTGCCACTGGCATGAAAAAGCCCTTCAATTCTAGCATGCTGTTGAAGCACTATAAAGATGAGAACTCTTCACTTCTGCCAGGAAAGCTTGCTGATGGGCTGAATGTCTTGAGGATCAAAAGGTATAACCCTCCCTTTCTTTAAGGAAGAAATTAATGCTGAGTCGAGATGGGTTTACAGAATTGAAGAAGTGTATGTAAGAAAGATTGAAGCAATTTATTGCGATAACAATGTACTTTTTCAGGTGGGAAAAAGCTTGATATTCTGTTCGTCCTTGCTGTTTATTCTCTAAGTTAACATAATACTTTGAAGATGTTATTTTCATATAAATAAATAAATAAATAAATAAATAAATAAATAAAATTAATACTGTCTGGTCTCAAGAAAACCATGGATCACACAATTTTCTCTCAGACATCCTGATTTACGATGTATATATATGCTTGAGGATATAGCTTTTGTTACCATCCTCATGTTCTTGATTGTCCCCTATCAAATAATTTAAAAAAGGAAGAAATTATTTTCTCTAGAGCAGTGAAGAAGAGCAAGAGTAATGGGGCAGGCAAAGTGAACCTGTAAAACCAAGACGTAATCACAAAACCATGGCAGGTTTGCTGTTATCTTATTTAATACATACTTGACACTTCTTAACTCCAAGCAGATATTTATGTCTACAGCTCATCTTCAGCAAAGGCTTGTCTTTCATGTCTGTACAGACCCACCTGAAGTCAGAGAGTTCCTCAAGCCCATAGTTCTACCCGCATGGATCTACTAGCAGGATTGTGTCCTGAATTTCTCATGTTGTGCCATGAGTGACACAATGATGTTATAACAGTCATGCCTGTAAGAATTATTAACAATCAAGAGCCCAGTGGAGCAGAAAAGTGTGTAGTAAGTAGAAGCCTCCCTAGGGACTAGAGATTTACTTCCACACACCTTACATTTATCCTATATGTTTTCCTTGGCAAATAATTTTTTTTGTGTGTGTATGTACCATTCTACTGTATATGAAAACACATTAATTTTCTTTATTAAGCATTCTGTGAACATAAAGTTATCGACAGCGTGAGAGGTTCCTACTGTGATTCGGACTATACGTAGACCTCATTTTAAGTCTGTACCAACTGTGGTCTGTGTCTGTCATTGAAATCAATTACAGTCATAATCTTCAAAAGAAAAGGAAGTCTTTGTCTCTCATGCTGTTTCAGCCTTGTTTATATATTATGCATATCCACAGTTCCACAAGTCCCTTTACAGCCTAGATTTAGACTGCTACAGTTTTCTCTTACAGAGTTCCCTGCAGCATAGAACAACACTGACACAGAAAAGATGATACAGTTAGATGAAAACAGGACTTAAGGACTTGGAGTCAGTCTTGATGAGTGGAGCTGGGTCAAATAGTAGGATCTCAAGAAACAGCTCAGAGAAGAATTCCCAAAAGACAGGAGACAATAACAGAGAGTAAGAACTTCTAGGCATTTTGAATACTTCTGTAAGCAATGAAGGGTTTAGGCAGAAGGGTAGAACAAACTCATAAGTGCCTATGAGCCCTCCTCCACCTGCTTCATTTTCACATGGCAGCTTCTCAGATGACCTGCAATTCCACTGCCTCCTTTTGCATTTGGACATGCCTACTATTGCACCAGCCTGTTTACTGACATGGTGCTGACACAGGAATTTGAGCACAGAGGATTTCTCATGTATCAGATGATGGGACTCAGTGGTTTTTTATTAAAGACATTTGGTTTTGGTTGTTCTTCAGGCTGCCCTGTGTGATACCATGGTGTGATCAATGGTGTGATTAGTACATCAATTACATTATTGCAATATTACCTTATTGTTATTATTGGCCTTTTTTTTTCCCATCACAGATTCCCCTGTTCAGTGAATGTATCCAATGTTTCCACATATGTAAAAGAAATTTACATGTGTTCTTTTTCAGATTTTTTTGGGCACGTGCACAGGCACAGCAAAAATGGGGTAGACTCTCATTTTGCCTTTTGTGTGCTTTTCTTTGATTTAATGTCTTTTCAAGACTAAATACCATTGAACTAAAAATAAGCACTATAGGCACCTGAACACCTATTTTAGAATGAGAGATGGCATTATAGAATGGACATTTTTCTTCCTGTCTTTTCGTTCCTTTTTCACAGACTCTCCTGGTAATACTAACTTAAGTAGCTCACAAGGGTGTTGTGCAGATTAATTAAGTGTTAAGTATTATTAAGCAGACTGCAAACCTAATAAAGTTTAAGTTGAACTTTTGAACCTGTGCTGTTCATGTTGGTGCTAAATTAGCTAAACGAGCTTACATAATATTGCAGTATCCAGATGAAACAACCACAGTGAATTTAGGTATGTAAATGTAATTACTTGGGTTGGAATTTGGCCAAAACACCATAGACAGAGTACTAAGCATGCCCTTATAAAAGCAGCTGCAGTTTTTTAACTACTAAAATAGTATATATCTTGCTGTAGATGGATTTTTAAATCACAGATGATTGGACTAGAAATCACTGACAGAATATTTTTCAGATTTTCACAAGTAAATCTCAAAGAACCCCCAAGATATTCTGATTAGAAGACACATATTTGGGTTTTTTTAAATGAACAATCATAAAACTGGGGGGAAAAGTGAGGTTTTAGTTGAGATTTGTAACAAAAATCATGTCAAGCTATATTTTCAATTGAAGGAGAAAAAAAATGAAAGGCAGTTTCACAACAAAAGTTAATATATTTTTAATGTCACTGAATAGAGAATACCATGTCCCAGAGGGTGATTCAGTAGGTAAGTGAGTGTTTTATCCATGGATGGTGCCTTTGTTCCTTAACTACAAAAATTGGCAGAGGTTCTTTCACCTCATTCATATTGGCTATCCAAGTTATAAGTCTTGATGCAAATAATAAATTCCTCCTGTGTTCCAGAGAGTGAGATGTGACCAGGAGCGACTCAGTTTATCTGTTTTAGATGCTGGTCTAGAATGGGATAAGTATCCTAGAGATGTCTACGTCCACCAATTATAGAGATCATGATTAAGTGTCAAGCTTTCAGATAGCTTTTTCAGATAGATGGTGAAGTGAGCTTCTCCTTAAAATGACTATACTGCTGACTTATGCATCTCACTTGGATGTGCTCAGCTAGGTTAAATTAATCTGCTCTCTTGTGCAGATGCCAGGGAAAGGTGGTGGCATACGTTAAATGCATTTCAGTACTTGAAGGAGCATGAACTTCAGGCATGTAAAACATGACAGCTACTGGGACAAAAATACTTGGACAGAAGTATTTTTGCAATGGAAGAACTAAGTCAAAGTCTACTGTTGAACTTGTTAGATTTCCAGGGTAACTTCCAGACTTGTAGATTTTATTTTTAAAAATTCCAATTATTTTTTAAATTTTTATTTATTAATTTAATCCCTATGTGCTGAAATGTTATCATTTTATTTGTAGGCTTAACATTTATGTCTACCTATACATGATCTTCTAGCAGCATGTATGATGCTAGGTTTCACATCTTATTTTATGGACTTTTATAGTTTGAACATCGGAAATGACATTGTCAAACCACCTTAAGGTTGTGATCTTCTGGGTGCAAAAGCCACAGACACAGGAGCTGTGTCTGTAATTTATGAGATCATCTACAGCACAATACTATTAAGAATCTGAGCCTTTTATTAAGATTTATAGGTCTAAAAGGCTGCTGACGACTTTGCATGTGATTATTGTAAAACCCAATATAAACATTCCTTCTCCTGTGTGAGCACACAGACCTTTTATAGGAAGTGCACACAAGCAGTGACAATCTTAGCATTTACTATCAGCTTCGTTGAATATAGCACACTTTCAAGTATGAGTTTGACCACTCATTTGGCATTCATCTCCAGAGCCTTCTTTCAAAATAATGCAGTAAAACTGAAATGTGTCATAGCCTTCAACTATGCTATGGGCTGCTTGTTCTCATGTGCATATCTTTATCCAAAATATCAACTTTAAAGACAAAACATGGATCACACTCACAAAATGCTATTATGTAATGGCAAAGAGTTTAAAAGTGTTCACTGTACAGATAACCACTGTTTTACTAAAAAAACAAATGGTTTCAGTGGCACAAAAATTTTGTAAGCATTAATTAATTATTCAATAAATTCAAGGTAAGCAGCCCCATCCAGATATTTTTATAATTATCATAACATTAATTCAAGGTAAGTAATCCCATTCAGACTTTTTAATAATTGTCTCGCTGTCCTGAGGAATAGAAACAGTTTTTGGGTTTTATTTTTTTTTACTGTTCAGGTATGGTCTTCGGAAGACATTGTAAACACTGAATTGCAAACACTGAATTTTGCAGAATTTCAGGAAACTGCTGTGCCATTTTATAAGTGAAGAAATGAAAAAGAGTGGAATCAAGTAAGCCAAAGTGAAAAAAGAAAGGTTTGTAACTGAGGTAAAAATAAGCAACCAATTTTCATTATTCTGGAGTACTGTTCAGTCCTCAAATTCTTTCGAGATCTCTTTTCCAAGGAAATGGATTTATTGACTATTCCTTTTCCTCTTTGTTGGTCTTAAAAAGAGAGTGGGAGTCACCTGAAAACACCTGAACCTGACCAGATTCAAATCAAGTACTTTCAAAAGCAATTCATGTTATGTATTTGAAGGCATGTTTAGTCTTAGAAGAAACAACAATAAAGTCAAAATGGGAAAGGGTGTGTGGTGAGCAAGACATTTTTCATTCATAAAACTTCTGACTCTTTGTAAGTTTTAATTATAAGTGTGAAAATTAGTGATATTTGAGCAGGGATATTGGTAAAACTAACCTAGCAGGTAGAGTTTTTGTCTGGCAATGTTTGCTTTCCTCCTTCTACATGATATTTCGTACATGTAACCTCTCCTTAACAAGCTGAAGATAAGGCTCTGCTAAACATCATTTAACACTCTGGGCTTTGCACATCTTTCCACTGTGACTATGTTGCCTTAGGTTTTGGCTTTTATATTTTTTAAATTCTGTGCTGTTTTAGTGTGTAGTTCTGGGCTTCATGTTAAGTGTTGCTAAGCTGTCTTCACAGGGTAGGTAGACAAAGCAATTCTTTTTCTAACTTGGTAGCAAGGACAACCAATGCAACTTTCAGGCCCAAGAACAAAAACAATGGTGAAGTGAGAAGAAAAAGCAAGGAGGCTGGAGTTTCATAACCTGAAGCTATAATTGGACAATTAACTCCAATATGCTGATGGAACAGAACTTATACAAGTGTGAGACCTCGTGATCAAGTGTCCATTTTGTGACCATTTTGGGGTTCATTCTGGGTGTAGCCCTGCCAGGATCTTGTGTTGCCTAGGTGTACCCATTGAGGCCTTTTAATAAATACCTACTTTATCCTTTTGCTCTGTCTAGTCTCTGTTCCAGTTCAGCCTCTAGAAGACATCAACTACATAAAGCAGCTTTCAATGGCCAGTGCCTCCAAGCTGCCACAGCCATAGTCAATCACAATAGTCCATTTTCCCACTATCCTTCTGTCTGATAGTAGCTGGTGTTCAAATGTTTAAAGACACAGAATAAGAAACAAGACAGATATCCCATAAACTTTCCTGGATTCTGTCTTTTATTGCCTTTCTGAACTAGGAGGTATCCTGTCATCCATTCTCTTAATGGGAACTCTTCTACATCACCGTGAGGAATTGGGTCTTGAGTCCATTTGCTTGTCTGAATTGCATTAATGAGTTTCACAGTTTAATTCTTCTAGCACAAAAAATATGTTTCCATATTCTCCCCTCTTTTAACCTGCTTCCTGATCATCTGATGCACTGACAGCTGTTTCTTTATTCTTCATTTCTTTTGAGCACTATATCATACCACAGATGCTGCCTCTTGTCCAGATATTTATACATAGTTTATAGAAGTAATTTCCAGACTCCTCTAATTCCACAACAGCAGGGAAACCTAGAGCTGTTCAAAATTTACATTTCAATTCTGCTGAAAATATTATTTGTGATTCAAAAAAAGCAAAATGATGTCTCTCTAGTTTTTAACTGGGAGGACTCTTTTCATATTCACTTCTGCTTCTAGGAAGAAAGCAAAATTTCTCTGAATCTGCCAAAAAAAGGAGAGAAAGTAAAGCAGAGCTGCTCTGTAGACAGCATGACTCCCTGAGTGCCCTAGTCCTGAAACCCAGCTGGAGGAAAAATTGACAAATTTTGCTTCTGCCAGAAACTCAGTTTCTGCTGGGTATGGAATTTGACTAAGCTCTTCCTCTTGTGGCAGGCAGCTCACAGGCATCTGAAACAGGTTTTTCCCACTCCCCTTGAGTTACCTTCACAAGGTATTCCTCACTTGTGAGTTTTACTTACAATTACGAGCTTTTCCTTTTCCTTTTCCTTTTCCTTTTCCTTTTCCTTTTCCTTTTCTCTTTCATGACTTTCTATATTTTTTTTTCACCCAGCTGCAAGATCTGGTGGGTCCCACAAACTCTGGGGGTGCCTTAGTGCTGAATTTTTGTCAGTTGTATTTTAGACCATCATTTGTCAAGTTCAATTTTAAAATGCTAAGTGATGGGGATTTATTTAATGGCATTTTTCTTTACAGAGCTACTTTGGTGGTGTTTTTTTCAAGTTCACTTTCATCATCCCCTGCTAATTAAGACCTTTTGAGAGGAATATAAAAATTAAGCTTCCACTGATATCTCATTCTTTGTGAAACTCTCTGACAAGGCTCACTGCCTTTACATAAAATGTGATTCTTCTCTGAAATTGAGTGTACAAATTAATATTGAGATTTATTTTTACTTCCCTTTTTACTCTACTTCTGGATGTCTTGCTACCTTCAAACAGTACCAGTCTATTACAAGAGACTAATGACAAATTCTTGAACTTGAGTAACTTTATAAATTGTTCCTGCAAAAATTAACAACTGTCATTATACCAGTTAATTAACAAGTCTTACTGTGTATTTTTTTATGATAGAATGTCTTACATAACTTCATGTGCTAATTTCCTGGTTGATATTTATCTCAAAAATTATAGAATTTGAAGACTAATATCTCATTGCTGGAAGGAAAATGGGAGAGGATAAGAAAAGGCCCAAATGCATAGCTGAATTATTAGGGACACCCTTGCAAAGCCACTGAGTCTGATTCTCAGCCAATCATAATCTTATTTCCATTAGATTAAGGTGATTTGGTGCAGAGGTGAAGGCTGCACTAGATGAGTTAAATTCATTGAGAAATGTTGTATCTGCTGTCTTAGTGTGAGTTAAGCTGAGGTCAGTTCTAGGTGCAAGTGTAAGGAAAAGCACAAAAGGATTATTTCCCATGCAGTACTTGCCTCCAGGCATTCAGCAGAACTTGCTCATTCTTCCTGAGGAGGATAGTGAAGCTGGGAGCTTTTATGTCAGACAAGAGATAGGTAGCGATTGCACATTTTTTTGCTTTTTACAACATCAGAATAGCATCAAGGGCCCTGTAATAGCTATTCAAACAGCATTTATTTTGTTCAAATTAAAATTGAAGCAATTGAAGATTGCTTGAAGATAAAAAGGGGTATGATCTTGCAGGTTGAACAAGGTTGAAGGGGGAAGTCATCTATTTACTGGTTACTGAAGTCAGCAAAAGTCTCAGTGTCCTTCCAGGGGGTAAGATGTCACCATATTTACACAGGTCCCTTTGCAACAGATTATTGTTCTCTGAGATGTCATTATTTAAAGAAAAGTCATTTCTACAATCTAATGTCTATACAAGGGAAGTATCCAATATTTCAGATTCGGCTATTGAGGATATTATGTATTACAGTGTAATAATATGTTGCTGATTTTTTCAGGACAATTTCAGTGACAGGAAGTTCTTTCAGTGTTACTTTCTTAATAATTACAGGTGCTGCTCATACACTACCTGCTCAGTGAATGCTCTTCCCTTCAGATGTCCAGTTGGCCTGTGACCTTATCAGTCAGCATTTTGAATAGGAAATTATAACTTGGGGCCAAATTAACTTGCCTCCAGGAGCTGTGCTGTTATTGAATTATTAGATATAATGGCATTATTAATGAGAGCCCTTGCTGAATACTGTGTTGTGTGAGATTTATGTTATAATTTGATTTGTAAAGTTACCAAATGCTTGTGATAAGGTTGCAAGCTATACAGCATCACATGGGAAAACATTCTTGTTTGGATCTAAGCATGCTTTTGATTATATGAATTCCAAGTTCTGGACCACTTTCCACACCATCTGCAGCCAATCTGCATAGCCTGGGAAATTCAATCAGACATCTTGCCCATCTGTAAAACCAGAACTGCTCTGTTACTGTTTCACCCTAATTAATGGGATTTATTTCATTTGCTTCTTTGTTTACTGATAGCCCTGCACTCTAAGTCCCATTAAGATGAGTACAGACTAGCTTCAGCACCTGATTGAAACCCTTCTAGAAGTATTATCTAAGTTATTTAGAATATAATTTTACTTATAAATTAAATATGTCAAATTGTGTGGACATAGCAGATATGGGAATATACATGTTTTTTAGTTCTAGTCTTAAATAAGTACTGTTACCAAAATGTCTTTTTGACTCACTGCGCATTTGTATTGCATATAGCTTTAGGAAATTAGATAATGTTGCTCAAAACAGGTGCATTAAAATCAGTGTTAAAGAAGAATGGGGCAGGGGGATAGTAGAAGGTTAGAGAACCACTGACAAATTTAAAACTATAAAAACGGAATATTAAGATTTGGGCCTTGTGCTGCTGTTTGGTATAAACTGAAAATAACAAAGAGAAAAAACCAAAGCTCTTCAATCTGTTTGTCTTAGATAAACCACATTTTCTAGGCTGAAAATTTATTTTAAGAACAGCAAAGACATAGAAAGAAGAAGAGTGAAAGGAAGGACTTGACACATTGTTATTACTACATCACAAAAGTGCTTTGGGGGACACAAGCTTGCTCAAAAATACCATTTGTTTTCTGAGCTGCTGCATAAACAGAATCAAATCCCAGCTGCTGCAAGGCTAATAGAAACTATGTTAATCAAATAACAGAAAATGTTAAATGAAACCCTCAAAAAACCCCCATACTTTGTCCCTTGGTTTGAATTTCTGCTAGGAACTGCTTGCCAGGTACATTTTCCACTTCTAATGAAAGCTCAGTTACTCACTTCATTGTTTCATGCTTATACTGAAGAAAATGCTGGTTGAGATCTTTTGTAGGAGTACTAAATTGATAAATTTGTAAAGCTAGAGGAAAATTCTTTCAGCTATTTCAGAATCATAAAATCCCACCCACACACATGCACACACACCTTTCTACCTCTTGATGATCTCGAAAGTTTGCAGTTGAGGGGATGCAGTCTCTAGAGACAGAAGGTCAGGTGTGGGCAGCTGATATTTAAGAAGTGTTTGATGCAGGGATTTCATTATGCCCACATAAAGCCAGAAAAAATGCTTTTGTAGGTCAGGCATCTGACCTAGAGTTACAGGATGTGATTATTTTTGTGCTCTTTCAAATAAAGCCACAGCTTAAGCACCCGTAGCTTTGGAAAGGGCCCTTGGGGACCAGCAGCAGGCAAATGCTCCCTGTGACACCGGAACAGCACCTTCTCTCTGTGACTTTGTCTACTCCACCTTAGTCAGACAGAAAATTGGGAATTTAAGTATGAGAGTCTGCAGTGCATTCCTCAGCACATGTGCATACACTCTTGTTTTGCAGGCTCATTTCTTAACTAAGCCCCATATTGCATCTTCTGCAGAGTAAAACCTTTAAATCAAAAGATGAATGGTTCTAATACGGATTTTCAGCGAGTCCAAAAAATTAAATACTGTTTTAATGAGCTCTTTTTTGGACTCTCAGCTACTTAGGGCAGTTATTCTCCCTTCTGAATGTCTGGAAATTGCTGAGTGCTTTGTGGTCACTATCATCAACTACTAATGAATAAAAATGATGGTGATTATATCACGAGAACCAGAACTCTGAAAAGCCTTAATCACAACAATGTAACAGATTAATTAGGATGTCCAAAAAACAGAAACAATGCATCTGATTTTGAGACGCTTGAGTGGGAATTTTTACAAGTGTACAGAGAATTTTAATAACATGGAAAATCAATTATATTTATAAGAGGTATAATAATCATAAATACATAGTAAATGTTAGTGCCAACTCTGATATAGTGCCTTGTGTCATTAGATCTCAAAGCATTTTATAAAAGAAGTATTCATTAACATCATAATGAATACCAAATTAGTTTTGCTAATTTGCATTACATGCAGAGCTGTATCATCAGGGTAGAAAAGTAGGCAGATAGCTGTGTGTGCAGGTAAGTCAGTAATTTAGCTTACTTATTGGGGTGTAGAAAGTGATTAATGGGAGCTGAAATGTTTTGCAAGCCTAACAAAGAAAAGAAAAGAAGTAAAAAAGAATATGATCTGATTTGATCTAGATATGGTAAACTGCAGTAAAAAACAAAGGAGCAGTTGGTCTTTTCTGTTTGAAATTCCCTATAATGTATTTCTGAAGCTATGAGGCTTCATATGATTAAAGAATGGACTTGACACATGTGCAATGGAATATTCTTCCCTGCTTTCAGTAGTTTAATCACCTGGCGCCTGTGGAGTCCTGGTAAATCCATTTGCAAGGCATCACGGAAGCACCATTGGAGAAAAACCTTGAGAATGGTAATCCAGAGGGACTGCTTATTTTCTGTTTCCTGAAATGTACTTAGATTTTTTTTTTTTTCGGTTTGACCTAAGATTTCCTTTGTTTACCCACAGAGCTATGGTGTATGTCCAAAGAACATATACTGCAGAAAGTTCCTCTGAAGCACTACAATCATAGAAATGAGCTCTGTCACAGACTTTCTATGGAGAGCTGCCTTGTATTCTGGTCACATGCTTTCCAAAGAAACATTTTTCTGTTGGGAAATGCTCTGTCACCTCAAGCATATGAGGACATCTTTGCATTTGTAAATAGAATTTACTTTCTATCCTTTTTCAAAAGCATTTCTGTTCAGAAAGTTGGGTTTTTTTCTTTATCTTAATCTGATATTATTATGGTTAATTTAATTAGAAAACTCAAGAAGTTGAAAATAACAAAAACGAAAAAGATTTTATTACAACTAGGTATTTTAGTAAGTAAAAAATTACATCTTGTATTTTCAAATCACCTTTTACAGAGTATTATAGATTTATATTTTGGTTTTTTTTCATTTCTTTTGATTGTTTGTTTCCCCAGTCTGGAAGAAAACTGCATAGGAGAGCTGTGGATTTTTCCATGAAGTTCAAGTTCCAGTTTATTAGCTTCCTGATTTAGGCATCTGAGTGAGAAATTTGGAGTAAATGTATTCAGACAATTAAGCTTCATTTGCTGATCCCTAATGTCACACACAGAGAGGGATTGAATTAAAACATGAGTTCCTTCGGTGCTAGCAATTGTTTGACCTGTTGTTTGACCCATCTTTTTATTGAACAGATCCTTGATTAGGACTTTTTGCTGAATTTTTCATCTGAGCTTTTTTGTAACATACTTTCTGCCTGACTGTGTTCACAGGTACCAGATTTAAAACCAGCCCATTCCTAAGCTGAGTTTTCTTCATGACACCTGCTGTAAAGATGTTGTGGAGCATCTCTTTCCAAGTCCCTTTGCTTGAAGACATTGGCAGCTGTAATTCATAGTTACTTCATATAACCTGGAGGAATACAAAATGATGCATTTTAAGGATATATAAGGGTTGTGACCAAAGAGAATATTATAAATTCATTTAATAGGTAATATTTATAGAACCTAGCTTGTAATGACAGAGTATTTTTTCCATCAGCAGCTGTGCATTTTACTCTCTTGTGCCATATGCTGTTACATAGAAATTGTGATTAAAAATGCTGTCCAAAAAGAATAATGTCCTTTTGCATAAGTTTTTGACCACTCTCCATCTGGTGGTCTCAGGGAGACCTTCAGCATCTCCATCTGGTCCAACGTTGTATCTCTTTGATAAACACAGATGGAAGAGGAAAAATAGTTTCTACTGAACAAACTTATTTACAGGCTGAGGAAACGAGAGATTCAAAAGTGTTTTGATAGTAAGGAGCACTTCAAGAAAGATTAGGGAAATTCTTCAGACATTTATCTCAAACAATCCTCCAGATGCTCACTACAATCTATAAGTATCCTCTGTTAACTCAAGCCAAGCCCCTTTCATCAAAATCCTGTCTTGGCTAACTCTTAGGAAACTGAAGAAAAATATAAATGAGTGAAGCCTTTGAGTCATACAGCAATGTGTGATTTTCCATATTATTTAAATGCTTAAGCATTTGTGGTGTAGTTTTGCCTGTGCCCACTAACAGTGTATCAGGTCATGTTTGGACAGGCAAGAACTTTACCAGATAGACGGTTTATCCAAACCTGTCTTTTCTCAAGCAAAAAAACCTTAACCTGGATGGACATCAGCTGTGCATGCTGCTTGCTTTCAGGGTCAGTGGTCAAGCCCTACCCTGCTTTCCTGCTATAGGCACAGTGAGGGAGACTACATGGCCTCTGGTGAAGAAGCTAATCTGCAAAGTAATGAGATTTTTTGGATATCCTTTCAAAGACTCTATGCTTTAACTCCCTTTTCCACAGGGATTCAGAAGGTCATTTGGAGGTGGAACACAATCTGCTGTAGGTTGTAACATGCAAAAGGTGCCATAGCCAGATGTGGATTGTTTGACTTATTCTCATTTCTCCTGTATGACTTTAAACTATCCAGAATCAGTGTTTCCCAGGGTTTTTAGAAGTCAGAAGTGTCCTGGAGATTTTCTACCTGAAGTACATTTGTGTCTGCTCAGGCCAGACTCCTCCACTGTATGTAAGCTAATGTCATACATATCTCCTTCATACATGCCTTCATTGCTTCTCTTCTTAAATGGGGAGAGGTAAATGCTAGCCCAGATGAAACTAGCCCATGTGATGCTTTAGGATTTTAGCTTTTATGTTTCTTAAATCCTGTACTGCATTAGTGTATAACTCTAAATTTCACAAAGAGTGTTACATAGTGTCCACATAAACCCACATTTGGGTCAGACAATCCCTCTAAGCCTGAAATTCAAGGACACTCTACTGCCTCAGGCCCCAAAAATATAACCAAAAGTGAATTGGGTGGGGAATACAGGGGGATATATGAGTTTATTACCTGAAGCTTTATTTGGAGAATTAACCCTTGATATGTAAATATGTAAAACTTATATCTGCCTGAAAAAATTGTGACCGTTGTCCATTTTTGGCTTTGTCTGCCCTTAGAGTACCTGAAGGCCCTTCATTAAACATATCTGCTTTTATTCTTTTAACTTTGTCTGGCCTCCATTTTTAGGTAAGCCCCAAAAAGGCATCACATGAATGTGGCTTAGTCTTAGCCTATTAGCATGTTTTTCAGGATCCCATGGCTATCAACTGCACTGGAGTGAACTGACATATACAACACCCATTTCTTTGTGAGGGCATGGATCCGGAGTGATGCTGAGTGCCTCCTGATGGGAAGCAGGCATGCTCTGAGCTGTCAGCAGGAAGTGAAATACCTCAGCATCTCTAAGACTGGACCCAGCGTGGTGCACAGAAAACACTGTTTCCTACTAGCATGTACCTAATTGTATTGAATTGTAGTACTATTTCTACAGTGAGATAAGTTAATGAACCTCAGCTGATTATGCCCTAGTTTACTTAATAGTTCACATTATTATTTAAATGTGAAGCAGTAAGTATGCCAGCCTATAATTGCTTTTACTATTTCTCTTTTTTATTATAGTGCATCTGTAGTATGTGATGTAATTATGTTTTACTCTATACTCTACATGTAAATGAAGAAAATGGTCTCCTTTTTTGTCTTGCATGCAACAATGGTATTAGGGAAGGGAAAGCTGCTGGAAGGGCGAGGTCCAGGAGTGGGAGGAGATGCAGCAGGCAATCAGTGAGCAACTTTGAGCAAGCCATATAGGTTACATTTTCCAAAGCTGGACACCAGAGATCAGTGCACCGAGCAGCCTTTTTCTATGTATGAGAGGCTCCTCTCTGCTGCCGACAAAAACTGAGCAGCCTGGTGTGAAACAGAGATACAGCTGTGAAATGGCTGTAGATTTAAAAGTTTATGGGGTAGTTTTTCAATTCTACTGAGTGCCCAGAGCTCCTGTTCCCTCCAGGGGAGTAGAAGCTGTAGAAAATCAGGCCACTGCTTAGGCTGACTAAATAAAGATTTGGTTTCCTAGCTGTTAGGGGTTTCAGTTCCGGCATACACATAAAAAAGGGTAACAGTCTTTTGGCAAAATACTGCTGCTTAGAAACATCACAGTTGTTTCTTTACCACTAATCACATCCACCTGGAAACTATTTGGGATGAGCAGGGACAGCATGGAAACCTGCATGCCATCAAAGCCCAGGCCTCTGCCACTAACCCTGGAGTGACATACTTAGCACAAACACCTCTCTTGTTTCATTTCTGGGTCTCCCAGGTAGCAGTTTTCCACGTGTGTTCTGGTTTGTTGGTTTGGGGCCACTGCTGTCCTATCTCTGACTGGGAAAAACTAGTAGTTTTACCCAGCAGGCAAATTTCTGAAGGTAACAGATTTTTACCTAGCAGTTTAAGCAGAAGAGAAGTTGACATTCGTACTCATAATCCTGTGACTAGCCTAAGACAGAAGGAGTTCCTGGCAGCAGGAGGGGAGGAGGACACAGAGACTTGCAGAACAGATGGAAAATGAAGCCCTCAGGACCATCAGTGAAAAATACCCCAGGCTCTCGATTAGTAGCTTTTCTGTTGGGTTTCAGGTGATTAAATTTCAGAAATGCTCTGAGATTTGGCTAAGAGGGTCTTGTATTATTGTCCCACACTGTTAAATGTGAGGAAATATAGTTGGAATTGATTTTATTTTGCAGTTAATATACTGTATATGTCACACAATTAGTGGTTGTGTTGTAATGCACATATACAAGTGGGGAAAATAAAATTAGACAGAATATTTGGCCTTAATTAGTGCTCTCTAAATGCTAAGCGCTTACATATGCAGCCATACAGGAGCACTGGCGTATGTGATGATTATTACCATTATCTAACAAAGTATATTTCTCCTTCTGGAGACGGAATCTGTCTAACGAGTCATGGTATAAACATGAGCAGTGTAATAAGGCAATCTGTATTTCAGTTGTTCAACAGAGTTCACAACATGGGGACGCTGATTAATTTTAGACCAACATTTTCACTCTCTGACACATGAATTGCAATCCCTAGTTTAAAAAAGACATAAACAAAACCAGAAGCTAATAGGATGGTGATTGTTTTGCCTTTCTTCTGATCTAACCAACTACCCACTGGGCCCTCAGTGAGTATTATTGCAATTTATTTTGTCCTCATAAGTTGTCCAGTTCAAAGCTATTTTTTTTTTTTTACCCTATAGAGAGAATGACAGTGCCAAAATAAGAAGTACTTCTCATTTTATTGCTATGATTCCTGCACTAGAAGTGTGGCCTCTGGCTGGAACTGCCATCTCCTACTTCTCTGTCTCAGTGACCGGTGTCAACTGACCCTTTCTGCTGCATCAAATCTGACTGCATAAACGGAATTTCAGTGGACACAACAACTACTGCCAAAATCCAGGCTTGACTGTGAATTGGATTTGATGAAGTCTGGCATAAGGGTTCACGCTTACTGTCCACAGCTTGTTAGAGCAGGCAATGGGCATTTTTGTCTACTTTCAAAGAGAATAGTAAATTCAAACCTAGCAGTAGGTGCTGCACAAAGCAGCCTGTTTTCAACTAAGAGTTGTTTTGCAGGAGGGAAACCAGAACTGTATTCAAATGTTTATGGGGAGGAGGAATAAGAAGGAGGGAAAGAGTCCTGAGGATCAAGGTTACAAGAGATTACTGCCCTTTAGGGCACAGTTGGCTGTGTTACACTGAAGGCACCAAAGAAGTCTCTTCTTTGTAGGGTCATGGTAAAATATAAAGATCTATTAAACAGACTTCTGATTTTGCATAGCCTCCATTTTTGATTTTTGCAACTCAGATGAGCCAAGGAATATGGAATTTTTAAGGCTGGTTTTGCAGCTTTGGTGTAAATATCCATTTGAACCTGTGAAAATGGAACTCTGGAAAGAGAAGGAGAGATTAAAACTTGGATTTGGGAAACTTGACTGATACCCTTAGAAAGAAGCTAAAGGCATCTGATGAAATATAACAAAAAACCCCAAATATCTTTCCACCTCTATTTCCATTGCAGCACAGTTATGTAGTCTGGATATAACAGAAGCTCTTGAGAAAAGGTGCCCTCTGATTAGTACTTCAGGGTTTTAAAGTGACAAGCCATAAAAGGTGAAGGCTGGCTCTTTGATCTTAAAGAGCTTGAAAAGAAGAAGATTTACTCTGCTCAAATGATTTCAGGTAATTGTAAGTAATCTGAATTGAGTCTCCAGGCTGCAGGGCTTTACATAAGTGATTCACATTTGAAAAAATTCTGAATAAACATTCATTGAAATTTGAGGAGTCTCTACAGTTTTAGACACTTTCAGTAAACTTTGGTTAACTCACTCAGGCTGAGGCCCACTGTGCATAAGGCCATGGGAGAAATGATGACAGAGACAAGAAGGATGGAGGGAAAGGCTGTGGTTATGTGTTGGTGCTAATCAGATCTGCAAAAGATGCTGCCCTTTTTTTCTCACCTAGGTAATGGACAAGTCAAGGAGCGTTATCAAATGAGCTGGTGTCAGCAGGAAGCATGAGCTCAGGGATGTAGGAGGACCTTGTCCTTCTGAGATTTTTAGAGACAGAAAATGCTTCAATGCCCACCTGACAGAGACAGATGTCCATGATCCTGGTATTCTGCACTGACTGTCTTGTGCACACAGCCTTCCTGCAACTCTGCAATACTGGGTTCAGATATGCATCCAGTCTTCAAACAACCTGGCTGCAAACTGAGAGAGGGTAGACTTGGACTGGTATTAGGAAGAAATTCTTCACTGTGAGACTAGTGAGATACAGGAACAGGTTGTCCAGAGAATTTGTTGATGCCCCATTCCTGGAAGTGTTCAAGGATAGTTTGAATAGGGCTCTGAGGAACCTGGAATATTGGAAAGTACCCTGAACATGGCAGAAGTGGCTGTAGAATACAACAGGCCATACATCATTTATTGTGTAAGGCATCTCATTAATGCATTTTCATTCTTGAGAGGTATAACAGGGCCCAATTTCATTCTTAAATAGCTTTATTTTTAGTACATTTTCTCTATTTATCTATTTATTTATGTATTTTGCAAAGATTTTAGTCTTCTTAAGTTGTCTAGAGATGCCAAACACTTCGAAATCAGATGAAGTACACATCAGGGACTCCCAGCACAGCAGTTGCTTTAATTCAGTTCTACACTTGAAGATAATTAAAATAACTGCTGACTTGGAAGTTGACTCTGGTTGTAGGATTTTCAAAAAAGACAGGCTTGTTTAGTGCTTGGGGGAGATATTCCAAACTCTCTGTATTGAGTTCAAGGGAAAAAACCAATTTTTTACTTCAGGCTGTCCCTAAAATATATTAGTACTGTAGGGGGGTGGATTTTTTTAAGTATGACTTTGGTCGTTATGCACAAAAATATTTTTGTTGTTCAAATTTTAAAGTAAACAGACCAGACCTGATGTGATATGTTTTTTTGGATGTTCAGAAAATTTGTAGATTGGCAGAGGTTAGGTGTGGGCATGATTTTAGGTGGAAAATACAGAAAGAAAAATTGACATCCTCCCTAGTTCAATGCAATACAAAGTTGAAGAGTTTTATCTAAATCACTTTGCATATAGACTCATAGAAATACTGAAGTATTTTAAATCAAGCTAACTATTTAGAGAATACTCAATGACAACTCATGTTTTTATGACAACTCATGCTTCAGTTTTAGAGGCATTAATTTATTAAGACAGCATTAACTCAATCTCTTGCAACTGGCCATAATGTGATGTTTCTCCCTGTTTGCAGCTTTTAAATCAAATCTAGACAAATAAAAATGCATTGAAGGTTCACTGAACAATTTCTGGGTGGCTGCAAATTCTGCAGTTACTACAACATGAATCAAATAGGAAGACAGAGTGAAAAACAGCTCCTGTGAGTACGGCAGAGCACTTTCCACTGGATTGTCTTTCTGTGGAACTGTATATACTGGGAAATAGTTGGAGAATATCCAATTTATATGAGGAAATAGAATCAAAAGGAGTTTTTGAAGTATGAATGGAAATCTGAGGAGGTGAGAACACTGTAAGACCAAAGTCATTATTTGAAGAGGGATGATTTTGAAGCTGGGCTTCTTAATGCATGAGTCATTCCATGCACAGCTGCTTCAAAGTGAGCATGCAGGAGGATGAAATGGGCACATGGAAGAGACATGGCTTGGGAATCACTGAATCAAAGAGACCATATGTATGTATTTTTTTTCAGGAGAAGTGAAGACAAACTAGCAGAGTAGAGGCAGATTGTTGCTCAGCATGAGTGTTTTGCTCTTCAACTCACCTGTTTATGTATCTACTAAAATATTATAATTCTGTGCTAAGCTAATTATCAGCCCACAGCTTGATGATATTCCACTATCATTCAGTGCATCAGAAAAAGACACATCTGTTTTCTTAAAATATTTCACACTTCATTTCAGAAGTTGCCAGTTTTTATGTGTTCTCAAGGGCATTCCCAATGCAGTCACATTTTTGTCTGTAATGTCAAGAAACAGGAAACTTCCTTAGGATTCAAATGATGTTTATAAGGTGATTCTTATGTTTTACTGAATGTAAAACTTTATTTATGGTATTTTTCTTGCAGAACAATCAAACAATGATTGTCATGTTAGCCATCAAATACACCCAGGGCTTTTTAAAGGATAAAGAGTAAGAAAAGTGCCTAAATCATGGAGTTACTGTTCTCCTTCTGACATCTAGACTTAGAGTTATTAAATCTCAGGGTGGGTCACTTCTATTATTATAACATGCCTTAAAACTCTAAAAGGTCTTAATACTTCAGGCTGTTAATGCAGGGAGGGCAAGCCAATGTAATGCAATACTTAATATGTATAAATAAAGTTGTACCTCTTCTGAGTATTAAAGTTCATTCATAGAAGAAAAAAAACCTGTTTGCCCTCATGGCCTAGTCAAAATACAGCTAAACTAATGTGCACTAGGGCTGCTTTAATTTACTGAATTGGCTGGAAATGCCTTTGTTTCAGCTGTATGTACAGGGTGCTCTTTCAAGTGTGCATGTGTTGTCTGTCTGTCTGTTATGCAACATCATTATGCAGGATATACACTTGCTTGTGGGCTAAAGTGAAAGCTAGACTGGGAATAGTTTCATAGCTTGTTGGTTAGAGGCGTATAGGCATTAAGAGGCTATACTGAAATGAAGGACTTGTACCAATTTATATTCCTTACATAAAGAGAGGACTTGACCTTAGGTATCTGCCATGTCCATCATCCCTTACTTGTCCTAGTTCTGTGAATTGCCTTTAAATTTCAGTGGGAATCTAAGCTACAGAACTGATAGTCTCCTCTCTGTCTCAATCAACCCTTTCAATATTTCCAACTTTTTTGTTCTTGCCAACTGAAGCATATTGCTTGGCTTCTGTTACTCTGTGGTTTTCCACTCTTTTGAGTTAGCTGTCAGTATGTTAGGACTTTTCAAGTGTTAAAAATTGACTTTTGGGTGACTGTACCTGATGCAATTTGAAAACTTTTTTGTGCCATAACAGGCACCTGTGTGAATGTAGCATTCTGTGTGAAACAACTGGATGAAATTTCATATCCAGGGTTATTCAGTGTTCTGAAAAAATAACAACATGGATTCTTCCTGACTTTAAAATGTTGCAAACTGTGAAGTATATAAATTATATGATTAAATACTACACAAATTAAAAACTAGTAAATATTTTAGGACACAAAGTAGTCAAAAAAGATTTACAAGTTATTTAATGTTAAATAAAGTATGAGTCTTACTTTAAGAGAATAAAGAAATTTGAAGGAGAAACTTTTATTCTTTGAGAGAAATATTCTTTTCCATTTTAATTAATTCTGATTGCATCAATACATATTTTGGCAGCTTTATAAATAGCATCTGTTTGTTTTACATGCATGCTCTTAAAGTTTTTTTGGTTTGTATATAAATAGCTGGTTAAGCACACATAATGTGGGTAGGTATTTCAGATTCATTTTCCACACAAGTATATATATCTTTAAAAGATCTTCCTTTTAATTTCTTGTTCTGTTGAAAATACCAGTACTGCACAAACATCGACAATTTATTGAAAACTTTTAATCAGTTTTTTATGTCTACCTTTAATCATGTTCTATGACAGTGGAGCTTTGGCAGGTCCTTTGCAGGTTAAATATGAAGAGCACTGCATATGAAAAAAAACATTTTTAAACTCTAGAAAACAGCCAAATTTAAACAGGTTTACTTTGGATTACATGAAGCCATGGCAGGAAGTTATGCTTCACTGTCCAATTTTCAATTCTGTCTTCTCTTCCCAAGCCATCAGAAATATTTTGTAAGATTTAAAAAACTTCTATAACAATAAGACACAGATTTTTCACCCACAAACATAACAATTGTTTACATTTAGGTCTTTGAAAGCCTATTTGACAGCTGTCTGAGAACATATTCTTTCATTTTAAAAGGTTAAATTTATAAGCTTGTGGTAATGTGCTTTAGGAATGGAAATGTAGGCACAATATTAACTTCAGGCATCAGTATAGACCATTTAATAAAAATGAAATTCCAGATGGAGGTCCATTCAAAATGCCAGCTTTCCACACAACATAATGGTGCAATATTTTATTAATATAAGACACATGACTGATGAATCAGGACCTATAAATTTTTATTTGAAGGAAATGGGATTCAAATTTTGTGTTTATTATGTGTTTCCACTCCACTGGCCAGGGTAAGATGCAGCTGAGGACAAAGAATACAGGCCTTATCCTTAGATCTTAAAGCCTACAGATGAGACAAGGGCAGCTGCCCATAAATGGCAAACAACAGCAAATACAGAAATGACACTTGCAATCATGATCAGAACACGATAAATTATTCAGAAAAAATAGTATGGCATACCAGTGACATTTTGTGGACACCACAGCAAAATAAGGAATTACAGAGAGATTTTTGGAAGAGAAGGAAATAGGTTTATAGATGCCTAAGGTGAGCTTCTACTTAATAACAGTAGGTTCAGAGGACACTGTGGTTCCTTTGAAGTCTGATGTTACAGTTCTCTCCCAAATTCTCAATTCTGAATGAGTGCTAAAAATCAGGAGAGCGACAAAGACTATTTGGTGCACTGGGTGTAAAGATGGATGAATGACAGCATGATGCCTCAGCTAAGGATTCATGTACTAGTGCTCTGGGAAAAGAGTAAATTATGGAATAATCATTGCAGCAGCTTTTTGGATGGATGCTGGTAGGCAAAGTGACCTGAACCCTGTGAGAATGACTGCTGTGTTAGGTCTGATGAGAAAGACAAACTCAGAGAATCAGATTACACTGACTCCAGCATTATCCCCCAATGGCACTGGAGGCGGAGGAAACTTGATTTCTTTACTCTTGTTTCATTTTGTTCTAACTTTTATATAGTCATCAATATTGCTCTTGTATTAGGTTGGGGGTTTTTTTTATATTTGAGAATATGCATGGCAAGTGTTTAGTGACTGATTACGAAAATGAGTGCTTGAACTGGAATATCTGGACTTATATACTTTGAATTCTAAGCTCAAGGCAGTCAATGCCATGAAGAGTGAGCTTTTCCTCTCGAGACAAGTTTATGACCTTGACAGAGCCTTGACAGCCTTCTTTCTCTCAGGTGATGAAAAAGAGTTCAAAATGTCTTGCTGATAGACATTCCATTTGTCAATACTAAACTCAAGTGCGATGCAATAATTGTGTCCTACTGAGAAGAAATTGTAACACATGGTCCACCTGATGAATGTTTTAAACTGACATGACTTACCGGTTCACCCCAAAGTTGTGTTTCCTTCTGCTTTTGGTCCACAGCTGTTCACCTCCACTGTTTCCCATTAGAGCTGCAACTGAAGTTGGTCCAGCTGATCTGTGGAAAACTAACCTAATAACATACAAATGAACCAAAAGATTTCCACAAAATCTCCTTGTTTATCTAAATCCTGAAGGGGATTATTTGATCTCACATGTTAAAGGAGACATGATGCCAAATTGATGGGGTGGAGTGAGGAGAAAGAGAGGAGAGGGTGACTGTCGCTTTGGCAATGACCTGAAGAGCCACTGGATTAGGTGCAGGGCAAAATACCACAGATATCAGCTAGCTGAATCAAAACTCAGTCACACTTCCTACAAATCCTACATCCACACTTAGTCTGTGTGAGTTTTGGCTGGAGATGAAGGGCCTTTCTGTGATCAGAGTGTTTTCTGAAGACAAGGCAGGATTGTTTGGTTTCCCTGCACTACAATGACCTCTCCCTGAGTTCGCCTGTCTCTCCGTGCTCCTGCTGCTACAAGATGATGCTTCCCTGCCTTGGGGAGCAGTTGAAAAGACATTTTCAGTAAAGACTGGCATAGCTGGAGATGGGTATCTGGGTCAGACACCCACATTTAACATTCATTGTGGCTTATTTGGCAGCATCAGAGATCAGATTCAAGTTTTAGGGCATCACTTGCAAATTCCTAGCCCAAGGGATTGGGATTGGCACCATTTGCAAATCCTAATTCTGTAATTTTATGTTGATATTTTCCTTTGCAAGTACTTTTCTGCTGCAATTAGAGGTTGTTAAACCTTTCCAGGGAGCAAGACCACAACTCATTATTTGGTGAGGATGCAGCAACTTCCTCTCCTTGGCCTCATGCAATCCCTTGCTGGTTTATGCTGTCCTCTTTGTTGCAAACTCTGTCTTGTACCATTCCTTGCTTTACTTTTGTAGTTGCTCTGACTCACTCTTGCAGACCTTAAGTAGTTATTTTGCTTCTAATAAAAAACAGTCATGAATAGGACAGGCTCTCATGTCTCAGATTCCACGTGGGATTTTTCTTTGTCTTCTGTCTTATCTGGGAGGACTCTTCTTCATTTTAGGATCACGTATATTTTTCATATAAGTACTGGGGGTTGTTATTCTCATCCCTGGGTCACCACTCAACCCATGCACATCTGGGCAGTTATCTGACCCCACTGTTACTGATATCCTATTTTCTCTAATTAGTATACCCTTTCTTAACAGAAAAGCTCCTAACCCACACTGACCCACTAGGTGTTCATGCCTTTTATATTTTTCTTGCTATAGCTTCACCAGAGGCTGATTGAATGTCTTTCAATATTTAGACTTGCGCTTCCTTTTCTTGGGAAAAGGAATGTTCCTATGGTGTCCCTTTTACCCTCTGGCCTTGGCTATCTGGCTATGCATGTGTCAAACATCACCATTACTTCACCTCACGGTTTTCATTATCTTCTCTTTCTGCTCCCATCCCTTCCTGGTGCCCTACTTCCACATCTGATGCAGTGCATTTTGTCTGAGGGGACCTGTGGCTGGGCACTTAGCACATCTTTCATACCTCAAAGATGAGACATAAAAATTATGGTCTTTCCACGAGCAAGAAGGTGAAGAGATTTCTTGATTTCTTGATTGTCATTCATACATAACTATCAGTCTTTTATGCTCTAAAATAATTTATGGCACATACATGATAAATTTTTGTTAAACAAAATCTAGCTTGTCACATAGGTCATACATTGTCTGGCTTGTAGATAATAATTGTTAAAAATTACAAGAAGGTAGATTGGAAAAATGCAGGTACAGTAGGTATTTATTTAACTTTCAGAGGATAATGAAATTAAATAATTTTGAATATGTAATTTTTCTAATCACCAAATATATTTACATAATCCCTTTTTTTCCAAGTGATTATAGGATTTGTGTGGAAAGACTTACTTTGAAGCTGCATATTATTTATCTCCCCATTTGGTATTCCATTTTTCAGCATAGATGGGTTTTATTTCTGATTTTCTCCTGCATGCACAATCACTTCTTTTCCTAAGCAGCACTGTTCGAAGCTGAGAGGTACTCTGGGGATTTAGCCTTACTGTATGTACTAAAATTTTAAGCTTTATGCAAAATTATTTGCTATCGGGGCTGAATATCCCTGCATACCCCTAAAATAAATGACAGTTTCTAAAAGCTTCTGCAGACTGGAGAATCTGACAGAGTAAAGGAACACAGTATAAATGGTTGTGTTATGTTCTCCTTCACGCCTGTGTTTGTAGTGTCAACACATTGTCTTTGAGCTCTTGAAGAGACTTGGGCAAATAAGTTTTAGTGATTCACCCCATAAATTTTACTTAATGTTATTATTTGCAGGTAGATTGCAGAGCTCACATCTCTTCAATAAAGGGTTCACATACTCTGTAAAACTGTACCTTCTGCCTTCGATAAAACTAATCCCAAATTTGAAATTAAGCATGAATTTAATGCACCAAACTATTTTTGTGGTAGGTCACTAGTCCCCATCCAAAGTATGCAGAAGCCCCTTATGATGACTCTGACTAAATGAAGGCATAGCAGCATGGCAATGAGCACCCTGTCTGTGCAAAGATCCTGGAATGACATGTTGAGCACTGCATAATTCAACCCATGGGTCAAGAATGCAGCTTTAAAGGTATCAGTCAACTGGGAAAGTTTTCTTTCTTTCTGCTAGCCTGTGCCTTTGAAGCATAACATGTTTTCTTGCTCCAAAATCTTCGTCTTCAGTATTGTAGTAATTAACAGCTGGGGTTATGCAGTAAGTTTTTGTGAGTCTTTCCCTGTCTTGTGGACTCAATTTCATTATGTAACAAGGAGTTTCACTGACGTACCTCAGCACCAAAGATATCTGGAGGTCATGTCAACCAACTCCCCTGCTCAAACAGATCACCTGGAGTCAGCTGCCCACAACAAAAATGGGCATATAGCCCCTAAAAGCACAGCTGTTGCCCCACACTATGACATTAATGGGGCTCCAGTGTGAGCCACAGCTCTTTAAACACTTCCTACTGATGATTTTCCCAGAAGTCACAAGAATGTATATTTACTTAGAAGAAAAAGCACTTCTTGTTGTAGTATAATTTTTAGTTTGGGGCATTTTTTTTCTGGCAACTTCTGTAAATGTATTAGAAGACAAACTAACCAAAGCTCCCACTCTATGTGTCTGGGCTTTTTCCTTCCCATTAGTAAAAAATACAGTTTTACTAATGACTTCCAATGGGATGGATATAAACCATCTCTAGGTAATTGATATCACAAAACTCTGATTCTGTTTTCATTTACAGAAGTTTGCTCTCACCATGGGAACAATTCCAATTTACCCCATGGTAACTTTAATCAGAATCTATCCTTCAGTACTTCATAAATTTTCATTTTGCAAAACTATTCCAACAATTAGTGTGAATGAAGAAGTCCTGAATTATTGATATTTTTGTTTGTCTGTCAATCTTCAGCTTACTTTTTAAATTTTTTTTAAAATTTTTTTCCTGATCAAGAAATGATAAACTTCCGAGGGCATGGGTCACCTTATTTGTTTAGATGTCTGAAAAGCAAATGTAATGAACTAGAGATCTCACAAGTTACAATTCCTGCATAAAATATGTATAGTTTTAATTAGTGGTCAGCTTACATATAGGACAAATCTCAGTCTGAAGTCTCCTCCACCAGACCTGCTCCTGCTGTTACACTCTTTTCTATTATGATTAATAACGTCTGAAATCTGAAACCAAGTCAGCTGCACTATAATAAACTTGGTATCAATTTTACAGGTCACAAATAACCATGTAATTCAATAACCCTCGATGTGTTCCAGACCAACCTGGGACCACGTGCTTGTGGGGAGCAATGAATGGGTAATTTGATGAAGAATGAAGACCATATTCAGGGAAAAGACTCTGAAAGCTGAAAGAATTTTCTGCAGGAGAGCAGGAGGCAGGGTCAGGAAAGGAAAGAATGTTTTCCAGAGATGGTTACTTTTAATGTCATGAGCTATCTCCAGTCTTTTAAAAGTGTCTATGTGTTTTGGAGTGTGTCCGAATGATGAATAATTCATCCTGAAGAGAAAGAATGTGAACAGTTAAAAAACATGACATCAGACTAGAAATGGTCAGTCAGAAAATTGGTGAGGCAGATTAAACAAAAAGTTTGCTTTGAAGGTGAGATTTGGGATCAATATAAGGTGATCTCACTCAATTGCAGCCCATACTGCAGTCAAATACTACAGGAGATTGTGTTAAGAATCAGGACCATTCCCTGAAAACCTATGAAAATAGTTAGATGGAAAGGATTATGTGTTCCATATCCAGCTTGCAAAATGATGTGGTTGAATATGATTCTCAGATTTCTTTTTTATTTAAAAAGAAAGGTGTTCAGGTGTACAGAAAAGCCTGACAATGTGAACCAAGTGAACCCTACAAGCTTGGAAATCAGAAGACAAATTGTGTCCTTTTTCTCATTTAAACTCAGTCTTTTGTCTGCATAGCCACTTGCATAGCTTTGCTTGGCCTTCCCCTTGTTGTGCTCTGTTCTAACAAAATTTTTCATGAGAAAGATGTTCTTTTTTTCACCTCTTAGGGATTAATTGTACCTGAAGGAGACTCATGACCACAACTGGCATCCGTTAGTAAGCACAGATCCTTCCCTGTGTCCTCCTTCTACTTGCAACATCTAAATCCCATCAGGACATAAGTTTCTGACACTGATAGAATATACAATTATGCAACAAGAGATGCAGGGACTTTTTCTTTGTTAGTTTAGGTAGCTTCTATATACAAGCATGTGTTGTGGTTTTAGTAGCCTAGTTTCATTATGCCCATTTTTGGCTCCTCAAACATTATGAAATATATGTATATATAAAAATATATTACACATATTTACAAATATATATGAAGATCACAGGAAGGTTGCTGTAATGTTGCATAAACCAGTCAATCAGGTGATGAACCTCTACAGATGGAACACTGGATCAGAACACTGCCATATGAAAATTTTGTTTAAGAATCTGTGTTAGTCTAAGCTACAGAAAGAATTACTTTATGATGCTCCTTATCTGAAACTTCAAAAGATGAAGAAATCCACACTAATTTTTCATTTTTTACTGGGATTAGAGATATTGAAAGTTTAATTGTGTTAATATTAAATTTTTAAAATTTAAAAATATGTTGCTTCAGATTAAATATTTACTTTTAAAAATATTTAACTTGTTTGGTTGTTTTGTTTTTGTTTTTTTTTTAAATTAATATCTCAAAAACGCTATGCAAATTTGAAAGAGAAAACTACTCTAAAACCTTAAAGCAGACTTTCTTTTTATTTAAGAATTTGTATTTTGTTTCATTCATTTTAGCTGAACTATTTGATAAACTTATCTTAATCTTTGTATATTTCCTTTTTTACCCTATTCCAGTCTTCAGTCACTAAAACATACAGTATTATGTGTATGTTTTAAACATACACACTAAAACATATCTCATTTTGTTGTAGTAAAAAAACCTCTTAGGATTGTAGAAAGGTTTGGGTTGAAAGGGACCTTAAATATCTTCTAAATTCTACCCCTAATATAACATAGAATATACTATATAATCCATGCTTTTCTCAAAGTCCTCATTGACCAAGTGCCTAGTGAAGAAAATAAGGGACTGGTGGTCATATTCAGATCATTGCAATAATAGATGAAGGATGAGATTTTATTTTGTATACTCTGCACAGAGAAATTCAGACTGGCTCTTCCTGTCCTGGAATTCTGCAATCTAGAAAGCATGATGCTGAGCTCTCAGAACAGTATTTCCCTGCCCATATTGTTAATTTGCAGCAAGATTTTACCACTTCTGAGGAGGAGGTGTTAAGCAAGAGGCTTTGCTGTGGGAACATATTCACACACATGGGCTGCTGCTGATAGCCTGAGGATCTCTGGATCACACTACATGGCATGATGTAAAGGGAACCACAGAGCCTTCATGAGAAGCAAAGAAACTCAGTCAGCATCTTCCATCCCAAATATCTTTGACTTCAATTTCTAATTTTAGCATCAAAAATTTAATGCCCAATCTGAGCATTTCCTATTGGTGGCCGTGGGGTTTGTGATCTGACTGAATGCAACATTTGAACAGTTATCTATAGCTCAGATTGTTTTGCTACCAATCCACTTCATCATCAAAGGAGAGAAATAAGCATTTGTAGGTAAAATTGAACTAATCTTGGTGTAGACAACTAGAACAGGCCAGAGAAACATACCCTAGAAATGACTTGTTCTGTAATAACAAGAGAAACCCTAAATGTCAGGAATGGACTCTTACCCTGGAAATGCCAAAATAACTTGTCTTATGCCTTTGCAAATGCTGACTTCCTGAGCTGATGAATGGCCTCATTCATGTCCTCCAATATTTCAGCAATATTTTCCAAAATGTTCCTCAGCTACTTGCCCACTGCCAGATAAATATATCTTTTTGTTTATAATTAATTCTTGATGAAGACACAGTAGAACACTGTGCCTGCTTACTTAAGGTGAGTTTCCACAGCACCCTTGTTGCCTGCCACCTGAGAGTTACTCTGTTTTCCACAGAGGCTCTTTAAAAAAGATCATGAAAGCCTGATTTATGCTTTGCATTCATAGCACTGGACAGAAATTATGGTAACTGGCCTTCCTCCTTTCTTCTGTGAATCATTGACAGATTGTCCAGAATATGCAGCTGCTCAGGTGCTGATCTGGATTTCTCCCAAGCAGGATAGTGTGTTCAATATTTTCTTATACTGTGGCCCTTTGTTCTATCAATTTCTTGTGTCTTCTTCATTTGTCTTTTGAATGCAGTTCAAATACTCTTTTGTCTGCCTTCTAGTGTTTAATGTATTGAGCACTTGTAGGTGTATCTTCAGTTGGTTTCAAAAGGCTCTTGCAGAGAAGCTTTTGCTACAAAATCTTGGATGTTTGTCTGCTTGCAAACCCAGCTGAAAAGGTCACTTATTTATGAAAAAACACTTTTTTCTGACTGCTTGTCTTGAACTGAAGCCGGGTTTATTTGTACAGGTCCTTCTTTTTCCGAAGCTGGAATTTATCTACTTACTCAGTAGATCCTTATAGTCTCAAATATAGGATACTTAATTAAATAAATATACCAAAACGTCTAATCAATATAACTGAGCACTTGGGAAGGTTAAAGGTCTTCAAGATACTTGTGGGAATGTGATTCAAGGCAGTCTTGATTCTGCTTCTTGTTTCCTGTTTTGCTGCTGAATCTTTCTCATCTGGTGTAAATCAGTATAATATCAGTGCAGCCAATGTGAATCCACTGGCTGGGATTCACACCTCTGAAAATATCCACAGAAGCCACATTGGTTAAATTCTTAGATGGATCAGAGAACACTTGTTGATACTCTTAAGACAGAAGACAACTGTTCCCCTGGATTCAGTAAAAATTTGAAGCTAGGATACTCAAAGAAGTGTTATTTCTGCTGCTTTCCTTGTCCCATTTCCATGTATATTTTCATTTCCACATATATGTTCTCCTTTCTGGTAAGATATGAGACATCATTTATACTTCAGATAAAACCAAGCAAAAACTGTATCCTGTGCTTCTGCCACATTATGCTTGGCATTTTATCCAGGGATCTGAGAGACAGTACTGTGTAACTAAGTTAGTTACTAGCATTTAAAAAGACTCTCAAAAAAGTCCATGTCTGGGTCATGAGTTGGGGTTGTTCAGCTTATAAGAGAGAAGGCTCTGATGAATAACAGCTTGTATAGTCTTCCAGCACCTAAAAGGGGCTACAAGAGAGCTGGATACGGACTTTTCACATGGACATGTGAAAAGGAACATGTAAAAGGACAAGGGGAAATGACTTTAAACTGAAGAAAACTGGTTTCAATAAAACATTAGGAAAAAAAAATATTCATTGTGAGGGTGGTGAGACACTGGAACAGGTTGCTTGGAGAAATTGTGGCTGCTGCATCCCTGGAGGTGTTCAAGGACAGACTGGATGGGGGTTTGAGCAACTCTACATGCACGTAGAAGTCAAGAAGATATCTGAATTAATTCCAGAACAACTCGGAGCAGGAGCCAGCTGTAGTTTTGTTAGAAGAGGCCCTAGTGTTGGTGAACATTTTAAAAGGGGTGAAAAACATCTCACATAGCTTTAGAATGAGGGACCTCAGTTTAAGCATCAAATATGTAACTCCTCAATTCTTCTAAGACTACTATGTTGACGAATCTTTGCTATCTTCTGCCAGCCCTGCTTGAAAACACAGTGGTTGCAATCTTCCCTGAGGAACTGGCAGCATGTCATTACACTTGTTTGCAGCAGAGTAAGAATTTAGGGAGCACCTTACGGACAAAAGTAGCACTTATCTCTCCTGCTGTTCTGTACTTTGGTACACACAAAGGAACAGGAGTAACTGGAAAAGCACAGGAGCCTAGAGGCAGCTGCTCTTCTGTCCTGTAGTTTTATACAGGGTGGGCAGTCAAAGCAGAGAAATACAGAGGTACATAGCAGCAATTTTTTCTTCTGTATGTCCCAAGAAGAAGCTTTTTGGGAAGTCTTCAAATGCCTGAAATTCAAAAGTTTTCACCAACTGATCTCAAACTCTTTAACACCAATTGCATGTCCCATTTTCCACCTGGGAAGTCTGAGACATGAAGAAGTGATGAACATGCATGAACTTGTGGTGGGGACACTGTCAGCACACAGGTCTGTTAAGGCCCATAACATTTCTCCAGTATGGGCATACAAATTGTTCTTTTAGCTGGGGCATGACACAATGCCAAGTGAAATCAGCACTACATGCTTCCATTGGCTTCAGTGGAATTATGTACTCAATGGGTATGTGGATTATAAAAGAGTGAAATGTACAGGCTTTGAGGGATGGTTTGATTCTGTTCTTTCCAAAGACATTCATTTTATCAGAAAAGGGAAGAATTGGTGGGCTGGGTATTTTAAATACAGCTTTTAGCTTGTCATCAATGTTTTAAAAGAGAGCTGTGAGATGAAATTTTTATTCTTCTCTCCTCTAACCTCTTTTCCTTTTCTTTTTTTTTTCTTCCTTATAAAGAAAGTTGTAAAGTATGCTTAAGTAAAGGCAGTTTGAAGGGGATTTTTTTCCTATATATATTCTTGGTGTATATGGTTTTGACCATTATTTTTGATTACCTGTTCTGGCATGACCGAGATTTCCTGTATTATTTCTAATATTTCTTTTTCCTCCCTGGGGAAATTTCATGCCTGCTTTTAACATTTGTCCTTTATTTTTACTTTGTGAAAACTGAGGCAGGGAATTAACTTTGTGTCACTGCCATATCTATTTTTTAGTTAATAATATCTTACATTTACAATATCCTCCTCGGTAATCTCCTTGGATGACCTTCCTGCCCTAACACATTTCTATCGCTTCTATTGTCTCCTCACGTGTTATTCTTTTCTCTACACATTCTCATCTCTCCCTTCCATAATCCCCATTTTATCTCTCACATTTGGTCCCTTTGTAACCTTGATTACTTTGTACAGAGTATTTTTCACTCACGTTGGCACACCTTTTCCCTTACAGTATATTTACTGGGTAGGTAATACACAAATACATAAAATTCCGTGAGGCAAATGTGAATTTTACTTTGAATTCCTTCCAATTTCATTCACTTGCCCCTTCCTTTCATGATTCTCTTTCACTTTTACCCAACAGTGTCAGTTCTAACAAAGCTTATTTCACTGAAATTGAACACCTGCACTTTTTCTTCTGTATAGAAGAATACTCCCTTGTTTACTCCGTTGGTAGAAATGTAATTATATTATTCCTCTTTATTCCCTGCTTCATGCCTTTGCATGCTGTCTGGATCAACTAACCAAAAGGACATTAATGAAAGGTTATTTTTTTGCCTCTATTCTTCTACATTATGTATATAAAAACCCCCACCTTACATTTTTGCTCTTTGTTCTCTCAAGTATCTTTCTCTATTCTTACCAACACGCATTTTTCCCTCACTTTGTCTGATCTCTCCATGTGCCTTTTGTCCATTCTTTCTTTCCACTCAGTTGTTCTCTTTGAGAGTTTTGTGACTGACTTCAATATAACTTGTGTTTGAACTCATATGCCTTCTCCCCTGTGACCTTAGGTTGCTGCTAACACTGAGAACCACAAGTTGTAAGTCTGTGCCCTGCTGCTTGTACTAAACTTGTTGGGGACGCAAGCACAAAAAATTTCCTGTCTGCTCAGGAGAACCCTGGATCACTTCTGCATGTCCCTCTCCATCCCACTCCTTAGAATGAATCTAGGTGACCTTTGGTGCAGGACTGCTGCTCAAGCTTTTTTTTCTGTCTGGGGTATCCACAAGCAGTTTAAAATGGGCTTGTGTGTTGCATTCCTAAATTTGAAGTTGGACACCTGGAGATATTTTTTGACAAATTAAAAATAGACTGAGTAGAGCAAAACTACTCTGGTAGGTGTCTCATAGCTCTCTGCACCCATACCCCACCAATCTTAAAAATATATCTGGCTGGATGTATTCCTTCTTCAGAGATTGCAGCAGCTTTCCTCTGTGCTGTTTCCGAAGGATATGCTCACAGGACATAGTTTAGGTGATAAATGGCTGTGTCAGGATGGATGCCAGCATGTTCTACTTCAGTGCCTCTATACTAGAGAGGAGCAGAAAAAAGGACTGAGCCTTGTGCTCATGGGCAGCATAGTTGAGCCAGTGAGTAGCAGGCATCACACTTCCATGTAGCTGCCTCAGGAGTGAATAGGCAGCTTATTCCATTGCTAGAGGAAAGCTGGTCATTCAGAGTTTTTCTGGACAGGGAATACAGGGCAGATTTTGATCTGAAGCTGGGTTCAAACACCTGGCATTAATTTCAGGTCAAGAATGTTCATGAGGGAACAGTCATGCAGACTGGTTACTTTATCTTCGTGGTCAAAAACACAACGTGGGAACTTTCCTGACTCGACTGGCTGTCTTGACTTCACCTCTGGGCAAGAGATTGTCTGCACCTTCTTTTGCATTACTGCAGGCTATTTATCACCTCACCTCTCTGCCCCAAATGAGAAAAGTCCTTTGCATCCCTAGTTTCTGGGAAGCTAAAGCACTTGGCTTTGGGCCACCCTGCCCAGACAAAGGCACTTACCTGCTGCAGGGCTTTTCCTGGGCTGGAAGAAACTTATTGCCTCAAGCTAGTAAATATTGTACAGCACTACAGTAAATTGACTCTCAAAGACAGCAGTTTGGCTCTCCCAGTGCTCAACAAGTCAGCACCCTTTATCAATATAATTCTCTCCCTAGATATTTTCATTTCCAAAGTATTGCACCTTGTCTTGCTTGCAAATCACAGGCTTATTCTCATGGAGGTATCTAATCCTCACTCTCCTGGAAGTTAATCCTGTAGTCTACCTTTTCCCCAAAAATACTCAAAAAAGAACATAAAACAAAATACAAAGACAGCCAAGATCATGTACCTTTTATAACTTCAAATTAGTCCCATCTGTGCCATGGCTGAACACAGAAATGTAATATAAAAAAATTATACCCATACTATCACTTGAAAGATTTGGGGCTTAACAGAATCCTTTTTATTTTTTTTTTTATGTGAAGATTTAAACCCACATTTATCTGAAATTAAAAAATAAAACAGTCAGTTTTCTAATTAATTATACAGATGAAGTATTTATAATGATTGGATAAATAATACAGATGAAATATTTATAATGATAGGATAAATGCATTTTATTTTTATTCAAATTTTCTAAAGCATTTAATATTTCTGAAATTCAAGTCAAGAAAAAGAGAGCATAATAGCCTAACAGGGTAAAAGTTTTCTTTTTTAATTTTGATACTTTAATCAACAGTTTGGACTTGAGTCTGTTGTCAAGCCCATATTTACCAGATGTTGCTTTCCTACAATATCTTGAGTTACATGGTGTTATGCCAGAATGATATCAGCTTCTCACTGAGATTCTGCTCTTCTTCAAGTCAGAGTAAAACTCAAGGAAAAACAGGGCATCCAAATAATTTATTATAACTTTATACAAGCATTGGTAAGGAGAGAATCAGTCTGAATAATTGGTCAAAGTCATACAGTGCAAACCTTACCATTTTTTTTTTTTAAAGCATTTAAAGCATTACATTTTTTCTGATGTGAAGTTAGACTTGTGCTTCCTTGCAGGAAGAAGACAAGACATTTTACAATTAATTTCCAGAGATCAAGAAATCATACAAAACTGAGGGGGAGGGGGAAGGGGGTGCTGGGTGTTTGCCACAGACATTATCTAATTTTTCATAGGATCTAAGTGTGGAAATGAGAGAATAAAATGTATGTGACTCTCACATTTCTTTGCTAATACTAATGGAAAAAACAGATGGGAATTACTAGCTTTTTAGCTAGAAGGAATAATTTTTCTGAGTGCTGTGGCTGTCTGCAGTAAGAGACATTTTGTAGGTTTTGTTCATTATGTGGTGTCAGGTGATTATTATTCTGGTACTACGAAGTGAAGGGATATGGTCCTTTGTTTCTAGGTTAGTGGATATAAGGACCATTTATCTTTGGCTGACTGAAAGAAAAGTCTCTTATAGTGAGTGTATGTTGTTTGGCACATATGACAGCTACTCAGATCAGCTCAGGGGCAGAATTTTGTCACAGTACTAGAAAGGTGATTTCAGAAAAGTTTAAGCCACTTTCAAGAATGTGACTACAAAATATTCTCAGGAAATGGAGGAACATGGCATTGTCATGGCAAGGGCAGGGAGATTGCCCCTTGCATTTCCCTCTTTCTGTTTTGAGAAGCAAAAGGAGTGCTTTAGATTTAATGCATTCTCAATTTTCAAAGCTGCCTCCTTTGTCTGAAAATATCCTATGCTTGCCTATGCTTACACATGCATATGTGCAGCTTTGCACAGAATCCCAAAAGGTGGAATTGCCTTACATTTCCAACATTGGCACTTTTTTCCTGAGCTGATAGCAATTGAGATCTTTCCTGATTCATCATTTCTAGTCCAGGAAAGCTACTTTTAAATACAGTGGAAACAAATGAAAGAGGGCATAGCTGTCTTGAGGGTTGCTTCCTGCAGAGCACAGGGTCCTGCCTTTTCTTTCCATCAAACACATAGAATTTACACTGGAGTTTAGTGACCCCTGAAATTATAAAACAGATCAAAACAAGATTTAAAAAAAAAAAGGTGACAACAGGTAAAAGAGATATAGAGATAGAAAAAAACACCCAACAAGCTTTTTCTATGCCTAAGAAGGAAACTAGACCAAGGTAATTAAAAAAGAGCAGAAAAAGAGACAAAGAGCTAGACCATGGCATCATTATTTATGTTGGTATAGCAGCTTATTCAACAAATGTTCTTTTCTTTTTTGATGCAGGGCAATCTTCTTTTTATTGTCATTTTTACTGCTGTAGCACAAAAGAGGCCCCTTTATGGGCCAAGACTCATAAGTTCCTTATACTGTGAATAATAAAAGATGATTGTTATTTTTTGAGGAGTCCCTTATGATACAGGTATTTTCCCCACCATGTTGCTGTGAGGGAAGGGTGGAGGGCCAGAGCCTGCCCTGGGGGATGACTCACCATCACCATGTCTGAAAAAATCCTTACCCCCTGCAACTTTGTGGAGAGGCACCCTGCTACTCGTTGGGCCTCCTGATCAGTGTGGGAACAGAAGGTGTGTTTAATACCACCAGTCTTGGAGTACTGAGATGCCACTGTGATCAACATGAATTCACTCCCTTATTATGAGATAGAGAGAGAGAAGGTAACAGCAAATTAATTTTTTTTATGCTAAACTACCAGGTGTAAGTAACTAGTTATAAAAATCAAACAGTACAAAGCTATAATTAACTTTGGTTTTGATTTTCTATCTGAATGCTTTCCAGTTTCCCCAGATGAGCTCTGGAAATCCCCAAATGGAGATCCCACAGCCTCTCAGGACAACCTGTTGCAATGTTTGACAAATTTCATTGTGACTTGTATTATCTTTACTCCCAGCTGATATTTCCCTTGCTACAGCTTTGGATTCCTGCTTCCTCTTTTTTTCACTGGCTATGTTTTGGAAGACTCTGGCTATCTTATAACTCCTCCATGAAGTTGTTGTAGACAGCAGTTAGGTATCCACCCAGATTTCTCCTCTTCAGGCTGAAATAGTCCAGATCCCTCAGCTTCTCCTTGGATGTTTCATGCTCTACCCATGCGATTTGTCCTCCACTCAGAAAATTAATGAAATTTGTAATTTTTAATTTAGCTTGTTTTTTGGTTTGTTTTTTTTTTTTCCTGGAATACCAGGGAATTAAAAATTTGACAGAATACTCCAAACATCAATTCAGAAATGCTAAAGAGATAATAATAATCATGCCTCTTGACCTGTTGGCTGTGACAATGTTGACAGCCAGGAGGCTGAAGGAAATGATGCTTTTTCCCTGTTTATTCTGTCCTCCCAAGACCTCACCTGGAGTGCTGCATCCAGCTCTGGGATGCACAGCATAAAAAGGACATGGATCTGTTTGAATGAGGTGAAAAGGCCAGAAGAGGTCAAAAATATGATCAAAGGGTTAGAGAACTCTTTCTGTGTAGACAGGCTGAGAGAGTTGTAATTGTTCAGCATGGAAAAGACTCCAATGAAACCTCAGTGAAACCTGCCAGTACTTAAAGGGTGATTAGGAAAAAGAGTGAGAGTGACTTTTGATATGGAGAGATAATGATAGGACAAGGTGGAATGGTTTTAAATTGCATGAGGAGACACTTAGATTAGATGTTAATAAGAAATTCTTTACCCAAAGAACTGAGTAATGAGTCACTGGCACAGACTGCTCAGAGAAGCTGTGGGTGACCCATCCCTGGAAGTGTTCAAGGCCAGGTTGGATGTACAACCTGGTCTAGTAGGTGGCATTTCTTCCCACAGCAGGGGGATTGGAAAGTGATGATCTTTATGGTTATCACCAACCCAGACTAATCTATAATTCTGTGATAATGAGCCCCACGGTGCTGTTGAGCTTCTTGCCTGCAAGAGCACAATGCTAACTTCTCCAATCACATTTCAGTTCAGTATAAATTCTTCAACCTCATGTTCTTGATTACTGATTTCATTAGGAAAATGCCTCACCTCTTAATTGTTGCCATCTAAACCAATAATTGTTTGAGACAGCTTTCATAAAAATAATATCATATCCAGATGAATTATATCTGCTTGTCCAAGTATTCTGCAGGTTATGAACCAATACATGTTGCATACAAGTTCATGAGCTTGCCTCTTCCTGACAGACAAATCCCCATAATATTTAACACAAATTCTGAGTATGCATGAGTTTATACACATAGTTTTTAATAAAATACAATTTAAATAACCACTTAAGTAAAAACAAGAACTGTGTTTCATTTAGTAATTAATTATTCATGGAGTGGAAATTCAACAAGAAAAAAGATAAACAACACTGAGATATCCTGTTTTAGATAACTCCCAAAGGGGCTTTTTGGGACTGGGAACTCCATGACAGCACTGGAAGAGATGCCATCAATCTGTACTGCACTGCATGAAAAGTGAAAGGGAATTAAGTATTGTGGGCCATATAGAAGTCTGACATCCATGTCCTGGAGGCATAACCACTCTCAAGTTTGGCATCATAAGCAAATCCTAAGGAGGATGGGAAGGAAGTCAAGACATATGATAACTTTTCCCAAGTATGATAGCACTTGAGGAACAGAATGAAGTAAGAAAAATTTCTCACTTATAGATGCAGAAAGTTAGCAAAATAGTGGCAGAGTAGAGGCAAGTATAAAGGATTTTAGTAAGAGGTGTTTCCATGGCCAAAGTAGAAATTCTTTTGGTGGCAAGTCCAAGATGGAAATATCAAGACAAGGTAATATGATTGGATGAAATTTTATATCAAAAGCTGATGGATAAAAGCTTGGATTAGAGCATATGTGAATGATCTGCAGAGGTTGTGAAGGATTAGCGAGGGAGCAGCTGTCTGCGTGTGGTGCCACAGCAGAGTCCTCCAGGCTCAGCCTCAGACCATTGCTATATTGCTATAAATATTGCTATAAGGAGGACGATCAAACCCATGAGGTGTTTCAAGATGACAGCATAAAATATTGAGAACATTGAAAAAAGAAAAAGACAATTTAAGCTGATCCTTTTCTTAAGAAACCAAAGCTAGAGCAGAGGTGTACCATGTCTTTGCATTAAAAAAGAAGAAGGAAAGAGGAAAGTGCTTAACCTTGCAAAAGGAAAATCGAAGGAGATTTCCTTTGAGAATTTTGATTCTGTGGCATCAAGAGTCAGGGGAAGAGTTGAATAAAAAGTAAAACCACTTAGCTACCAGAAAGAATAGTGAGCTCTGTTTAAAGCTGTTGCAACAGATAAAGGAACTTTAAACAGCAGTAATTTTAAAAGTCATTAAGGACAAAGAAAAAGAGAAATCAAATATTAAATAACCTTTTAAATGAATGGCATAAGGCCTCCTTGAAATGCAAAAAATCTGAATGACCTTATTAAAGACAGACAAAAATAGGAATTTACCTGAACACACAGAAAGTGGATGGAGTTGTATTACAAGACATACACCAAGAAACCAGATTGTTAAATTAATATAAGACAGAAAAATCACTTACTGCACAGTTTTCCAAATAAAGCACAAAATCTAAAACAGACAGCAACTTTAGAGGGGAAAATATTTATTTTATGTTATAAGATATGCCAGAGATCCAGAAATATGCAAGGTCAGAAAGTAGTAACTGGAATGGTACATATTAAAAGCAGTATTTCTGGAACAAATCTCTTGAGAAATTACTTGTATGGGTTTTGTCCAGCTGCTGGAAAAAGCCTATGAATTAGTTGTATTAGAAACATTACTATGGAGATGGTGGTGGTTTAGACCAATTGTGTACTTCTTCTGTCCTTATTTAGCCACACTAACTCCCACTAAAATTGATCAATGAATGGATTACTTGCAGAATAACCCACTTTAGTCCCTGGCTGAGCAGCTTTTTCGTGCTTGCTTTCTCCCTTGTATGTGGTTTACAGGATAATGCTATTCCCTGATGAGTTTTAAATTGGATTTCTCAGCTGCAGAAACTAAGTGCTCATTCACTAAGACAGTGACAGAACAGAAGATTTTTGGTGTCTGTGAAAGCTGAAGCTGAGAAAAATTACTGAGGTCAGCGAGTTCCTCGGGTTTTCTGATGTTTAGATGTCCCATGCAGTAGGGCACTAAAACTGCCCTGTTGGCGTGATGGATTTGCAACTGGAGTCCTTCCAAGTACCAGCAGAGTACTTCCAAGTACAATGCAGAGACTGATGGCTAGGCTGGAACAACCCATTCTACCCAGTGCAATCAGGAAGCATTTGCGAAACAGAAAATTTAACAGTAAGAAGGTTTTGGAGTGAGAGTAGGTGGAAATGAATTTAATCATAACAATTCCAACTTGGAAATAAAGAGGGAGAGAAATGAAAATGCTGAATCATTTAATTTTGACATTTCTAAGTACCTAATATTAAGTGACATATTTTATCATGGAAACACGAGAATGCTACTTTCAACACACTTTTGAGAAAATCTACCAATTCTTTGGTATAAAACCAATACTTTTGGCTTAAAAAGACTGAAATTACTTTTTAAAGACAGAGAAAGAATAAAATGATTGACATTAAATCATACATGTAATTTTAACAAAATATTTTTATTGAATTTCTCTTTTAATTGAAAGAAAAGAAAGATTTTCTCAGCCCTTCCCAAAGTAGGGATATCTATTCTCTTTGCATTTTCTTCCCTGTGGCTATACTGACCTCAGTATCCAATTTTTACTAAGAAGTAGAAGAAAAAAAAGGTTAAATATTGGAATTAAATATCAGTCAGTGCGTCAGGTTCACCAATCCACTTGGAGTTACCCATCACATCTACAAACTCTAAAAATTACTGAAGTATAAGAAATATGTGAAGAAAAGGACTGTCTTTGGATAGGGCATACAGACTGGATGGGTCATGGGGTAGCCATGTCTGTCAGTCAGAAGCACAATGTAGTTCTTTGTCCAGCATGGTTGTTCATTGGATTTTATTGTCCAGGGTATGAAAAAACAAACATATTTTTTCTTTCCTGTTAATTGTGATGTTCTCTGCATATTTACAGAATGGCAATGACATTTGTTGAGCTTCCCTAAGCATCTCCATTTATTGGAGGATTAAAATTGGGGTTTTAAAAAATGCCCAGAGAAATAGAAATTTTTTTAATCTTTCTTTAGGAAAAAAATCATCAGAAATATTGGCATGAATGTTGATTGTAGACCTTGTCCCTTTCTCAGAGAAATTGCTTTTGGGTTATGTTTCCAGTGGAAGATACTTCATTTAGCTTGAATGTAGGGCACAGTGCTCTGGAGAAGTAAATATATCCTGAGCTTTGGCACAGTCATTTGGCACAAAGAAGGCACATGTTATTATATCTGGTTTCCTCCTGATTTTCGGGTGGCCCTGTGCCATCCTGAATGGGAGCTTGAATGGTCCAGGAGGTTTGGTTTAGCTGGCTGGGCATGATGGCTTCCTCCTAACAGGTCAGCGCAAGCCTTTGATTGGCACTGAGAGAGATACACCAGAAGTCTATAAAATGATGAGAGTCAAGGAACAGGCCAAAAGAGAATCATTATTTACTGTCTTTGACAATACAAGGACTAAGGAGATTTAAATGGAACTAGCAGGTGGCAGGTCTGGAAAATCAAATCAAAATGGTACTTCACATAACTTGTGAAACTCAGAATATTGTACATGATAAAATACATATGAGTTAAAAATGGAAGGGCCAAATACATGGAAGAAAATCCTCAGGGAAAAAAAAATAAATAGCAACCACACCAAATCAAACCCCAAAATAAAACAGAAAAGAGGCTGCCATGAAAAGAAGATTTTTACAGGCTTGTAAATGCTGCTGAAATCTCTCATATCCTTCTGTGATGTCCATTACTAGAGACAGCTACTGACCTAATCCACTCAGTCTTGGTTTACCAATGTTCTAAAACTTTACGGTCCTTGCTGATGAAAAGAATCAGACTCTGAAAACAGAAGAGTTTGTGAGAATAGAGATATGATAAAGAAATAAATACTATCCAAGGCAAATTCAAAATTAATATAAGATATATTTTTCTCTAGAGTACAGACTATGTAGTCACTGTAAAAATAAGCTATTGAGACAAAGAATTTCACAAGTTTCAAAAATAGTTTGGAGATATACTTGGAGGACAAGAATAACCAGAACAAAAAATTATACTAAATCTTGTTAGTCAGTGTTTAAAACAATCAAGTATTATTAGAGTGTGATATAAATGTGAACCAGATTATCCAATTTTATAAAATGTAAATTGTTTAAAGCCTTTTCTGAATCTTCTGGTTCTGGCCAGCTCTGGTTAGCAGCTGGGAATGGGACTGGTGGGTTCAGTGTAGTGAATTCTTTGGTCCTGTAGGTATCTTTGTTACATAGTGTGCAGCTGAAAAAAATTGAATGGAAACAAGTTGAAATTAAAAGGATCAGAGTGAACTGTGCTCTAAACAATGCATAAAGATATTAACTCCTTCCCCCCAGCAGTATCTGTTGAAGTTTTCATTTGTCTCTGTAGTCTGTCTCTGGTCTCTGTAGTCTTATGCTAGTGGTTACATGAGCACCAGTCCATACAGAAACCCTTCAGTATTGACTTTCCAGGTTGGTTGAACCACACCAGCTGGGTGGGGCTCACTAGTGGTGCAGGATGAGGTACAAGGACACATGGGGAGAGCCTTCACCAAAGAATTGCAGCCTCTTTTTACATGTACACTAGGAAATTGTAGGTTTTCATTATTAAAAAAAACAAAAACCAAAAAACAAAAAAACCCCAAACAAACAAACAAACAAAAAACCCCCAACCAACCAACCAACCAACCAACCAACCAAAACCCCAAGAAACCCCAACATCCAAAATGGCTTAAACAGGAAAATAAAGTTAAAGAACAGGCTTTTTTTAATGAAATATCTCTCCTCCATGACTTATTCAATAAGATGTGAAACTAGCCATATCAAGTTTGTTTAAAGGTCCATCTAACCCACTATCTTATCAGTTTAAGTGACCAGGATTGGATTTTTAGAGAAGGGCTTTGGAACATGGCCAGCATGAAGTAAATCTGTTATAATGTCTTACTTGATGGATCCATGTTCCTTTTTTTTTAAAAAGAAATCTTACCCCCTCTTTGGATAAGCAAAGCTTTGAACAGAAAACAAAACAAAACAAACCCAATACAAAACAAAACCAAAAACACCCTTATGGCTAAGCTGATCATAAGAATTTGCCTGGAAAATACCTGTTGTTAAATACAAACTTTTGAAAAATATCATTCCCTTTTTATTTTTTAATAGTTTCTTTTCTTTCTTTCTTTTTTTTTTTTTTTTTTTTTTTCTTTTGGAACTAAACCAGTTTTTAGATCCCTGTCAGAGATCTGATGGTTTGTAAAAGAATCCATGCAGTGTATTATAAATCAATTCAGGCCTTCTTTAACTGATGAAGATAGATAGCACTACATTAGTATCATCTCACCATTGAAGTAGTTAACCTGATACAGATCTTCCTAACGCATGTTTTTCATGTGTTAGCAATGGGATGAAAAATCCAAAGCCTTTGATGATGGTTGATGCTCTTTGTTTAATATCTGTGCATCCCTTATTAACAGCTTGAGGCCTCAGCCCTGCAACACGCTGGCCAGAGATTAAAGTGTGTCCCTACTCAGCAAAGCTCTGGAGCTCATAGTCATGTATTCCTGAGGTCAGAGCAGGGTAAGCACATGCTGAAATATTTGCCTCATAGCAAACTGCACATGATTTTAAAGTTAAATCTGTTCTTAGAAAATATCCTGCTGCATGTGAATGAAGCTATAGGTGAAATGTGATGGGAACGATCGTTGCACACACTGCTCCCTCCTGTGGGCACCACTCTGCACCAGTTCAGCAGTGCTTGCATCTGTGGGTTGGGGAAATTATTCTGTGAATCAAAACCAGCAATGACAGACTTCTGAAGTGCTGAAAAGTCAAATTTTGGTGTTTTTAAAGAAATGTTTTGATTTTTTACTTCAAAGTGTCGTAGGAGAACAAAATCAAAACATGAATGTTTTGATTAGTACCTAAAGACTTTCTGAAATATTTTGTCACATGAAGTTAGTTTTTTTTTTTTTTTTAATCTGCTTCTTATAAAAAAAAAAAAAATCAGAATTTTTTCAGACTAAAGAAAAATAAAATTCCCTAATATCTTTGTTAAAGATGGCAAGGATGGGTTGAAGGAAAAAGATGGTTTTCTTAGAAAGTTATTAACGATGAGAAGGAATATATTTTTTCCATTTTTTTTTCTGTGTTTTCTGTACTAGAGGAAGTCCAATATCTTAATTTTAAACTTCAATTTGCTTTATTTGATTGAATGAAACAAATTTCTATTTTCTGCCCTTAAAAGTAACAATGGAAACAAAATATTAGACAATATTTTTCTTTAATACAAATAAAATGTAAGAGTAAAAAAATACAGGAACAGTGTTAAAACTATAGTTGTGGCATTTACAGACTACTAAAAGAAAACTGCATAAAAATCTTAACTTTGTAAAAAGAATAAAATGGCAAAAAAAAAATCAATGGAAATATTTCAAACCAACACACAAACATCCCAAAGGGAACTGAAATTGTGCTTGACTGTTCTATTATTTTATAGATGCAGGATAAAAATCTCTCCCTTGGATGTCTTTAAACCTAAAGGAAACAGGAAAAGGGGAAGATACGAAACCCAAGTCCAAAAAAGGAGGGAAATATTGATTGCTATTTTTTTATTTTATGAATATGGTTATTAGATATGTATTATTATATAGTTGCCTCAGATTACCTATCTAGTCCTGTCTATGTTACCGTTTGTACTATGTGATCTTGATTAAAGACAAAATGCTGTACAAGAATATAAAATCTGATGTGTTTGCAGTACAGAGATTAAAATTTTTGTTTTAATAAATCCCTCTGAGCTTCCTCTGTGTTTTGGGTTTTTTTTCAGACAGTCCGTTTTGTCAAGTGGAACACTTATTTAAATATTTCCTATAAAAATTGTCAGCTAAGTTAGCTAGAGAAAAATAATAAATGGTTATCAGAGACTGTCTACATAAACCTTCATTTCTGGCAGTGTTATTGGGAGCACTAATCGTAATTATATGACTCACTTGGCTTAGTGGATGCAGCATGTTCAGAAAGGTACAACATGAAAATAAAGAACAGAAAGACAAATCCTGTTTAACTTATAACCACCTTTGAATTAAGAAACTTGTCAGATTAATATTTTTTATGTTTTATAGATGCCAGGAAAGGCCTCTATAGATATCTGGAGAGGACAGTGTGGGTATTGTCCAGGGAAAAGATGTCCTGCCAAGCTGTATGAAGATGGAACAAAATGAAAGGTTTGGGCCAAATTTTTTATTCCAGAGAGTTCAGTGGATTAAGGATGCATTCCACTTGCTGATCATCTGAGTTCTTCTTCATAGCTATATGTGAGTTCTAGTGATGAAAAATTTAGATTTGAGTAGAGACAGTATCGTATTCACTAATAAACAAATCCAAAGAAAAAGGATGAACCAACTTATTTCTGGGAGAAATGCTCTGAGGCAGTTCTGGTTGTGTCTGTGTGCTGTAAAACATGCAAACATAACATAACCACACTTGGAAGCAGATTTTCAGACCAAGTTCACCAGCCTATAGTTACACTCCCTTAGCATTACACATATATCTGCATGTCTGCTGCTCACACTAATGCAAGGTAAACCTGTTCAAACATATCTGCCCTGTATGACATTGCAGTGCCCCAAGTGATCCTTTTTATTATTTTTTATTATCAGAGCACATTATCGCTATTAATTCTGACACCTGGAGATCATTTCCCATTGGTTCTTGAAAGCATCATGGAACCGGGCTATAAAAAGAACTGATTAATAATCCCTAATCTTGTTTTAGTCTTGGCATCACTCTTCCCTAACTCCTGTCTCAAACAGCTGACTTTGTTTTCACTGTGACACATCTGATGGAAATCAAGTCCCCTTGTTGGACCAAAGGTCTGATATAGCAGTGGAGTGTATGACACAGAACATGGCATTTACAATTGATTAAACACTGGAGTAAAGTCCACCTTGAACCACTGTCCAAAAATTCCATTCTTCCTAGAGATTAGACTGAACTAGAACCTGAAATCTCTAAAGTTGCATGTTTTAGAGAGTTTATAATTGAACTTGAAAAATCTAATCTCAGCCATTATTTTGGGGCACAAAAAAAATTGGATCATCAGGCTGCTAGATATAGTAATCTCTTTGTTTCTTCTGTAACACAACTTTAAAATAAAATAAAAGACTAAACTGGCCATAATGATATGGGAGAATAATTTGGGTTTATAGGATTTTTTCTTGTTTTCCCGAGGAGTTGGGAGAGGGGAAACCTAACTTTAGAAAACTTGCTACAGATGCATAATTTTAGGATTCTCTTTCTGATGCACAATTCAAAAACAAAAAAAAAGGAAAAGGATACAAGGTTAGATGGTTGACTAAAGTCACAAATTATAATAATTCCATGCAGAAGCCTGTGTTTGGAAGTTATTTGCAGCTTTTTTTATTCATGAACTTAGCTAGAACTGGGTTGGATCTTGTGTCCCACAAGCTAAATAATTTAAATAAGTAAATAGTGATTGTCAGTTTTGGTAAGGAGGGATTAATGCATCTTTCCAGACAGTGGAAGTCACATTGTTTGTGAAAAAGAGAAAAAATTTACTTTTGTTAAGTTCTCTATGCAGTGGATAGATAAAGCTATTTAAATCATTCCTGGAAAATCATACATGGATTTGATTCTCACATTTCATAGACAATATAAAAAGAAATTTGGAAATCACTCATGAAAGAGCAGTAAGAATCATTTGATATTTGGGAAACTGACTTCTAACATACTTGAATTGTTGCTTACCCATGGAGGAATAAAAATTTTCAATTTAAATTCCATAGCTGCCTATATTAATTTGTAAGACTGAAGGTTCTAATATCAACAGAATGAGAAGATAATACAAAACTGTAACTATGAAAAGTGTAGAGAAATTCACACTAAAAATTTCAAGAAATTTCTTTCACTAAGGATTATATGAAGTTGTTAAATATCAATGTGTTCAATTTTGCAGCACTTCAATTCTTTAGCAATGATTGTTATGCTTGAATTGAAATTTAATGAAGTTTGAAAACATGGTATAGGCTAAGTATAGTAATTTCAGAGCAAAACTCTATGTCTTGAATATAAAACTATCTTTTTTGAGATTCTTGCAGATTTTAGAATCACCAAGTCTTAATTCTAAGTTCAGAACTGTATTTTCTCATTATAAATATTACAACTACAATGTGGTCTAAGAAATCACTATAGTATTGTGCCAGGGGGATGGATCATAGGAAACTGAAAAAACTTTTCATTTGTATGCTGCATTTAATACACTGTTCTCTTTTGCCAGACACTCAAAGAATTGTACTTTGACTTTGAACTCTATTACCATATTTTCTGAGTCAGTCTTCTTGCTTTGTTTCAGCAATTTCATCCATTTCATCCATCTGAGAGATTTGTGGTGCAAACAAATCAATTTTCTGGGCTGTTGCTCAAGTTTTTACAGCGGGACCTATCTGCACTTGTGGACACTGAGAGCTGAGGGATTTGAAGGGGGGACACACAAAGGCACTAATTTCTTCCATTTTTGGTGAAAAAAATTACTTTATGCTGTTTTACTTTCCTGGTTATTTGAGGTTCTGCACTCAATATAACTTTTGTCAATTAAGTGTTCATAAGTAGATGAATAAAAATAAATACTGAACATAAATGGGGAAATGAAGCTTAAATATTTGTTTTACTCTACTCCTCCATAAAATGGGATTAGAAATATTTTCTGAAAATATTTTGCATGATTCACTTACTGTTAGTCTGCTATAATTACTACTACTGTATAATTTGCTGAAAAATTTATTACAGTGCATAAAAAAGCATGAGAAATACACAAGGTTTGGATTCATCCATGCACCAAAAGCCTCTCTCCTAGTGATTATTATCAGTTGACTGAAGGGCACTATTTTGTTGCACTTTGTAACAGGCCAGGAAAGTAGAGAATATATTTGTATTATTATCACACTTAGGAACCCTAGCCAAGGACTTTGTGCCAGTACTGTTCATTTACAAAATCTAATGGTTCCTAGTCGACAGAAATTAAAATCTCAGTATAAAACAAGACATGAGAAAGAAAGAAGCCTGATGAAATAATAATGCAATTTAATTGCTTTTGTTATCCACCCTTGTCAGGTTCTTGATGCCCCATAGCACCATAACAAGTAATTGGTGACAGCAGCTTCAGTTTGAGATAGCTAAATTTAGGCATCTGCATGAAGGTGTCACCAGTGATCTGAGGGTCCATGCTCTCATTATACATAAGAAAGGGACATGGAGCATGTCCCAAATGGCCTCCAGCTGCCTTTGTGGATGTAGATGACCCTTAGCATAGGTACAGACATGGGACACAGCTCACTTTCCTTAACACTGTAGCTTGCTGAAGTTGGAAGAAACACATCAGTGTGAAACAGATAATGAGAAAACAAAAGTCAAACCTAAAAAATCCGGTGGAGATTTTTGATTTATTGTTGTAAATGGCATCTTTACTAATTTAAAATACATTTATGACCACTCAGAAATGCTCTTTTAGAACGTAAAACATGAAGCAAAGAGAGAAATGATATCTTGTACGGAATACATGACTCACTTTGGAACTGCCAAAGAAGATTTCTTCCAGACTTTCTGCAAAGCATCAATTACCTCAGACAATTTGCTGCCAGGGGCAGCAACAGCTATACCTCTGGATTTGTTAAGATAAAGGAAATATGTCATGCTGTCCACTGTTGTAATGTAATGGGCCTGTTAAATGTTGCAAAGTTTTCTTAGGGAAAAAAAATCAAAAGAGGCACACAAAATGAAAAGAAAAAATGAGGGCCTTCTTTCTGTCCACCATTTTATACGCTTTTAGGATACATGGTTCAAAGAACCAGAAAAGCCTATTGTTGAAGTAAGATCCCAGTAAAAAGAATTGAAGATATTTTTCTAGAACTTCACTGAAGTGTCTTACACTTTTTCAGCCTCAAACTAGCAACAGAAGAGTTAAGAATAGAGGTAGAAATAATTTTTTAATTGCTAGTATATAAAATATCTGTGAATCATCAAATGGGAATTATTTTTCTGCACTAGGATTCAGCTAATTAGAGGTGGAAACAATTAGTGAAAATATATATATATATATATATATATAAAATATATATAGAGAGAATATGAGAATATACAGAGAGAAATATGGCAAATAATCATTAGAAATTTTAATTTTCAAATTTAATATGTACTTTTAGTTTATCGATACTTATAATTCTAAAAGATTTTTATCTCAATGCAAAAAATAATAAAATTCTCAAGTACCAGGACGAGAATCTGCCTATCCCTAATTCTAACCTCTTCATTCATCATCTGTAGGGAAAAAAAAAAAAAAAAAAAAAAAAAAAAAAGAAAAGTATGATGGAAATTAATTCTAGCTTCATAGATTTCACTAATTAGAAATGTGATCCTGTGATGATTTGTGGCAAAGACTGATGTAGGACAGGAAGTTACAACAAAAATGTGAGAGAAGTTAAAGGATCTGCATTCAAAAATTTGGTCATGCTGTCTTGACATAATGAATAACTAGTGAAAAATTTGTAGACCTAAGTAGCCATCTACCATTGCAGCGCACACTACAACTGCAACAGGATTTTATAGCTACTTCATTAAAGAGTGAGATGCAGCCAAAGCTGCACAAAAACCAGATAAATGTTTGTGTTGAAAGAATCATTACTTCTTGATGCTGCTTCCAATACTTCCTATCTTAAAAGAGTTGCAAGTTTTCTGAGCTCAACAAAACTTGAGTTAGAGAAACTTTAAAATACATTTTTAAATAGTTGGTTTTGATCAGGGCTCACATCAAACACCAAGTGTAAAGGGTTTCATAATAAAAGATTTTGTACCTTTGAAAAGCTAGAGGTTAATAATTTCAGTTATTTTTAAAAGCATCTAGGGAATATTTTGAATTTACAAAAGAGATACAGCTGAAAGTGTGGTAAAAAAATTTACATAAGTGGTATTTTAATAAAAGCCTCTCAAAAAGCAGCTGATAAATGTTCTAGTACTGCAGTATATCTGATTATATCTTAATGCATTAAGTAAATTTGGTGCTCACCAAAAAAGGATGGCTTTGATTTACACACTAGAAGTCAGCATGGTCTGTGACAGTAAAATCTTCTATATTCTCATTCTAGTACTTCTAGCTTGTGGTGTCCTGTAACTTAGAGACTCTCAGCTGCTGCATGTGGTATCATGTTCAGGTGCCCATGATTAATTTCAGGGATGTTTGTTCCACACAGGAAGGTGAGACAGGTCCACATGCCTGGAGATGTGGAAGCAGGGTGCTAGGCACAGGACACACATTGACTCCAATATTGGAAGTTGCATTTGGGGAAAAGGAGGAAGAGCAACAGAAGAGAACATGAAATGCCATGAGAAAAGGAAGAGGAAAGGTAATAGGAAAGGGGGAACTTTTCAGTGGCTAAGGAGAAGGAATAGTGATGGATGCCCAGAATGAGTGTCCTTGAGTGGGGGTCTCTTCAGTGCAGCAAGAAGCAACAGCAAACATGATGAGGAAAAGAATGATGACACCTTCATGGTGCTTTTTCCTCCGGGATGGCTCAAGCTTCCTATTCCTGTTTTCTGCCCGTTAGCCCTGGCTGGAACGTGCTAATTGGACACAGATGTTGCACATCCATTGGCTGCTAAGACTCTGCAAATGTAGCCCTGGATAGTACTATCAAATATACAACTGCCTATTATCTTCTGTGCTGCTTTTCTTGGTTCTCTTTTGTGTAAACTGAAATCTGCAAAGAAAGAAGTGAGGCCAGGTGTTTCTTATGCTAGCAGCAGTCACTTCCCATGAGAACCTGTGAGAACAGCAACATCAGGGTTTGGCAGGCACAAGACTGTGAGAGCAACAGCACCTGAACTTAAACAAGGGAGAAACAAGGGGAAAGTGCCACAGGTACTTTTGAAAACCCTGTTATAACACCATAGGGGAATGGGTACAAAACTGCAAACTCCAGGCCCTGAGCACTACTGATGTTAAGGCATAAAGTTGTCTCTACCACTGGGCTTCACTACTGACCCAGGAATCCTATTTTTACACCACTTTTTGTAATTCAAATAGTCAGCCAGATGTTCCTACAGGCCCTGGTCCATAAAGGTGTTTTTACCTCAATTCATTGTCAGCACTGGAGAACTCTCAGTCATTTCTCCTTATCCTGCAGGTGGAGGTGCCAGCCCCAAGAGCTGAGATTTGACAGATATTTGTAGGAACATGTTTGGTCTGCTTCAGTACAAACATAAACTAGGTCAGCAAACCCTCTTCGCAGGAGGAGTTGTGATTAGCAGCCCAGGGCAATGTTTTCCAGCTGTGCCACCACAGCCCTCATGAGCTGGTCTGTCAGTCTTACAGATGTAGCACGAGGGAAGTAGAAGAAAGAACTGAGATGTTTTCAGAGTGCCTACTGCAGGCACCTGTCCCTCCAGGGAATCCAAGGGAGATCTGACACTTCTCTATCAAACTCTCTCTCTCTGCTATTACACAGTTTAGAAAGAAGCAAGAACTGCTGAAATTTGGGAACAGTAAAGAGCTCTGTGCTTAGATATCCAGTGGTCTTGTTAACCCAAAATGATCGGATGATATTTGCTGCTTTTAGAGGATAAGTGTGTTGTAGAATTAATGGTTAGACTCTTTTTTTTTTTTTTTTAGCTGGAATAAAAAACAAAGTTAATTAATCCAATGTTATTCTAATATATTTTTGATAGTGCACATCTTATGAAATGTATAAATAATCTACCTGAAGAAACTAAGATTGGGGAAGACTGCCTTCTAGTTTTAAGGAATTAATTACTGAAAAGCTGCCTCAGTTGAAGAAATTTCTTCTAAAACCAGAATTTTTTCTTTAGAGTTCTTTATACAACTTCCTTCTTATGTGACATCTAAAGAAAATAAAGAATGCTACTAAGACTGTATCTTCCTCCTGGAAGGTGTTTTGTTGAGGGATGACAATGGGGAGAGCTGTCTACACAGGAGCATGTGACACACTTAAGTCAGCTTTCATCTCCACGGGGAATACAGTTTTACTGCTAGCTCATAAAAGGGGAGTGAAAGGCAAAAACCTGGCATTGTGTCGTGGGTCTAGGTGCAGAACACTTCAAGCACACTGAGGACATCTATTATCTTGGAGGGAAAATCAGGCTTCTATAGATCTAGAGGACACTTCAAGAGCCTTTGTTATAAGAATCCAGTGGAGACTGGAAAATGTGTATTTCATTGCAAGCTATAAAGAGAAGTTGGATGCCTTAAGAACAGCATCAGAATTGGATCTGATGGCAAAAACACACTTTTAATAAACATCATTATATATTTGCCTTACCAGTTAAACTGTTAGCATATTACAAACTGACTGAGTTATGAAACATTGAGAAACTAAAGCAGCACAGTAGGAAGCAGATGGCATATTTCAGTACATCAAGAATAAGACTTCTTGCAGTACAAATGGTTTGACAATTCCAGTTATTGAGATGTTGTCTGTGTGTTTGTTCATATGAGTTCTTCCCTAAATAAGCAGAGGTGGGAAGATAGATTTTTTCACCAAACAGAAAGACAAATTTGTGAAGAGTGTAATCCTAAGAGATTAAGCTCTGCCTTCAGTCGGTATAACTGATTGCATTTATTTCTCATAATATCCAAAATAATAATTTTACCTCATCATTTGAAATTTTATTTCTATTATTACATAGTAAATCAAAAATTTGAGAGAAAAAGTAATTTGAAAGAGAAAATATAAATATTGAATTAAAAAAACCATAGCAAAACAGATTTTTCTCAAAAGAAGATATCGGAAAATAACCTCTCAACTGAAATTTTTCCATTTGACAAACAAGATTCTTATTGAAATAATAAAACCACTCTGAATTACCTTCTCCTATGAATGTCGAGTTCTGAGTCAAAGGGTAGTTGAAATATGAAATACTGTTAACTTCTTTAAATTCCTGTTACAGATACAACTCTTCAGGAAAATTCCCTTTGCAACTTGCTGTGTATCATTTAAAATGTGTATGAAGGGTTAAGCAGAGAAAATTGATTGTTTAAGGATTATTTTAATTTTTAGGCTGGCAACAGTCTCTTGGCACATAAAGTGACAGGGTGAAGTAGATTAATTTTTCTACATATTCCTTTGCTTGGATGACTCTTTAGGTATGAGCCAATATCGATCATTCCACCCTGTATCATCCTTTCGTAAGTGAAATTTGTGGCTCTAGAACTCAAACAGGCAAAAGGACTACTTACAAACCGGGAGATTCAGCTGCTTTAGAGCTCTGAATGTGCTTTAGAATTTAGTGCATTCAGGACTGAGCATAATCCAGATCTTTATGGGCCTAAACTAACCATAATTATCAGCTTTTACTGAGCTGCCATATTCACATTCACATATGGTGTTGCACTGCACAAAAATGGGATGCTCTGCTAAATGTTTTGAGTTATACTGAAAACAAGAAGTATTACATGAAAAGGAACTCTATTTGTTGCAGCTATACCAGACCACAAAGCCCCATCTATTAGCCTGTTTCAACCCTGAAAACTAAAGCTAAGAAAGCTACTGCCTCATCCTAACATGCTGAGATGGTTGGATTAATGTTTGAAATCTCAGCGGAACACTTCCAAGACATGAAACATAACATGTCCTCTTCAGAAATAGAAAGGACAGCTGGAAGGGCGTAAATCTGTGAAGCCAATAATTTTAAATGGTTCAGATGTTGTGCTTACCAGGATCTCCCAGGTCAGATCAACCAAAACCTTATGGGTGAGGATTAAAAGGAGAACAGGGACAGGGGACATTATAGAGGGGGCCTGCAAGAAGCTGCCCAGCTGGGAAGACTGAGTGGATGAGACCCTCTATGGACAGACAGGAGCAGCCTCCTATTTGCAAACCCTTCTTCCTGATGGGGGACTTTCCCCACCTCTGTCTGCTGGAGGGACAGCAGGGCTCAGGCAAACCACAAGGTTCCTGGAATGCATTGATGATAGCTTCCTTCTCTAAGTGAAGGTAGAGCCAACAAGGAGAGGTTCTGTGATAGATCTTGTTCTCTTATGCTATGCTGGGCCTTATTCTCACCAACAAGGGTGGGGAATGTGAAGCTAAAAGGCAGCCTGGGCTACAGTGACTATGAAATCATGGGGATCCTTAAAGCAATGAGGAGGGCACATAGCAAACAGACTACCCTGCACTTCAGGAGAGTAGACTTTGAACTCTTCTGAGATTTGATTAGTAGAGGACCAGAGGATAAAGTCCTGGAGGGAAAATACCTTAAATGACCTGATATACAGTACCAGAAGGAAGAAAAGTTGTTACTTTTCTTTAACAAGCTGTTACATTTCTTTTTTTTGTTTCCTTCACTGAATATTTGAAAGTGCTCAGGACTCATTTTCCACTGACTTGGCCAGAGGAAGACATCAGTGTATTTTATCATGAAAGATTGTCATGGGTTGTAGTGCAAAATGTACCCAAAACTGTGTATTTTATCATCATCTGATGAAACTAGGGTGTGTGGGGGTGTGGTGCAATTGTCTGTCAATGGCCACTGTCAATAAACCTGCTGGGGCAGTTTTCTTATCTCTTCCACAACCCAGCCTTCCTCCAGGGAGAGATCTTCTGCTCATGGGCCAGTGAGTCTCACTGATGGAATTACATCATCCCGCTGGGAAATGCTCCAGCCAGGGGGAGGAGCCAAGCATTCCTACCTGGATAAAAATGTGGGAGTTGGAGCACCAAGGTAGCCTTTTCCACTGGATTCTCAGAGGAAGACCAGGCCCATTTATCACCACTGGACCTTCAGAGAAAAACTCCACTTTTCTACAGGACCATCACTTCAACAGAGCCACATCTGCCACTAGGACTGCAGCCACCATTGAATAGGACTGCCACCAACACCCTGACCCACAGGGTGTCAGGCTGTATCCTGACTGTCAGTGCGTTTTGTTTCTTTCTTTCTTTCTTTTTCTCCATTTTAACACAGCATGTGTTTTGGTTTTATTGTTTATTTTAGTTCCCCTAAAAAAACCTTGCTATTCCCATATCTTTGCCTGAGAGCCCCTTACTTTCAAAAGTTATAATAATTGGAGGGAAGAGGTTTAAATTCTCTATTCCAAGGGAGGCTCCTGCCTTCCTTAGCAGACACCTGTTGTTTAAACCACAACAAAGATATATTGGTGCACTGTACACTGTGGGATAGAGGAAACTCTGTGTACTGCATTAAAATATGATAGATAGTCTCATCTCTAAAATGCTTACAGAGCATCACACACACCAAAATATTTTGCTCAAAGTAAAACTAGATCTCGTTTTGATCCTAGTCAGGAGATCGGCCTCTGAAAATGGAGGTCATCCTGAAAGGGAAGAATCATCTCAGCCTTGCTCAGCTGTTTTTCACCAAGGCACACAACAGCAGCACCTTGTCCTGGTCCTGCTGGCCACACAATGGATGATACAGGCCAGAATGTCATTAGCCTTCTTGGCCACCTGGGCACACATCAGATCATGTTCATCCACTCTTAACTAGCACTCCCAGGGCCTTTTCCACTACACAGTTTTCCAGCCATTCTTCCCCCAGCTTGTAGCACTGCCTGGTGTTGCTGTGACCCAAGTCCAGGACCTGGTATTTGGCCTTTTTGAATCTCACAAAATAATGAGGTGATCAACACAGATCATTTAAAAGTGTTCTAGGAGAATGACAGAGAATTCCATATCAGTTCAGCAGACATTCCCCAGAATTCAATGAAATTGTACTTATTAATACAGTTCTTCTACAACTGGCATACATAGTTCAGCAGACTTCTGCTGCTGCTTCAGCTACTTCAGAGAAAACTTAGAGAAAAGTTATATACCTGAGGGAACAGAAAGTTTTTGCTACATCATATCATGAATTTCTTCATTGTCACCAGAGCCAATAAAAGTAATATGCATCCATCAAAGAGAATGGGGAGGCTAAATAATTAAGCCTCTTTGGAAGGAAAAATTACTCATCAGCAAATTTGCTATTTCACATTAAAAATGAGTGTTTGAAGTCAAACTGAAATGTGACTGTATTCCAGTAACTGATCTTACTGAAAAACTCCAGAAAACAGGGAGCAATTCATAGCTGTCAATGGCAAATTGAAGGAAATATGGCAAAAACCCGAGAAATTCTGTATGTGGATAAGCTGAGATGTATGTGATACTGCCTCACAAGGAGGCTGGACTCTGTAGCTACAAAATTTTCTCATACCTAAAAGAAATAAAGATAATTCTTTTTTATCTCAGGGATTTTTCACCTCTTTGTGTTACCAAGAATTAAACTAATTTGCTCATACAGAACACTTGACTAACACTTGTCTTACAGCTTTGGGCCTCTTTTCGATGTGCTCTGCGTGGCTCACTGGTGTCCAAACAGCCCCTTTTATTGACTTTCACTCTGCATCATCATCTTCTAATGATAGAATGCATTAGATAAACAATTCTTCTTGATTCCTATTGATGGTATAACCCTTCAATCCACAATGTAGTAGTACTTCAAGCATCCATTTGAGATTGATTGTGAGTCATTTGTGAAGAAATACTGGTAGGAATGACTACTGAGAAGAAAGTGTTCATTCATGGATAGTAAGTACTATCCAAAAATGTGTTGCCTTGTCATAATTTTGCTCCCCTCCTTCCTATTCACCTACCTCTTTATTGTACTGTATATTATAAAGATTGTGATATCCACTGTGGAAAAATGAATGACCAAAAAAGTTTTTCTAAATCAAGCAAAATGCAGGAAGATGGACATATCATGGATTAAAAATAGTCTGGTGTAAAGTCCAGAGTCATCCATGATCTGTACTGAGATTCACATGTCAGTGACACATAGATTTTCAATTTTCTCATGATGCTGAACTCCTCCAGTTGCTCATGTGGTCTCCCTTATGTGATTCTTTCATCAATATTTAGCACTTAGTATTTATTCATTAGCATTTAGTATTTATTTTATGCAAAGATAGAAACTAAATAAAAAGGTTTATATGCTGTTCCATTGGAATTAGAGCATGTTCCTACCAAACCATGATCAAATCTCTCCTAGGAGAGTTAGTAGTTCATTCTGGAGTTTCAGCATCTGTTTTTTATCTTAGTGGCCTGTGGTGATGCATCAGTCAAGCAAGCTTTCCCCAGGTTTGCTATGGACATCTACCCTTCTACAGATTCCTCGGAAAAGAGTACCCACATAACTGTTTATAGATACTTTACCAACTTTTAAAATATGGGTAATTACAGTAGACAGAAAATTGCTAGCATGAAATTATCCCCTTTGGCTTTTGAAATAATTCCAGTTCTAGGTAAACCATTTCCTACATTTTCACTATTACTGTACTGATTTGATATCCTGAAATAAAAGATTGACATCCTTGGAGGCCCAGCTATTGTTAAACACACTGCGTAAGGCTTCAGAGAAATGTGACCTTTATTGTTTTTCCCTCTACATCATTCTCTCCTCAAACAAGCTTCTCTAACTAAGAGAACAGCCTGGAAGCTTTTAAAGCGATTTTTGGAATTTCAGTCCTTAGGCATTATTCATTGTTCGCAGACCACTCCAAGATCAGGTGATAATTTCACCTGGATCCTTACATTTTAGCTATATTGCTAGATTAATGATATTTTGTCTTTTTTAAGCAGTGTCTTTTGTATTTATTAGAATTTGTGGTGAACTGGCCCTGCCACCCCATCATCCTGAGAACACAGCAGGGTGAACAATGATTTTTTTGTTGCTAATCCATGACCAAAGGAAAAAAAAAAAGGCATTTTAGAACGACATCAAAATTTTCTGTTGTCTGAAAAAAAAAAGACTATTTGGGGTCTGAACAATTTGAGGTATTTCTAGTTGGGGTTACCTTATATGGTCTCACTAAAAGAAAAATAACTTTACAGAAAAAATGTGGATCATGGTGTTTCTTCATTTATTTCCCATGTTTTGGATAATTTAATGACTGCAGAAAGTATTCTCAACATTTTTTGAGTTTTGACTTCACTAAATTTTCAGTTGAGATGTCATCTGTCATCTATTCACAGTTGTAATTCCCATTAAATTGCAGTGGTAGTGGAATTAGGGTGGAATTACTTAGGAATTAGGAATTACTGGAGAAAGAACTTTTTTAAGTGTACAAAATTACAATACACTAGACAAGCTGAAACTGGGCATTCAGTAGACTCCCAGAGCCAAGACATCTTCTTGCTGTGTAGGTCTCAAATGGCTATTAATTATATGTTGTAGACCAGGGTTTATTAGCAGTCTGGTTATAAATTCATGAATATCCCCTTGCAACTTCTATTGCACATTGAAATGTTATTAGAAATTATATTTAAAAAGTTTAGCCCTTTTTTCCTGTTACTTGGAGGTTTCTTTTCACAATGACTCAAATATATCATATGGCTTTGTCATTATTATAACTTGTGTTGCCTGACTTTTTTAATAAATTGAAAGGAATGAAAATATTTTTGGGTTTCCCATTGAGAAAATTTGGGAAAAACTACTCTCCAGTCCAAGCAGATATATTTTTAAAGTTATCTTAACATCAAGGAAAAACAAAGCTCTGAAAATTATACTTCAGCCAACTTTCCCCCAGCCTGAATTCCATTTAAATCTCTCAGCCTGGTATTTCCCATTGGCTGCCTGCCTTTGAAAGCCCAGAGCCAACAAAGTTGTACCAAGGCTTATGTGGAATTTAGGCTGAGTGAAGGCCCCCAGGGCTAGGTGTTGGTCATAAATTAGAGTGAGAACAAACTTTATTCACTTTCTGTTCATTTTACATGGTAACACCTCAAGACTGTTGTACTACCCCAGCCACACCTGAGGACTGAATCAAGGCTTTCAGTGTTCTTACTGCTGTCCCTTACAATAACAAATGTCTCTGTTTTAAATGTTGTGGTTGGATTTTTGTTGTTGTTGTTTGGGGATTTTTGGTTGGGTTGGGTTTTTTTTGTTTTTTTTTTTAGTTTTGTTTAAGTTATCCATTAGGTTTTCAAAATATTTCTATTTCAGGAATATACCAATAACTTCATTTCATTTGATTACTATCAAATCAACATTGAAGCATGTAATTTGTTTTACAGCATGAAAAAAGTATATTTTATACCATCAAATATAGTTTGAATTGTAGTTTAAAACTTTGCATAAGCACTAACAGCAGCATTTTGTTTGTGATTTCCATGCCAGGGAAGTCACAGCATTAAAGGAATTTTCTGTGTTGGAGGTTTTCCCACAAAGGTCTGCTGGTTTTTCCCCAACAATTGTGAATTTAGCACAAAAGAACAATAGACATTTGACAAGTTTCAAAATTTCCTTCTGATTTATGAAATTAACTATCTTCATCCTCTACACAAGGCATATGATGCTTCATATCCTGCAAGCTGTGTGAATTCCTAAATGAACTGCCGGGGGTGGGAATTAGGAATCATTAACATAGCCTCTGTCAGGCTGACTAACCTTATCCTGCTGAGAAGTGGGTATAAGGCAGTCACAGCTGGTGTTGCTTGAGTACTCAGAAGTTATTTCCACTATGCCTTGCTGTATAGCATCCCGTACCTTCCTGTTAGCTCCCTTTCCTTGCTACGTATACTTTCTTGGGTTTTACAGGTGAGGGAAGGGTGTTGACATACCACTGGAATGATACATAGCAAGACAGCGGTGGGATATGAGAAGGTGTGGTGGGTTGACCCTAGCTGGAGAGTAGGTGTCACCAAAGCTGCTGTATCTCTCCCCTCCTCAGCTGCACAGGGGACAGAAAATGCAATGAAAAGTTCATGAGTTGAGATAAGGACAGGGAGAGATCACTCATCAGTTACTGCCATGGGCAAAACAGATTTGACATGGGGAAATTAGTTTATTACCAATCAGAATTATAGCAGGATAATGCGAAAATAAAAACCAAGCCTTAAAACACCTTCCCTACACCCAGACTTAACAGTGTGTCCATCTTGGAGCCAGCTGGCCTTGGTTCTGTTGGACTTGGGGGAAACTTACAGCAGCTTTTCACAGAAGGCTCAGCAATCCCTTTGCTGACAAAACCTTGCCATGCAAACCCAATGAACCAGGTAACTGAGAGGATAAAATAGGTATGGATCCTACAGGGATCCTATTTGGTATGAGATGTGAAGGGCGTGTATTAGGGTAGGAGTGGGGGGAAATAGTGAATCCCTAAGTGTGTGTGAAACCTGTCACAGAGGTGGGAAACACTGCTATTTCTATCAAGAAAGACCAATGGCCACATCTTCCTGAAGAGTGTTAATGGTTAAACTTCTCAAAGCAAGCCTAGAAATTTTAAACAGTAGTGATTATGAAAACAAGCATCCAGGTATTATATATGCCTATGCATGTGGGTTGATACAAGTACTTTATAAGTTTCAAAATAAAACACAGATCCTCTATTTAGATTTCTTCATACACCACTGCGGTTACTCCTCTGACTCCATCAGTGACCTGCTAGCTTCCTACATATTTTTTTTTTTTTTTCCATTCTTCAGTTTCCTTTGTTCATTTTGGAGAAAATAAGAGCAACCATTCTTTAAGAAAAATCTCTTCAAACTTTTCTCTACCTAGAAAATAATCTAGGCAGAGAATAATTTCTTTCTTATTTGGGAGCAATTTTATAATTATAGTTTTAGCAGGATATGAACTAGGTGAAATTTGTATTTTTGACTTCTACTGAAATTTCCAACCATCACACCCACCACACACAGAACCTTGTCTAGGGTTTTTATAAGATGCATGGTAAAAGAGAGATAATCGCCCAGGCCAGAGAATGATGAAACACAGTAACAAGCTTCACAGCTCTGATTATTAACAGTTCAAGGTCAGACAGAGTAGCACCTTCCAAACCTCTGTTATTTCATAGAAATATACAATTATTATGAAAAGAAGAATTTTCAACTCAATTTCATAATGCTTGATGCCTGTGTAACCACAGAATTTTTAGCAGGAAGAATTCATTGGAAGACCTAAGTGAACTGGAGATGCAGATTCTTTCAATTAATGGGCACATTGCTCTTCAATACCAGAAATGTGCTGCCAATTTCACTGTATCTAACAGATAAATAAGTGCTTAAATGGTTGTTATTTTTCCATGGAAAAGCTATTTTAAAAGATCAGAGTCAAGCTTCATCTCTGACATAATAAATCAGTCATCACCTGGTCCCATTACTCCACACCAACAATCACTTCATTTTTTCCTTCACCATAATTTAAATAATGTTAGATATAGCAGAAATGAGATTCTGAGTCCTAGGCATCAACATTCTGCAAATGATACAAAACAATCTTTCACAGCACATCAATTGGGAGTTCTCATTCCTGGGATCTGATAAGCTTCCAAACATGTATATTACTTAGTATGACTGACTTTTCCTATCACAAAGAGTGTAAATTACATTTTCATAAACATTATTTTCATCATACCATAGTTTCTTACTAGTGAATCTAGAGGAGAATTATATGTATAATCTAGTAGACAAAGCAGGCTCTCTAATAAATATGAAAGGATGAAAATATGATTATTATTGCAAATGATTCAAAGAATCTTTATTTGCATTTGAGTTGATGAGAGGGCACAGAACATGCAAATAAATTCAAAGACAATAAATAAGCCAGTGAATTTTTTAAAATATATGAATAAGTGAACAGGAGCTATAATTATTTTCGAGGGGAAAGCATGAGGATGACTAGAGATATGCATTATTATTCCATACTTTTTACTTCTGACAGTTAAAGAGAGATTCTCTTCTGCCATATTGAGCTTTGATCTCCTAATTATCGTCACATCCTGGTGCTAATAGAGACCCTCAGACTGAAAAAATGGTTGAACCACTTTGGGGCAGATCACTATCAAGTTACAAGGCAGTATGTCTGAATACTCTATTGATCTTTAGGTATAAAGGAAAGAAATGGGGGGAAAAAAAGAAATTAAAACAGTGATGAATTTGAGGCTTTTAAGCAACACAGAGGCCCATATTAGGCCTCTTACACTGTGCAACATGTGCTGGCAAGGCAGTAGGTGCAGGGGCTGCAGATGTGAGAAGGGAGCAAGCAGAGGTTTTTTGGGTTGGCATGGTTGGCTGGTTCCATCAGGCTTGCCTTGTCCTTGTCCTACAATTTGAATGCCAGGATCCCTGCAGATGGGCAGTCATTTCCAGTTTGTGAATTACTCCCAGACCACACCATATTTCACCTCTTTGGCTATGTGGCATTTATGGCTTTGTGGCACTTCATCAAGTGAGATGTTCAACATGCTGGTCCTGGAGCCAGCAGACTTGCCCATCTTTGAAACTCAAATCTGTTCATGGTAGCAGAAGTACAGCTGGAGAAGGACTACTGCTGGTTTAGTTTTAGAGAAGATTGTCAATTAGTGTTGCACTAATTCATGTTTTATATATAGTCATCTAGATGTGTGCATGAATTTGCAGTCACTTGTTTGTCATTTGAGAGAGTGTAGTAGCTTAGAACATAGTTCTCCAAATTGGAGTTTGTGAAAAATCACTTTGAGCATGTTAGTTGAATGTGCATATCATTTAAAGTGTTTTCAATTAGGATTTTGTTGCTAAAGTTTCACAGCCAACTGTGAGAAATGCATTCCACCATTGATATAAAGAGTCTGATACTATTAAGTCCTTCCTCTATGTTTTTGTGTACCTTTTATCCTAATGCTTAAGACTGTGCTATACATGGTATGAATATCTCTTGGGTTGAGCTGCATCAGTGACAGGATGAAAACAATCTCAGTGACAGGTGGATTTAGACCTACACTCTGAATTATGATGCTACCATAATAAATTGGAGCTGCTGCTGTTATTTTCATAACCACAACTTCCATTAGATTTTAGTTCAGATTTTTAAAATGGCATGCACACACTTTAGGCATAAAGACATACAAACCATAGCAGGGAGTCATACAATTTATCTAACCTTGTGGTCAGTGAGCTGATGTCAGTGCAAACTACTCTTTCTCTACCATCTGACAGAAAGATCGAGTTAATCCTACAGCAGCTACCTAACTTTGTTATATCTCACTGAAATGTAAGTGCTCGAACCTTAGAGATAAGTTCTCTGCCCACTGGGTATTTGTAGTTTGTGTGGCTATGGAAAAGATGCCTCCAATGAGCTCCAGAGAGATGACAAATTCTCCTAACCTGCAAGACCGACCAGTACTTCCCTCTGGAAACTGTAAAATGATTTCAGCCTATTAGTTGAACTTTCATCTGTGAGAGGTGATTCTAGATACCCAGGTGTCATATACATTTTATTATTACTATTCATGGAAGCTTTAATTTTCAGAGACTTGGATTTGTACTTCCATTTCTAAATCTGTTTTTCAACAGAACACCCTAGGTGTTGAGCTGTAGATATATTTTCTTAGGAAAGGACTATCTGTATTAAACCTATTAAGGCTTTGATTAAGAAAAAATGTAGAATCTTCTTTACCAGTACCCTGTTTACCCTGGTGTGAGACATAATTTTAAAGGAAAGCATTGCATTGCAGGAAATTTTTGTGATGCAGTACAGAATCCTAAAAATGACACTTCATATGAAAACAAGTAAGCAAACAAAACAAATTCAGGAACTATAATCTTCAGTGGCATAGTTTACAATATCCTTTCTGTAGAACATATGTAGTCATTACTGTCTTTTTCCATAATGGAAAATCTTTGCTGTCTCATTAATTACTCCATACTTCCTTTAATGGTTGGTATATCAATTATTGTTCTAGAGATTTTTTTTTTTTTAATGTTTCTAAATGTACTATACCATCAACAGTAGTCAAATACTCATCTTGGGTATACTTCCTCTGTTTCTTTCAAGAATTACAGAATAATGTTTGCAAAATGAGAGTTTAGTAATATGACAAGATACTCTGCTATTATGTTTGTAATGAAATCTTAAAGGGCTATGTCATTTTCAAGGACTTGTGAAGCCAGTCTGATAGTAAGTGTCAATTGTTTTACATGGGCTTTTTGTTGTTCAGCAGACTACCTGGCTGCCTATAAAGACTACATTAAATATATTGTCTAAATTCTCCACCTTTCTCTCCTAATTACACTGTGAACAGAGGTATGTTTTGAATCCTGTTTAGAAGCATGAGTTTTATATCAGTATTATGTTAAGAAGACAGAATACCTGGTGTTCAACTGGTACTTCTGGGATACTGTGGGCTTTGAAGATAAGGATGGAGACCATGAATCTAAACTGATAGCTTTAGGCAAGTAATATACTGTTTCAAGAACATGGAGTCATGCTTCAGTGCTCTGGTCCAGACGACAATTGCTGAATCTGGAAAATTTCCTTCCTGCTTATTCTTCTATATTCCAAAGTAGATGGTAAAAACATAAGAAATACTTAGGGATTGCTTGTCAAGATAAATCAGTTTCTTCTAACCAGCTGATATTGGAAAAAAGCTATGTTCATAAAGTGCTAGTCAGGGAGTTAACCTTGAGATTGTTTCACAGTATTTTCTTGCCAGAGAACACATCTTATTTTACTCTGGATTCACTTCAGCTCTTCTTGTGAGTTGACTAGGGTCAAGCTTTGAGTTACAGAGGTGTTGATGATTTGGTAAGATATAGTGAGGGACAGTAGCAATGTATAGTTAGCACTTAAATCCATGATCTCTAGACTTTTTCCCTTGCAGCTCCTTATGGATTCTGACTAAGGCTGAAAAGACAGAAGCATGATTACAGGCAGGCAGTCATAGTATTGAGGTTTCTAACAGCTCTTATTAAATTTGTGTATTTTAATAAAGGCTACTTTGGCACATTCCTTTAGAACATGTGCACATTGCTTTGTAGCAACACTTGTAGGTGAGACTGTAGTATGCTCTGGATCTTATGAATTGAAATGAAAGAGAAATACAGAAAAAAATGGAACATCTGTTTGTCCCTCACAGAAGGACATAAAATAGTTTGGGTTGGAAGGGACCTTCGTACCCTACAAAGTCCAACCCCCTACAATGACCAGGGATTTCTTCAATTAGATCAGACTGCTTATACTCCCATCGAAACTGAACTTGAATGTTTCCAGGAATGGGGCATCTCCCACTTCTATGGGCAACCTGTTTTATTCATATACAAATAAGTCCCCCATGACATTTCAGTTTCTGGGATTTCTTTTAAACTATTGATTATATCAAGGATATTAATTTGTCTCATATTTACTACTAGCTGATCTTTGCCTAACTCCATACTATTTTGCTCAGCAATGTAACTACTGATAATGACTTCAGAACAGCTATAATTAGCTTGACCAGGGTAAGTATTCTTATATTTGTCAACAGTGTTAAAGGGGAAAATAGTTTTTTCCCATGAACCACTCCAGATTGTTATAATCACAGCCCATTTTTTATGATGCTAGAATATATGGACAATTTGCAAATCTATGGATTTTTTCATTGCTATAACAAATTTTTGTTTTACTTTCTACCAAAATTAATATACCTCATATTCCCTTCAGGCATGCATTCATGGTTTTTGTTTTTTTTTTTTTTTCTTGTCCTATACCTTAAGCCAGTGTTATTAACAAAATGCTAATCTGGGAATAATGTTTGGCGGCTTTGGAACAGCTGTTTACTTGTCATTCAGTTGTTAGGCATTTTTGTTAAGATCAAGTGCCTTACAGAGTCAATCATTACCTGAAGTGTTTTGAACTTTTCTAAAAGAATCATAAAATATAGTATGAACTTAACCCTCTTTAAAGATCTATCTCTTTCTCCTTTTTCTCTACAAACATCTGTGTCCTATATTTGCTGTAACTGATACTTTTTTGCCTGTTTATAGTTCTCTGATACAGTCAATTTGATTTAAACATTTACCACCGCTTGTTAGATCATTAAAGTAAGAATTGCCTGTAATAAAATTTATAAAACTTAAACTGAAAACATAAAAAAGAACAATAATAAAACATGCGGTTTTAATAGTGTACATGGTGGAATAATTACAAGTTCTGGGGCTAGACAAGGCTAGGGAAAAAAAAGATACATTCTGGTTGTACCTGCCTTCTATCTGGACATGTGAAAATACTTTTAAAATGTTCATTAACTTGACTTCCTAATCTCAGGAAAATAATGTCATTCCTTTAGCTTTATATTTAGATGAGATGTTTTTGAACCTGAAGGCCTGTGTGAAAACAAACTTCACAAAGTTGGAACCCACTTCTAATACGAACAACAGCATTGGAGATAGTAGTGAAGTTCACAGGTTATCATTGTCATGTCCAGTCTGATAATAATAATAATAATAATAATAATAATAATAATAATAATAATAATAATAATAATAATAGAGACTTTAACTTCTTATTAACTAAAAATCTGTAGTTGAAGTCATCAGCTGGTAAAAACTAATAGTGCATTACTGGAGTTAGTGTATGAGACTCTCAGCTACCAGAAAGTGATCCACCTCTGCTAACAGCAGTGCTTGCTTAAGACCAGCTGGAAATGTGAGCCACAGAAGACCAGCTGGATAGCTCACTTAAAACCTTTCTTCTTGCCTTGCACATTCTGATAATATGCTGCAAATTGCTATTTTTCCATTACTTTGGTTTATAACAACTGAAGTGCTTTGCTAGTGCTCTGAGCTCTTGAAATAAAAGAGATTGTTCTGCTATTACAGAGGCCACAGACTGTAGTATAGCTCTGAATCAAGAGAAATAAACCCCTTTTTAAAGATCAATTAGAACTATATGATTTCTTCATGACAATCTAGATATTTTCCCATCACTGTCTGAGATATGAACCTACTACTTACCCTCATCTCCTGGTGGACCTCTTTAGGATTGCTTCAGCAGCAATGTATTATCTGGGTCCAGGAAAGTTATCATACTATTCCTTGCTCACCTCTAACCTGCTTGTAAGATGTTAATTAACAAAATACATCCCAGCAGCCATTGATACTTCTCATGGGTGACAGATGGCCAACCATCCCTACTCTGTCCTGGAGGTCATTCTTTCTGCTGCAGTGGTATTTGAATCAGCCAGCTTGCTCTTCAGAGCATCTGGGTGGGAATCTTGTCGGGGCAATGGACTCAGGTGGTTTTCCCCAAGGATATTTGTAGTGGATGCAGCTGTGTCATCAGCCTCCATCATCTCACATTCCTGGTGTTTAAGTCTTACTATGGGGTGCACTGTATCTTTCCTATCATCAGGAATCTTCCCCATCAGTGGAAAATGAAAGAGCAAAAAATGTGAGACCAGTCAGAAGAGCATGTTTGAGAAATTTGAAGTGCACTGGCTCTGTTGTGTGAAATTGAAATATCCCTGGATAATGAAACCAAAGGCACTACTCATTGGCAAGTGAAGTTGACAAGTTCCTTCCCATCTCAGATCTAGACAGCCTGAAACAATGCTATAAAAGGAAGTTTGTCTGTCCTTCCCAGCTTTCCTTTGCACAATGTCCAGCTCCTTGTGATGTAAACCAGAAAGGTAGCTGCCAAAATTCTGTTTCCCACCAAATCTTATTTAATAGAACTGAGGAGAGACTTCTATCATGAGAGGGCAGAAGTAGGCTGTGGCAAGTATAAGGGATTGAACTTCAAAAGGATCTTTTGGATTTTGGAGTATATGCTCTCTGAACCAAAGCTGTATATTACTATCATCTGCATTCAGACTGGTTTATGAGCTTGCCTTATTTTATAGAAAGCTGACATAAAATGTCAGCTTTACATATTTTATTTAAATTATGATACAGGAAAAGAAAAAAAAGAAACATTTAATACTTGGAAAGGTGAATACTTACAGCTTTGAGAGAACACTACCCTTTCAAAAATAATATTTTCAATATTTATCCAGAAACATATTCACTACTTTTTAAATTGTGTCTTTTTCCATAGTGATGCCTTTTGATCTTTGATTGAAGATTTAAAGTATTAAAACAAGTCTAATGGTAAACAATAAACAAAACCATATGCCCTCTTGTAAGGGCAGGCCATCTCTAAAACTTACACCAATGTACTGAGCAACTTTTTTCCCTATGTGTTTCCGGAATAGTCTTTCTTGGGACTACTGGGAAATGATTCCTTTAATGCAGAGAGCACAAAATCTTATTAACTAAAATTCTGGTTTGTTGTTGTGCACCATCACCACCATAGCATAATTGCTTGACAAAATTTAAAATGCAGGACAAAACAATAGCACCTGGAAAAACTTACTGAAAATTGTGGAATGTGAGGCAGGATTGGCAACTCACCTACAGAAGCTGCTACAACAGTGATGAGATTTAACAGAGAATAACTTGTTAGCAGTTGGGATTCAGATTGAATTAGCAGAGCTTCCAGTTAAGAATACAAAGTATTTCTTGTCCTCTCTCCTCCATAGGTTTCTCTAACACTTGAGCTTTTCAATGTTTGAGTAATAACAAGTTCGCTTCAGCAGGGCAATCAGAACAGGTGAACCCACTGTGGCCCCTGCCAACCTTACCCATTCTGTGCTTCTGTCATATGAAAGGCACGTTGCTCTTCTGACCAAATTTTCATTTTATTTTGGGAAGTTTTCTAGGTTTATTTTTTTCCTGTAATTTGCTTCAGTATCATAATATAGTGCATTACAGACCTTGCTGAAGAGGGAATGGTGCTAAAGACATCTATTGCCATAGCTCTGAGACATGCTGATACAGAAAACCATATCTGCTGCAAGACCATGCTTCTTATGCTAAATGGAAGGAAGAGAATTGGGCAGAAGTACATTCATGTGTGCATGTTAATTTTACCATTAATTAATTTCCTCAATTACCTGTTTCCTTAATCTCACAGGGAAAGATGCTGTTTACATATGTAACTTAATTGGTAACTCATAATAATGTGTAACTTCAAAAAAAACCCCCCAGACATAATATTTAACTTTCACATTTTATTGCCTGTTCTTCAAATGTGATTTACATCAAGACAAAGTATAAAGAGTTGGAAAATAAATGCACAGTTTAACTTTCAGCTTTGTAAAGCGAACTATAAGCATAAACGATGGCATGAGCAAATATGCAAAATGTTTTCTCTCCATTCGCACGTTTTTAAAGCTAAGATCATCTGACAACAGCCTAGAGGTATATAATAACTCAGAATAATGTGAAAATGTGATAATTAATGCCTCAGAATTCAGATTTACCTTTAAGTGTAAAAAGTAATTTGAATTCTGGAACAAGGCAGTAAAGAAAGGTGTTTGGAAAATATTTATCTATGTGACTGTCTTTTAAGATACTGATCTTATTAAAAATGTTCAACACTATGTTTTAGGTATTTGAAGATAAAAAAAATGCCATGGAGACAAATTCTGTGTGAGATCAAATCAGAACAGGTGGCAAAGCAATATCTTGCCACGCAATGACTTCATGCTAACAAAATTGTACTAGGTGGAATCCCAGGGGCTTTGCCCTGCCCAGAAAATGTGAAGCAACCAGTAGAAGGTGACAATAATTTAGTCTTCTGTATTGAAAACTATTAATTTGAACAACAATTGAGACAGCTCTCTAGAGAAAACTGCACAGAAGCTGGCTAATCTCAGTGTGAATCCAGATTAAAAATGTGCTTTCTAGTGAGTCAGCAAGTGTTTGAATAATGCTCATATATATGTGTCTCTTTGAAAAGGGGTATGAATTCAGTTCACATGCATATGTGGCAAGTAAACAATTCCAAATCTCTGCAAAATAATATCCTGAGTTGCTTGATAGAGGTCTGTGAATCTATAGCACAACAATAGATATTGTATGTTAAAACTGCATCATTCCTGGAATTTCAAATAAAGGCTGCTGAATTACTGTCAGGTTCTCTTCCAAATTTTGTTTTCAGTTTTTCTTCCTCCTTACTTACTCTAATGCACAGTCAGTGCTAGAATAAAAGACAATTTAAAAGTTTCAGTAAAAAAAAAAAAAAAGAAAGATTTAATTATGGAGTGAATATATTTAAAAAAATATATAAAAGAAGCCACAGATGTTCCTCTAAAAATTCATAAGTTTAAATTAGCATTTTCCACAAATAAAAGTGATTCGTCTTCGGATCCAGGTCTTCGACAAATTGTGTCATTTCTTACATGGTAATCAGTCACAACTTCAATTAGAAGTTGTCGTTCACCCCTACATAACACATCTCTGGCAGAGATCAAGTACGATTTTGTACAGCTGCTATCCTGATTCTCCTGTCATCTTTGGCCTGACTTTGAATTGCTTCCTCTTTTTTCTCTCTCTCTTAGATAATCCTGCTTCTCACCCCCACTGAGCTGTCAAGAGTTTCAGTGCTGTGATATGGAATCATTGCCTCTGTAAGACTGGAAAAAAAAGCCCTGCTTGCACTGGATTCTGATCAAAGAGAATCATTTATAGGAGAGATGCAGCAGGAACCTCAGGGAAATTTTTTGAGCAGCAGGACCATGTGAAATTGGAAAGACAAAGCAGCAGACTTTCAAACATTTTTTAAACTTATAACTAAATGATTAAGGTTTCTATTGTATAATGTTTGTCTTTTTTTTTTTTTTTTCTCTTTTTTTTTATTCCTTCCTTTTTCTTATATTTCTTCTAACCTTGATACCATGCTATTCAGTGCCACAGTGAAATGGGGTCAGACACGTTCATGTAGCTCCTGTGGAAACAGAAAAACTTAGAACACCTAAGAATTACAGAACTGCCTTTTGTGGGGAAGGAAAGGGAAGGGAAGGGAAGGGAAGGGAAGGGAAGGGAAGGGAAACTGAGAGAATAGAGATTATCCTTTTGAGGGTAATGGGAATAGGTGAGAACATTTTGCACCACTCATGTGTTGTGAACCTTCCTGTTGCTGTCCTTGTCATGACTGTAGAAAAAGGGGATGCTAATTCTGAGCTTGCAAAAAGCACCCTCCTGTTCTTCTGTCTCAGATTTTCTGTAGGTTGTTTTGCTCAAGGCTGTTGGTGTCACTCCTTCCTAAAGATTAGTTGCTATTAATGGGACCATCCATCCATTAAAATGAATAAATACTGTCAAAAAATGGAAAATTTTGATCCATTGTTTTATTTTTTGCACTCTCAACCCAATATGCACCTTGTGCTGAGGGTTGTAATAAATGCAGAAAGTGGTTTGCTGTGAATCATTTCTTCAGCCAGGGATAAAAAAGGATGAAAATAGAAAAAGAATTCTAAGCAACTTCCTTCCAAATTTTGCGAAACTGTTCTGACATTTTTGAGGATGCTGCAATACCCAAGATCCAAATGTGTTAACTCTGCTAAAAACAAAGAGATACAGAGTTCTATTTTTTTCTTCTTGTATTTAATCTTTTCAGGATGATTATACAATAGGAAATGCTGGAACATGCTGAAACTCTGTCCTAATTTTTTAACTGGTTTGAATGAAATGGACACAGAAACATCAGAATTGAGATCCCTACTAGTAGACTAGAGACTAGAGATCCCTAGCTAGTGACTACTTCTTACTTTACCTTTTATTTACAAACCAAAACACAACTTAAGGCAGATACATGTTGCCCACCAAGCCCAGAGAAGTGATCTATTTCCAGGGCTTGAAACACAACATCCACACACTTATACCATCAAAAAAGAAATGTCTTCCACTTTCACAAAACACCTGTGAAGCCCTTTTGGGTGTATTTGGACTGCTCTCTCCCTTGGGGCTGAATTGCCTCATGCTTATTAGCTAAAGTATGAAGTACTTTACATGCTTTTCCTCTGAGACTGATATAGGAAAAGGTGTTTGGCTTTGATTCCCTATGGGAAAACAAAACCAAACAATCAACAAATACTTTCTTAAGTCTAGCTATGAAAACTGCTGTCCATGCACCTGAGTTTCAGGAAAAACAAATTCTTAGATCTTAACTCACTTCATCAATAATTCATGCAGTAAAAATAGTGCTGGTAGACCTTTTCTTCTGGTACTTGGAGAAGTCATCTACTGCAGATTAACAGGAGCTGAGCCCACAGCTCTGATTTCTGACATAAGTATCCAGGACAGGAGACTACGGAGAACTTACTGTCTGAACAACTTGATTGAGTGCATAGCCAGGATGGAAGAAGCTTTAGCCTGCTGCTTGGATAGGCTGAGAGGAGAAGTTTATTATTTTTATGTATTTTTCTTTAGAAAGACCATCCAGAACTTAAAAATTATACAAGGACCCAATGACCCAATGAGGAGTCAATTCTACCCATCTCCTATATTGTGTTGCTTGTGCTCTCAGTCACAAAATAGAAGTCTTTGATTTGCAGAATCCCACACAAACTAGGGAAATGCCTCTGCATCCACAACCTGGTGTCTGAGCTGTTTTTCATGTCCCAGCACTCATCATGACTTCTGCAAACCCCAGGCTTGGAGGTAAGTCTTCCTCCCCTCCCCATGCTTACAAAATAAACAACTCAGCAAAGTGAGCTGTCTGTACTGGAGGTGGATGTTTACATTGTGAGTCATTCCTAAACTGAATATCACATCAAATGCAATGTGCAGGATCTGCCTCACACATGTAGCACTTATCTAATCCTAAAGGCGTTCAAAGCTGGGTTGGACAGGGCTTTGAGCAATCTGGTCTAGTGGATGGTGTCTCTGCTCATGATAGAGGGATTGGAACTACACAATATTTAAAGTCCCTTCTAACCCAAACCATTCTAGGAGGCTATGAGGATGTGAGCCTACTTCATCATTAACTTTGTTCCATTGATGTTACTAAATTATGTGTTTTGTGTTTTTTTTACTGTGACCTGTCCTTTGGGAACATGGCTGAATTCAGCCTTCTAATTTCCCTCTGGCCAAAGAACACATAAAATGCAGCAGTATCCTTCTCTTTTCTTTGACCCATGTCTCTCTAAATCTGTGTGAACCTTCCAGAGTCCTTTCAAAACAAATGCAGTATATATGCTTTTTATCAGCAACAAATTATATTTTTTTTTACTTTTGAAGGTAAAATAGAAACCTTTATTAACACTTTGTAAAATTTACTATATGGCTCAGCATAGGAAGCTGCTTCTATTTTCAAGTATTTTTTAAATGTATCAATTTTTGTATTTTCCAACATTCAGATAGTTAAAAACTTTATAGACACCACATAAAAATTAGAAGCAAAACCAGTATTTTCATGATGCATACCTGACCCAAAATAAGCTACTTGAAATGCATGTAAAAAAAGTGGATATAGTAATGAAAGCAAGAGGAACAAAATACAGTAATAATAATTAATAGAACTAGTGTGCCTAGGCAGCTCTGAATATGATATCCAAACCAGGACTTTGGACTCTAGCCCTTGAAGATGTATTTCAGCTCATTAGCTGAGCACATATTTAATTTTAAGTATATGCAAACATGTCTCTGAAATTAAATGTAAGTATGTGCACATTTTCCTTCTATGACTGCTCCCAGTCTGGCAATTAAGCTGCTTTTATATTTAATTTTAAGTATATGCCAAACATGTCTCTGAAATTAAATGTAAGTATGTGCATATCTTTCCTTATATGGAATGCTCCCAGTCTGGCATTAAGCTGCCCCACCAACTTTTTTTTTTTTTTTTTTTTTTTTTTTTTTTTTTTGGGGTGGGGTTTGAATTAAGAGCTTTTTACAGGTGGACAAAAATGGATTATCTCTGACTGCATTTAATTCATCAAAAATGTGACTAGGATCTTTTACAAGGTATTTCTTCTGTTTTGTACGGTAGTCTTTCTGTGTTTAATTAAGCTGTTAAGAACTCTCAGGTAAATATTTGCCTTTGTAATAACAATTGGATTCTTAATATGATCACAAGATTAGATATTTAGAGCCTTTTCTAAATATCTTCAAATGTCTGTCAATTTACAAATTCAAGTTATTTTAATAAAATACGGGAAGATTACCATAGATTTTTTTATACTCTATTTTTACAAAGTGTGTTTTATGCATACTGAGAATAATAAAAATTCCTTACCTGGATGCTGAAGCCCTTAACTGGACACCATAATAAAATTTTTTCTCATTTAATTACAGCCTCTCTGCGTTGCTATGCCTTGGCTGGCATACAAATTTTCCAAGGAAGAAACAGATGCATAATTTCACAAAATGTCTCACACTTTAAGATACCATTCATTTCCAACTACTTTCATCGTTTTGTAGTGCCATAAACAACCTGAATGCTAATGACTTGGATTTCAGTCATTCCAAATCTCACAAGAGAAAAGAAGAAAAAGACTGCTTTGAGTGTCCCTTTTAGAGATGAAAATTTGTTGTACTTTACTTGGGTCTGACATTGTATATTGCATTAGTTTGATAAAATCCATTAACAGCAAGATTTTGGCATTATGAAAATATTCAACAGAGCATATTGAATAGGTCTTAAAAGATCTAAATAATTATGCCCTGAAATATCATTTTGGTCAAATATTGTACCTGATGTTTTTGTAGAAATCCCATTAGAGTCTGAATCTGAGTCTCCAGAGATGGAGAAGCAATACATTTGTTACTCCATTCATACTTCTGTTTTGTTCTCAGTGAACTGCTTTTCAGGAATATGGTAAGCAACATGACAAAAAAAACCAAATACAAAAATACATCAAATATCCTCAGTGGATAGTAGCCATAAATGACTATTATGTTAAAGATCTTTCTGAGGAAATGATGAATCTTCATTACATTTTTCTTCCCCGTAAGAAATTAGTTACAATTTTAGAAATGAGTAAGGATGGTGATCAAAGTTATAACTCTTACATATTTGGTGGGTTTTTCCCTCCTCATCCCCCCTCTTACCTGAAGTAGATTTTTTGACACTGAAATTTTCTCCACATGGTTCTGTTCAATGGGAGAGCTGGGGTGATGGTGTCACTGTACTCTCAAGAAGAGACTCTTGCATTTGATGGGCTCTTTAGGGTGCTTGATGATAATTATTCTGTCTCTTATGAGATCTTTTTGTGAGATACTTTCACAGATCCTTTCTTAGACACAGCCAGCTCATGAGCAAGTTTCTCTCCTGCATACTTGGGGATGCTGGACACAGCTGCTTTCTGCTTCACAAAGAGAACTGCAGCTTTACACAACTTGCTGCAATTTTCAGCGTGCAGTGCTTCATCACTTCTTGGCATGCCTTTTGATTAACATGACTAACTAGTTTTGTTACGTTTGTGACTCAAAACCTTTTTAGTTTTGCTTTCTACTGGGTCTTACATATCTGCTTTTTAAAACATTCTCCATTTTTTCCCTATTTCTTGGGTTCTATAAAAATATTTTTTTCTTGATGCTGGTATTTTTTCCATATAAAAAATATGAAGAAATTTTTCTTCACCAAGAAACCCGAGAATGTAAAAGTCTTTTTCCTCCCAAGCCAGAGATTGAAGAACTGGTCATGAGCCGTCTCTTCTCTCTTCTATTTTTTCCATGATTGTTTATTCTTTCTTATCTCTAACATTTTTTTCCTGACCAGCAGAACTCTGCACTGCATGTCAGTTTCATGCACTCTCCCCCACCCTCAGGGCAGTGTGTTCCTTTATACCAAAACCCAGGTAATCAATATTTATAATAATTTTCCAATAACTATTCATGTTCGAAAGTTAGTCTCTAACCCAAACAGAACTTGCCACCTTCACAGCAGAAAATGGAGCAGATGAAGAAGGAAGAAGCCCAGAAACCACAAGGTCTTCTCCATCTTGCCTTTACCTGTCTGCCATTCTAAAAACCCCATAAATCTAAAATTCTCACCCTGTGATAAAATACACACTATGCTACTATCTAATACACATTCTTGAAGGCTCTTTCATTCCTGAGCTTAAAAAGATTTTTCCATGTACAAAGGTTAAAAAGAATGTTTGTCAGAGATTCTAAAATCCCTTAAAACATGCAAAGAAATATTTATCAGAATTTCTAATTCTCACACCTATTAATATTTTTTTTCTCCTGTGAACACAGGAGGAAGAGAAAAGAGAATGGGATGTGATGTGCCCCTGTGGGAGTTCTGAGCACAGGGCCTCAAATCAGCACCATCTTGTATCTGGCTTAGTAAATTTTTTTTTCCAACAGCTTTTTACTTCCTGTTTTGGTAGGTATAGCAAATGACTACAACAGTGGTGAAGCTAGAAAGATGAAAATTAATTGAGTTCTGTATAAAGTTAGCCTCTAATGTAGTTAAGAAGACTGTCTTCAGCCATAGGTACATGTTTCATGTGGAAAAACATAAGGTGATGTATTTTCAATGTTATCCTGCCTTCCGTGCTCTTAAAAAGATTTGTGAAGCCTGTTACCATGCAAACTATATTCTAACTTTTATTTTTCATCAGAGGAACTTACTTGGTGAACCCAAAAATAGTCTCAGAGAAGAGAAAAAAGATATACAGGAATCATAAGAAGATTAATCCAAGTACTAACTGAAGAACCACCCACTGACAACTGGCACAGAAGTATAATTTGCTGCAAATATTTCCACAAATTTTAATGTCTTTCATTATAGCATTATTGACTTTTACAAGTTTTACAACTTCACACTTATTTTTAAATTCCCTCTTATTTCATATATTTCTTTACTTATGCTCCTATTCTTCAGATGAACTAGGAAAAAAATCAGTGGTCTTGTACATAGTCTTCACTGCTGCTTTTATTTCTTCTCTTTGAGAAGGTACTTCCACCTCTGATTTATCCACTATGCATCTAACCTCTACAATTAGCCTCAAGTTAATAATCTATAGTGGCCAACTTACCATTTGTTCTGCAAGAAAAAAAAAATCAGGCTCTCTTCTAAGAATAATCATCTTCCTCAAGTTCATGCAAGGGGATCACATTTGCTGCCAATTCTTTTTGTAAACAGAAAATTCAGTTTCCCTGCAGAGTAGAAATAAGAGGGCAGCCTGCGTATTGCCTTTATTTCATCCCCCAAAGCTCATTTTTGCACTGATGTACTGCTAATATTCCTTAGCAGAAGAAATGAGAGGAAGTTCATCCCAGCCAAACCTGTGCTCTAAATTATGCTTTACATTTTTAACATTTCACTGACAACTGTGCAAATAAGAACTGTAGAAACAAATTATCACTTCCCACTTTGTTTCTGCTTCTTGTTTCAAGGGGGTGGGAGGCATGGGGAGGGAGATGGCATTTCACACCTTTGACACAGAGAGGGAGATTCCTTCATTCAGATTTACAAGCCTCCTCTGTAAATCCCTTCACCTTAGTGGGTCTTCCCAGACTCCCTTTGCAATTCCAGAGAGGCTGAGTCATTGCCAGGGCTTTGGGGGGTAATGACTGAATTGCCAGGGCAATTCAGTTTAGCCTACGGCAGATGTCTGCAGCAGATAAGATGAATCATGCTCTAAAAAACCTTAATTTTCCTTGTTGTCAAAATGGGCAGCTGAGAATACATGTTCAGATGCAAATATTTACAGTGTGAAGTCAGGCAGAATGAATCTAATGCTAGAAAGCTCCTCAAGATGCTGTTGATGTCCAACAGAGAAACTAATGTGAAACGTGTCTACATCTTGTTAATTTAGTAGTTGTAATAAAGATCGTATGTTTTGGGAGGGCTTTTCACTCTCAGTGTGGGAAAAATACTTCATTTCCACCTCAAGATCTTGCTGTTGGAAACTTCTAGCATTTGTTTTGTGTATTTAAGCTGAAATCTGGTTTGGTCAAGATGTTTCTCTCTGTATTTGCTCAGTATCCATCTCTTGACTGCAGCCTGTGAATTCTCTTCTTTGCAACAGATATGGACAAAGAAACATGGAATGGTTTATATGATTAAACCAAGGGTACAAAATCCAGCATTTTATGGTGTATTCAGCACTTAATACTATATTGACATAATCTGTAAATCCAGAAATGCATGCTGTTCTTGCTTCTTGCTTCTAGTTTTTTCTAGTTTTGCTTTGAAGGCTTGCATGGCACAAGATGAGGTGTTGAGTTGATATTGTTCTTCTATCACTCATTTTTAATTTAGATAAATTGAAATGCCAGGTGGGCATACTTGAAAATTGGTGGTTTTTTTTTTTTTTTTTTTTTTTTTTTTTTTATGTAGCCCTTAATTTTTCTTTAACATATATAAATGAAACCTAAAGACAGATAGCCTTGCTAAATATTCTGGGTTTATGACAAAAATTCTAATTTAAACATCTCAAACGAAGTCCTATAGTGCAATCATTCCTGATAATGGGTAGCTGCAAAATTATTGTGTCAGTGAAGATATTTGCTCATAAATTATTGGAGTATAAAATACTGCTGCTTTTTGTTTATACATGATAAAAAGAAAATAATTTCTGTACCCAGAAGTGTGTGTATATATATTTTTCCTCTTTCTGTCAGTCTGGTAATCCCCGAGACACCAAGTCAGCAAGAAAATAATTTCAGTGACATTCATTAATTTTCAGGAAGTTGTCTGAACTAAATTGATAAAAGCAGCATATTATAGGCAGAATAATTTTTCCTTAAAGTTATTCCCCTTTTATTCTGAGATTCAGAATGAAAATAGTTGTTTGGGGTTTTTTATTGTTATTATCAGATTTCACATTATATGCAGTTCTAGAAGACTTGTAAATATGAATGTTTTTCTACAAAGCAAAAGAAATATAAGATTTGACAAGTATATCCTGTCCTGTGATTATGAGTTCATTTCTGGATCTCTGTGTTTTAGACAGGCTTCCCATATAAGCTGTCTAACCACCATTACTGACTCTTCTGCCAAATCTAAGAGAATCACTGTTTTGTGCTGGGAGGTAATCCTTCATGATAGATCAATTTATGTTGATTTGAAAAATTGCTGGTAAAAAAGCAGACAGCTTGTAGGCAAGAAACTGTTCTTCAAGTGACTCAAAGCCTTTCTTTTTCATTGTTTCTCCAATTGTATTAGTTGGTCTTATAAAAGTTATGCTTCTTTCTTCAGATTTTGCTTTGTTCATACATTTTGAATGTCAGTGCTGTGACAGCATGGCAGATGAAAAAGCAATGCAAAGAAAAAACAGAGAGAGAAGTCCAGCCATTTAACTAGTAAAGTTTACTGTCAAAATTAGTGTGGTATTAAATTTCCATGTTAATTGCGCTGAATAATTGTGCTGAATTTTGAAACCAAAATGCTTTTCTGAAGTGAGACCCTCCTTGGGATGAAAGGTTTCAGTGACGGAGTAAACAAAGTTGTAAATGGAAAAACAGCAGAAATGCAGCTAGCTTTCAGATTAGAGTACCCCAGGTGAGCTCACCATCAGGTATGGAAAGGAAGGACAGAATAATGTCAGCTCTGTAGCCTCATTCTCATGGATCTCTAATTACTCATAACTTCAATGAACACAGAGGCCTTATGTCTTCTGTTATGCCATTTTTTTCCCCACAATAATGTTTTTGCTTATATCAGCAATGGAGAGTTCAAATACAGCCCTGAGCCCAAACCCAACATGTAAACATAGTATCAACAGAAACCTGCCCATGATGCTTCTGGCTTAATTAGCAATATTAGCTGTGTGCTTCAGTTGTTATTAGAAGGCTTTAGCTACTTCTGTTTGCATTATTAAATGCCTTGCCTGCACCTCTCCCTTAAAAAAAAAGAAAAAAAAAAAAGAAAAAAAGGAAGGGAGAAGGGAGGCATTTTGTTAAAAATACATTGTGTGAATTACTTATTTTTGATGCATGACACCTGGAGAATACTAAAGACTGTCTCACAATGTTTCAGTGGAAATCACCTGTGTTGAAAATTTTTTGCCTGCATTCTGACCTTTGCACTGAGCAAAGGCTGTAGTTTTATGTATCTGGCTAAATTTAGATCAGGAAATGCACTCTTGAATTTCAAGTAAGGTGATAATATTTGTTGGAGGATTTTTTTTCAATTTCCACTTATATGTTAGGAGAATATTTGTTTTGTGTCTCTCAGTTCTGTGATCTTACTTCCCCATAAAGAAAAAAAAAAATATCAAGGAGCATAAATCTCCTAACTCTTGTTCCATATCCTCAGGACACTTTAAAAATGTGGATGTACAATTTCTCATGTCTAGACATTACTTAGTTGTTTCAAGTATAATTCTTTATAAAGTGTCAGTGAGACCTGCCAGACTTATCATCTTGGAAGACAGAATCTTTCTCTTAGCTCCAGAGCACTAAATACTTGAAGAGGGAACATAATTTTCTCCACACTTTTTCGAGACTTGATCTTGATATGAGCAATCTAGGATACAAAGGAAGATCTCAATGGTACCATGCCTTCTCCTGTTGCAGTTAGATATGTTTCCTATTTGAGTGTGCAAACAATACACTGGAAGAATTATCTATATCCAGATGTAGGTGTGACATTAATTGCTAGTTCTCAATAACATGAGAGCTTCATTGTACTAACTGTTCCTACTGTTGGTTTCTACTGCCTGATGATTTGGGGATGCATAGCAACATTCAGCATGAAATAGTCAGCAGAATTCAGAGTTTTTCTATGCAGGCAGGACTAACCAGAGCCTGTGGCCTCAAAAGAAAAAAAAAATAGTTTTGCAGCTTGGTGCAATCCCCTGGGCCATCCAGACATAGCAAACGAAAACCTAGTGCCTGTTCCCTACCCTACTGCTCTGGTGAGCTCATCTGTTCTGGATTGTCACGTGGTTTCATTTCTCTGCCATAGGCACCTGGGATCTCTGATTAATCTTTGGCAGAAACTGGAAGAAACTGGGTACACACTTCAATGCTTAATGGGTCTGCAAAACCTAACTTCCCAGAGCTTGGCAGCTGCAAAAAAGAGCCATTGTTTCACAACCCTTTGAGATAAATATAAATGTTGACCTCTTAAACCTTAGTTCGATTGTTAGATACCTGTTGGAATGAAACAAACTGTAATAAAATACATTTTTGTGTGTCTACAAAAATCATGAGTAGACAGAGACCATTTTATTTTTTATAAACTTTTTGAGGCTTTGTGCATCCTATTTTGAGATGATATTTAAATTTATTCCTTTGCTTTTTGCAAGGTTTCCTATGTCTCCTCTGGTTTTCATCTAATGGAATCAAAGCTTCTTGCCAGATTTCTGACTCACTGAAAAGCCTTTCACACAGGCTGCCATGTAGTTAAGAACCTTCATTGTGTAACTTTGAGAGGCTGCATTGTGTTTAGAACACTGTTTATTAGATGGTTTTGTAAAAGTTAGGATCTAATCATCTGGGTGACTTGTTGACACGAAGTTTGTGATGAAATTTGAGGCTTACTGTAGCCAAGGACTTTGCCATGCCAACTGTACAGGCTCCCCTTCTTTATCTAACCTCTTTTTAAATCTGGGTTTTGCTGTCCAACAAAACAAACAGAGCCAAGGTATGTATGTTATTTAAAATGGAAATTAATACTGTTCCTAGTTTCACAGCATGATCAAGACATAATTTAGTCATTCTAGCATTTTTATATTGCTTATCTAATCGGCTGTGCTTTCACTCTGGATTCTGGGCTGCAAATTTCCAGCATAATTCTCTAGGTATTTGCCTAGCAGACAGAGCTAAATAAAGGGGTTTAACTCTGAAGTTTCCCTTCAGTCCTTTGTCACTAACTGTTTGAGTTTGGATGAATTGCATAGTCCTCAGTCTTAATAAATGTCTAACTATCTTTGGAAGTGTTTGTTGTAGTTCCCACCATAAAGCAAGTTTCTCTTGAGTCATGGAAGCATTAGTGCTCGTTAGACCACTCATTGTTTGCACTTCTTACCTATTTTGCCCCTGTTTTAGTACCTGTACTCAGAAAAAGGTATTTCATTCAGTTTTCAAGGCTCATAATTTGATGAACTTCAAAAAATAAGAAACATGAATTCAAAGAATCTTTATTTTACGTATATATATATATACATATTTTTCAAACCCCACAAACTACTGTTTTAGAGCATTCTAGCCTTAAATAAAATACCTCAAAGTTCAAACACGTTTTTCTCACTACCTTGACATTACCATGAACAACAATATGTGGATCAAAGAAAATGAAGCAAATAAATTTTCTCTGAATAAAACCCCCTTATCTTTCCATATATTTAACCCTCAAGATGACAAACACCTGTACTAATTTGATTCCATCCAGGTAGCTTAATGCCATGGGGCAATCTAATATCTTTTTCTTTCCTCACAGACAAATGAGACAATAATAAAAAGTGAAGGTCATCAAATGTAAACCAGTCAATGAAAAACGTAAACAGATACTAAGTTCAGAAAATGTTGCATATCTCGCAGATAGGGAATACTCCATGCATTTTCTTTCATTGTGAGCACAACATCAGGCACAACAATGTATCAATCTTCTTGTTAGGAGGATGTGATTTTAACTAGTTCTTAAAGAAGTTGTTTAAAAAAAAAAGCTTCTGGCTGGTCACAAAAGAGAGGATAAACCTGATGAAGGAAAAAAAAAACCAAACCAATTTTTTTAAAAAGTCAGATTTTTATAGGAAAAAAAGTAATGCTAACTGAGATTGCATAAATGAGCAGCTTTAACCTGATGGTTCTGAAAGAAAGATGTTATTCCCCTGAAGGATTGTGCCTACCATGAAAAAAGGGTGGTACTTTTTATCTCATGAGAAAAAACCCAGTAAACAAGCTGATGCCCATAAAAGAAAACAGGAATGAAAACAATGTTTTAGGTAGCATTTTATCTAAATTTCACCATCTTTTAAAGTGGCAATATGCAGACAAAGGGTCTCAAGGATTCAGAAAGATCTGTGCCATGTTTTGCTACCAGGTAATTTTTTTAATGGAAAGTTTATTCAGGTTTCATTATAAACATCAGCATGAAGAGTTTTGCTGCTATAATCATGCCTTCATTCTCCACATCTGTCTCATTACATCTAGATTATGCTGACTGAATACCATATGGTTGCATTTCTTCCTGAAATAAAAATTGTTCCTTATATCAATTTCAAGCAATTTTATTTAGTTTTAGGAACTGTCTTTTCTTTTGGGATTGTGGTAAATGTAAATGTACTGTGTTGAAACTGTGCATCTGTTGTTTTTTTGCCTCATAACAGAGCTATGTTCTTATTGTCTGCGTGGTAAACATAATGTAACAACTTCAAAACACCGTCACCTCATAACCTGAAATCCCTTATAATAAGTATGCTCTAAGGATAAGGCACAAGAACAAAGTTATTTTCCAGGATCTTTATTTGTGACATATTTTTAAAGCATTTTTTATTTTTTCTTTCTGTAGATGGGATATGAAGATGTCTGTTCACATTTCCATAACAATGAGTTTCACAGAAGTGTGATGGAGTGTGTTCTGCTTTATCATGCACTGGAATTTTATTATTTAATTGGATCCCTGCAACTGACATCATGCATACTGCTACGAGACTTTGTGACATAATGGTGACTCATTCCTAATACTTGTCAGATTAAACTTTATAGGAATTGATCAGTCCAGAAACAATCTGAGAAAACTGACATGAATGCAGGGCTAGATTGACTTCTCCTAAGTCAGATGGCCAAAGGGTAATAAATCAGCTCCTGAAGGGCAGCTGACTGGCTTTTGTTTTGCTGCCACTTCCCCAGGTCAAACAGCCAATTCCTCTCTTTAGCCACTTCAATATTTTGGATCAGAAGGTTTTTATCCTGAATGAGGCATATGGTTTTTTGTCTGACCTGTGCAGATGGCAGCTGAAGGCCAGAAAAAAGGTTTTTGTGAGTGCCAATGTTCCTGTCTCCTACTTTAGCAAACAAAGACCAATCTCACACCCAGAGTCTTCCTTGTTGGCATTAAAAAATGCAAGTCACTTACTACTCACCATGCTCTATCACTAGATGACTGAATAGTACCAAAGTTGAATGAGTAGTGGAATTTGACACTACCAGTGTAAAAATGTAGTATGTCAAGGCCCATAAAAGGATTAGGAAATCATAGAATGGTTCGGGTTGGAAGGGACCTTAAAGATCATCTCATTTTAATCCCCCTGCTGTGGGCAACCTACAACTTCTCTGGGCAACTTATGCCAATGTCTCATCATGTTAAAAAAACTGAAGGAGTTAATCAAAAGACAAAGGTCATCTAATCTACAACATGGACCATTGATCAGAGAAGGTTAAAAAGGTCCTAGAAGAAAAAAAATCCCTCTATTGTCTCACTAGCTCTTCTGCCTCTCTGATTTCACAGCCTATTAACTCCAACGTCAAGATGGTAGGAGGAGGTCAGGCTTGAGTACAACATGGTGAGGGTTTCTCTCTGAGCCCTTCCCTTACTGGGTATTTATGTAGACCTGAGGCTCAGCAAGAATTATGCCCTATGTCACATTTAGGGAGTTTTAGGATTTTGACAGCTGCCCTTGGGGGATAAATTGGAACTGGACTTCAATAAAGGCTGAGTGTCTAATTTGGGTGAAGGTGAAAAGGTTCTGCAGATGAACAAAATAGGCAGCTTAAGCATCTATGATGCATCTATGATATGAACAAACTTTCACTTGCCTAAATCTGGATGAATAGCAGATGCTGATGTTGACTGAGGGCTGAGGATAGGCAGTGTGAATCATGGACTTGTACTTAATCATTTAAAACATCCTGATGGCTAATTTATGGTAGATGAATTCAGGTTTCAGAGGGTAATCACATCAGCTTATTTTAGGTATATAAATTAGATGCCAAAAATAGAAAACTGATCTTTCTATGTTCCCTCTGTAGCCAACAGGGAGACACTGGTCTTCTAGAAAATTAACCAAAATTAGATTTGTACTCTGAATTCTAGAGAAGTCTACTGGTCCTTCCTTGGTGATTTTAGATGATGTGTTGATAATCTTTCCTTCATATACAATGATTGTATATCTATAGACTGTATAAAACCACTGTTTCCCCAAATTTTAAAAGCTTGAATTTACATGAACACAGCCTCAGGACTGAGATTCCAGAAGGCCAAAAATGAATCAATTCACGCAGTATGGTCTGAACTAAGCATGATTACAAGGTAATCATTACAATCCAGCAGAAATATACATTCTTTAAATTTTTGCAGTAGACACAAGAAGCTTTTGCTTAGTAAGCTCCTGAGAGATAAACAGAAGAAGAAATAGTTAACAAAAGCCAATGCACAAAATGCATCAATTCATGGCTATAATGCAAACAAATTTGTTTTTCTCTCAGGTACACAGGCTAAAGCTGCCTACAGGCGGTTTTAATTGACAAGCACAGCATTCATGAAATAGATAAACCATACAAATTCTGACCTTGCCTGTATCAAATGGCAATATTAACATAAGGATTCCCTTCATCCATTTTATTATGATTTATACTGGAGGAAATGAGGATAAAAAAAAATCTTATGTGCCCATGTATCTATTCAACATCCTGCATGTCCTTTACTGAGGGAAATAAATAGTTGTTATGGTTCATGAAAGGAAAATAACAATCTTTAGTTTTAGAGTATGGGAGTACCAAGGGAATATAGGATTGCCTTGCATGAAGAACAAATCTTTCACTTGGATTTTCATTTACACTGTCAATAATCCCAAATGATAATGATAATTCATTCACACCTTTTGTTTGAGCTTTTTGGGATGGAAACTGGTTTCCTTCATCCTGCCCTGAAGCCCAGCCTATGACCCTTCTCTCCTAAGTGTCTCCAGAAACACAAAGACCTAAAGTGGATTCTTAAACAATGTTTAGATTTCTTCTGAAAGCAGCATCAGTATGTTCATGCTGGACCACTGCCTAGAGACACAACTAGGTGTTTTGTACTGGCACTGCGGCAGGCACTTTTTTGATAATTAGCATGTGCAAATTCCAGTGACATTTAAAGAAAGAAGGACTCAATTCTCTGAGCACACATTAACCTGAAGTGGGGTTTTCATGATCAGTTGATTAGTGTTATTTTTTATTCATTCATTTAATCTGGACTCAGGGTTTTTTTTTTTTAAGACAGTGCATAATGTATAACGTATAAGATCAGTTATTGAAAGGATGACTGAGTTGTCACTATTTCTTTGATAAACTATATTTAATAATTATATAAAGACAGATGAAGACACAATGTGAAGCTAATGTAATATTTCTACTTCACATTATGACCATAATCTTGAGGTGATGATTCAACTTGTGTGAAGCTGATTTGAAGACTGCACACAATAGATCTATCAATATTGTGAGGATTCACTATTTTCTGGCTATGCCAGATTTCATGTGAATAATTATGATCTATCTGCAGTTTATAGTTGCAAGAAAAATAGCAACAATGGTTGCAACAGCTAATGAAACTAATAGTTGTATATTTCCAGTTTTGTCCTTAGCTATAGCTGTATGATCAATCAACCACAATACCAAAATAGATACAGTAGTGTTTCATCTGAGTTGAACTCCAAAGCAGGGGCACACATCTATAATATTTAGACAACAATTATTTGATGTAATTCCTCTTAAATATATATATACACACACACACAAATAATTAATTTGGGAAGCATGACTACATTTTAAGCGCTGATCTTTAAACTTTCACCCTCAAGCTATCATAACTCCAGATGACTGAAGTCACTATTAATTTTTTTCAGCCTTCCAAGGTGAAGTCATTAGCAGTCTCACAATATCTATGATTGTCTTTTTATAGTTATAAAGCTGCAGCAATGGAAGACGACAGCTTGTGCCACTTAAATGGAACCCTGCAGTGCTGTTTCCTGATAACACAGGAGATTATGTATGGCACCTGCACAACCCTGGGATTATGAAAGGCTGCATAAGAAAACACAAGGAAAAGCTTGGGGAAGGGAGAATAATCTTTAGTCACTTTGTGACAGGAGTAACAGAAACTCTGCTGGAAAGAACAGGATAGGACCTCAGGCAAGCTTACTCTTTACAGCTAATTTTATGTAGCGCATATCACAGTGTGATAGCCTTGGTATGAGAACAAGCCCAGAGGTGAACTGTTTCCTTCAGGTTTGTTGAAGTCCTTGTGCTAATTAAGCTGTATGTAAACAACTCCACTGTGTGATAGCTCAGGTTTTCTCCCTCATCATTTTCCCTTCCTCTGGCATGAAACACCTCTAATAACTCTTGCATCTTGGCTGCTCTGTGTTGCATATTGTGTCAGATCTTAGCTCTCATGTTCTCTTTGAGCATCTCACTAGGCTTCACCACTGTTTTCCCATATGAAATCACTCATTCCATCCTAACCACCTTGCAGGAACCATAAGCATGCATCTCTTCTTTGTCTCTGCTCACTGCTTTCCTGGACACTGTTCTAGACCACGACCTTAATATCATATTCCAAGTGTTCCAACAGCTTCTAAAATTTTTTCCTCTAGCTCTCCATCTCTTGTTCCACCAACTATAAGGTCTTAATTCTCTCCTTGAGGTAATTTATAATTTTTTGCTGCAGATTTTAATTTTTTTTAAATTTCTGCTTGAGTTGCATTTTCTATAAACCTAGAAATACATAGTTTTCTTGACCTTAGATTTAAAAGGACTTCTACCATGCAGCAATATTTGTATCTATTTTCATATATGAGCTCATTCATTGTCATCATTAAGTCTTTTATTAGAATTTAATTTTCAAATTTTAAATACAAATTTTCAAAAGCAGGAATGAAAAAGGTTCAGGAACATAATATATGCATTTTCATTTAGCGGCTGTGTGTTAAATAATGTATACTATGTCTTCTCACCTTTTCTGTTAAAATACAGAAAAATATCTACCTTCTGCCTACTTTCTGATTTCTTCAGTATCAACAATCACTTGGATTCTGGAACATCTTAAGAAACAAACGAAAAAGTGATCTTTTTAACACCCAGAAGAAGCCCATGACTTCTAGTCCTGGACCTGGAATGCTCAGGTCTTCCAATACAATTTTACAGGGAATTTCTTCAGCCATGGTTTGAAAGTTAGGGATATTCAGATGCCTTCACATGCCTATTTCTAGAGTTTACCATTAAGTTTACCAAAAATCTCTCTTTTTAGGCAGTCTTTACAGATCTTCTACAGATGCTTCAGTATCTTCTGAAGCATCAAGGCCTGGATGTATCATATCTCATTTATGTGGCTGATGGAGATGATGAGTCTGTGAGAGCAGTTGTTCTGTGTTCACTGTAGAGAAATTTGAACGTATGCATATTTCAGAAAGTCAGAAAAAACTCAGGTCTCAGGAGGAATGATGCACCCTCTGAATGTACCAGCCTTTTCACTGTCTATAGTGATGCCTACAATGAATATGATATTTGTACCAATTACCAATGCCTGTGATATCTTAATCTTATGGCTTGCTTAGGTATTTAAAATTCACATGACAAATCTAAGCCTGGTCTATTTCTAAAGAATCATATAAACAGCATATACAAGTCAACTGCTTTTAACTTTTGTATGTCTTATTTTAGGGCTGATCCATTGCTAATTATAAAAATACTAATTTCATTAAAAGTCTTGTTGGAGAGGGCCATCATGCCTTCCATTAACAGCCAGAGAGGGAGTGAACTGAGAGCAGCACAGGAATGTATAAAATTGACAGTGTGCCAGAATGAGACACAGACAGACAAGTTTTCCAAAACAAGCAAGTCTCTTTGTGCATGACAATGCAAATCTAAGTGAAAACTTTCAAACCGTTTTAATAACATTGATCAGATTATATTAGTCAAATATCATTTATTGATGACAGTTCTGCTCTGAAAATTTTCTTATAACTTAACATCTCTTATTAATTTTTCTCACTACATGACACACTTTTAAACAATTGCATGTTTTTTTTAGATCCATATATAAATTTGTCTAAAAGAAGGAAGCTAAGTTACTGATTTTTTTTAATGTTTTTCCCAGATGGAAGTCGCTAGTGTATTTTCATGCAATTTTTTAATGAGAAAATATATTCTCATCTTCTGTTATACATTGGGTATTTCTTTTTATTTTTTGATTTTTTTGGTAGTAGAGAATATATTGCAATCAAAAGCACTAAACTCCTTTGCTAGGTAAGAGGTATACACTAGAGAGAGCTTTCAAAAATCAAATCAAGTGTATGAAGTACTATAGAGATTATGTCCTTGTACTCTTGTAGGAGAAGAAATAAGAAATCAATTTTCTTTGCAATATTTATTTTTCAAATAACAATTCTAAAGCAGGCTGGTAGTTTATGTGCAGAACCAGATCATTCTTTCCATATCAAGTAGAACAATTTTATCAGACTCACTTTGCTGCTAACATGGATGTCATGCAGTTAAATATAAGCTGACAGAATGTATGACATAACTAGAGTACATCTTATTCATAACGATCAATTTTTTCCTCAGAAAAATAAAAGTTCTATCTTTGGAGTGGTTTTGAACTGCCAAGGGAAGATAGTACACTGACAGAAGATATTCCCTCAGACAGTTTGAGAGTTCTTAGTGGAGGCCATCAATTATATGCATACCACTGTCCATGTATGTCTCTGTAGAGTCCAATACTTCCCCAGCAGGCTTGGAGTTTAATGCTCACTCAGCCCCACAAGAGAGGGTGGGAAAACTCATGAGTTCAGATAAAGACAGTGCATGATATCCCAAGGTATGCAATATCCTTTGGTGCGTTGGGCTCAGCTGTCCCAGTTGTATCTCCTCCCAATTTCCCATGTTCCCCCGGACCCCTTGCCACTGTGGCAGCATGAGAGGGCCTTGGCACTCTGCAAAGCCACTCAACAATGACAAACCCTTCTCTGTGTTACCAACACCATTTTCAGCACAAATCCAAAACACAGTCCAATATTGGCTGCTGTGGAGAAAATCAACTTTATCCCACTCAAAATCAGCACAGCCATATTAAGTGCCACTGAAATGTGTAAGAGCAAGAAAGCATTATTTTCTACACAAACATTTTTAATTCCCAAGGTTTAATTTCTGAAATTATTTCTGCGTGTGTGTGTCACTAAAGCAACTGTAGAACATGGGGTTCAAAGGCCTTTTTGTGCCAAGCACTGTGCCCATGCAGGCAGCTGAAACAGGTGAGCACATGCAGGTACACACTCAGATGTACTGTTGCTAAATAATGGTGTCTAAATGTCAACAAATGAAAGCAGATTTCTTTTTCTTTTAAATCACCAAGGTAATATCCTCCCTTGAGGATAGGGAAGCACAGTGAAGAACAATAGTCACCCTAAGTGGCATAGTTAAGTAGCACAGAGACAAGGAGGTCAACGCAGAATGGTCTCAAGTCAGAGTCAACAAAAATTGCTGTAATTTCTCAGCAAGGCATCTAATTGGAATCATGCACATTGACAGTTTTACCAATTTTACTTCATGCTCTGTAGCAACATAAAAACCACCTTTATTGTTTATCTGTCCCAAGTGCCCATGACAGCAAACACTAAATCCCAGAAATGGCCATTGATGCACATGAAGTCTCTAGCACAAGCAACAGAGCCACCTTGTTCAGTGGGATCTATAGTTAGGGGTCTTGCCAAAGACATGATTCTAGACAGATTTACTGTGGATATTGCCTGTTACAGCCCACATAAGTCTGTGTATCTGAGATGGGAACAAATGTGCAGCTGCTCTGTCTATCTTTTTATTTGGTGGAGATGGAGCCTACCTTGCAACTACAAATACAAGATTGGAGCATCCTTGCAAGTTAATTAATTTGGCATTGATACATGACCTGAAAGGAAAGCCAGTGGGAGCTGCTTAGGTTTCAGCAAGTTTAAGGGCTGTCATAGAATTTTTCAGAAGTTTAAAAGACTTCACATGAGTTGAAGGTAGTCTCAGCATTAAAAAAACCATACCAGTCAGACTAAGCAAGATGACCGTGATCTGATTCTTATAAATGTTGTAATATCTGAGGTAAAAGGTTTGAAGCAGCTCTGTTCTTCCTTCTTCCCTTTTCCATCTGACAAGGAATATCTTCTGATTTGAGGGCCAGTACATAAGGAGCACAAAACTAGCATGTGCCTGAAGACATGAGGAATAGAAACCACAGAGCTTTTACCATTCCTTGTTGACACATTTATGCAAGGCTACAGACCATCTCTAGTGTACTCAAATGTGCATAGCTACAGAGACAAGGAAGCATTGCTAAGAAAACTTCATGTTAGTGGCTCTAAAATTAACTGTAGTTTACAAGTCAACATAGTCACAGAATAGAGAACTATAGCATATAACCAGTGAGTACAGGAAAGAAGATGTGTAATTAGATATAGTCAATCTTTACGTATCTAATTGCTATTGACTGTGTCATCAAAGCTTTAATCTTCGCTCTTTATTTTCCTACCACCATCTCTTCTTTTTAATCTCATTTCTTTTATGGATGAAGAACCATTTAAAGGACATTTAAAGACTATAGACATTGTTATACTGATTGAATGAACGAATATTTCTTCAGAACCAGAGCAAGACTCCTGTGATTCTTTTCTAAGGAAAGTTCACAATTTCTTTCTGGGTAGTCAAAATCTTACAGCCTTGTCTATCTGTCTAGAGACCTGCAGCAGTACATTATATGGGACTGATGACTGGCAAAAACATATTAAAGTGTGCAGCTGTGTCTTGAGACTGAAAATATTTGAGCTGGGGCAGAAATGTATGCAGAGGAGGAGCTCATTCTGCTGTAAGCCTCTATAGACTCCAGAAACAAGGATGTAAACACCTGTTTCAAACACTGTTTATGGAGATACTTGCTTAAAAAGGGTAAATCAATCTAGTTCTATGAGAAAATCATCATTATGCAAATTGTCTCTCAGGGAGCTTAAAATAAGTAAGTTCCTTCTTTCTGGAGAAACATGACTGAACTGTCAAATATTACTTAGTAAGAGGATTATACTGGAATTGATTTTACTTAAGAGTGTTCATAGAGAACAGTTTCTCTTCACTTTTCGCAAGTCACTTGCTTTTGAGATATTGGTTTGAATTCAACATTAGTCATAATTGACGTAGGTTTAGTTATTTCACTTGAGTCCTTTATCAAAGAGCTCCATATATCATATAATTATATATAAATAGAAGGATCCATGCATACTACAATCCATGTACTGAGATGGAAGGCAGAGAAGTAAACAGAGAAGCCTGGTTTGTGACTTTATGCCCATGAAATATATAAGTTGAAATAAAAGATTATGAAGCAGCAGATTTACTGATGATTGAGGCATGTGATTAACTTTTGGTCTAATTCTCTTTCCAATGATTTCCAAATTATACCAGTATACGATCCACAAAACATTCATTTGGAAAATTCAATCAGTTTCAAGAAGTTGGGTGAATTTAACACTATGAAAAAAGAAATACAAGTAAAATCATGAACACAAGAAGAAGAGAAATCAGGGGTGAGGAAGAGATTCAGTTAAGTAATTCAACCTCATGAGGTGAGCTTTTTGCTATGGTCATTAACAGAGATCCTCAATTTGGATGAAACATTACATCAGACTATTGAAGAATCTAACCACGGAAAAAGTGTACACGTTGGACTTTACACAGGGTGTTTTAGGGCAAGACAACCACAAATATGTAATTCATTATTTTGCTTCAACAGTTTGGATCAATTACATTTACATCTGTCTGATGGATAAGAGGCAGGTACAGAGGGAGATGCAGTTAGTTGGTCAAGAACACACTCAGTAGAGAAGAAGAATGGGTCTGAGGTAATAATTATCTTGTCCCTGGGAAAATGTTTTTTACCCACAATGAGAGAGCACCCAGAAAAGACAAAAGAGGTCATTAGCTACTCTATTCCTTTATCCTTTCTGTGTTAGTACAAGAGCCTGCTGCATGTTTCACTGGGTTAAAAGGATGAGTGAAGAAAAGAAGAAAACCATCTGCTTGTGAAATCTGTTTGTTTACCGCAATAATACTGAGGTACCTGTTCAGGCAATCATGGAAGTATTTCATGTATTTCCTAACAGCAGCCATTTAGCTAAAAACCCAAGAACACAACAAGTTAAAAAGAAGTTCTAAGAAATCAACTGGAATAAAGTATTCAAGGTTTATTTTGACTAATTCTGTAGCATCGCGCTTTGCTTGTCTGACTTTTACTTGCTTGAACTTCAAAGAATTTCAAGCAGCATTAGAACAAATTCATCCCTGTTACTCAGCAATTTCATCCTTCATACATGTCTTTGAAAATCTGTGCTTCAGATCCAAAGAAATAGATGTTATGCAAATTAAAACACTGTAATTCCTTTAGAATTGCCACATACATTCAGTTTAAACCATCAGGAGCTGCACAGAGACAGAAGGGATAAAACTCCTAGCCCTTTGATCCTAGGAGCATTACCCTCCTCTGCCTGAGCTAGAGAAGTGTATGTGCAATGCATACCAGCCCTGTGGCCCTGTCGACAAAGGTCCTGTTAATAGAGAGCACAGGCTGTGCAACTGGCACAGCCCTGCATTAACCTTCAGGCAGGTGGCCATGTGAGGGGTGGAAAAGAACTACCAGGATGGACTAGGTGCACTGGAGGATAAGAACAGGGCAGAGGTGGCGCAGGGCAAGAGAATTGATTGTTAAACCTTCATGTCATATAAAAGAATCCAGCTTACATCTCTGCAGTGTCTAAGCAAGGGTTCCACTTCTCCCTTTCAGCCAGCTCCAGGTAATGGTATCCATACTGACAGGACAGGATTGTGCTGGGTTCAGATATGCCTCTTCTCCTTTGGGAGACAACTGCCTAACTCCAATCTTAAGCCAGTGTATGAGATGGCCTGAGTGCATGAGAGATGATCAGGGAGTTTGTCATAAAGGATGAGATCCAGCTTTAAGCTGACACAACATCAAAAACATATTACAGCTCTTAGAAGAAAAAAACCTTCGCAGTGCAGAACAGACTCTATATAACTCATACTAAGAAGAGGTCAATCTTTTTCTCAGTCATATGATTGGTTTTGGTAATGCATGACTTCAACATAGAGGCATGTCCCAGGGAACAGTTACATCTAGACTGATTTGGTTTTTAATGTCCCAGGGAACAGTTACATCTAGACTGATTTGGTTTTTAAGAGCAGTGCACACCTTGCAGGTACACTGGGCAATAAAGAAATACTGACTTGGGCCCTGTCTGTGGGAGAGGAAGACCCACACTCACCACTGGCTATAAGAACACCAATCTGGAAAACATGAATAACTGTTTGCATGGAATCAGTATTTTCCAACAGGATTTTAGACACTGGGAGATGTGGCGTAGAAAAAGACAGCTCAGGCGCTGACATCCCTAATGGCAATGCCCTGGTCATGCTCAAATACCTGTTAACAGACTAAGAGCCAAGAATTTATTACTACTATAATTGAAGCCTTAACAGTCTATTACGCAATTTAGCATTGTTAGCTCATTTGTAAATACTATACATAGAGAAAAAATACAGAAAATGTTACTACAGCTACCAAAACAACAACAATAATAACAATAAACAAATACATTAATTTCTAATTGCTATGCACACCATTTTTCCTGGTGTTACTTCTGTTGTTCCTCCAAGCCTTAAGCTCAGTGATTCTTTTTCAGAGTGTGTGTGGGGGAGTTATCAGCACTTGTATTTTTTCACCAGGGGAAATATTCCATGTTTTTGATTTTTAACTCTACAATCCATTTTAGATAATTTTTGTTTTTGTTAATGTACTTTTATACCTGGTTCTTTTTACATTATTCTGTAATTCTTCATCATATCTGAATTTATTATAGATGGTGCCTTTTACATGCCTGAGAGAGTATTCCTCTATTTTTCATCCCTAAAGCCTGTTTTTGACCAACCTCAGGACGGCATTTTTTTAACAGATCTTTTGTGTGTTTTTTTATAACTATGAGGTTATAAAGCCACTGTCAGGCTGTTCCCCATCTCTTATTATCCCACATCTGCACCCCTCTGTGCCATCCCTAATCTCAACTTCACAAGATGTCCTCTTTCACAGCAAGGCTGTATTTCTCTAAACATCTTTGATAATTGCTTCTTTCTGCTATCAGTATAAACTATTGTCATACTTTACAAAGATGACAAAACCAAAAGAAATCAGCCACAGACACCCTTAAATAAAACAAATTGTTGTCACAGCTAAACTAATTAGAGTTGCAGGTTGGCCAGGTTCAGGCAGAGCAAATCTGGTGGGCCTCACTATTGAGGTCTTGCGAGCTCAGTAAAAAGCCTATAAGTTGTTACTAGCAATAGCAATAGTGTACGATGGGACTACACAAACACACATTGCACATGGTTTCATTTGGAGTTATCTTAATATAGGCTACCAAAATTAGAGTCTGGAATACACAATGGAGGTAGCCCAACTCAGTCCAATTTCCACTGGTCCCATGGTTGCCTTTGAGTGTGATTTCTGATCATCCTTTCTGAAGACTTGTTCCCATCTCATTTAAGGACCTGGCTTTATGTAAGGAAATGGGTCAATAAACCCCACTCAGGGATGATGAGAACAACCTCTTTGCAGAAGCCCAATTCACACCAATTACCTGGGTTGGAAATCAAACAACATCAGCCTGTAGGGATTACAAATCATTGCTTTTAGTACAGGTAATTTGTGTGACAGCAGTATTTTAAGGCACAAGAGTTCAAGAGTGTGCAATACAGATGCTACCGACCCTCATGCCTTTCCATTCATGCTGGTAGTTGACAGTGTGCATTATAGTGATTTAATGGTGTATTTATCACAAACAGCATTGTCTAATGAATGAATACTTAATGAGCCTCCATTAAGCTTAGAAGTGCCCTGTTTTAAACCATTAGCTCATTACAGTAATAAGGTATTTTCTACTGCAGAGGAGTTAAAGCAAGCAGAGCAGTTTTTGAAGCCAGATGACTGCTTAAGGCAAAATAAAAAAGAAAGCAGGATTATTAATTCAAAGAAATAGAAACCGAATCTACATTACAAGGGTAAAAGCAGCTTTGAATTTTGGTTTTTTTTGGTTTTTTTTTTTTTTCTTTTTTCTGGTAGCATTTTCTGGTCTGGAAAAAAAGGCAATTTATATTGGCAAGATAAATGCTTTGACTTTCACTGTTGGGGGTAGAATAGATTGTCAGTCATGAATTGTTTGTGCTGTTAGTCTTTTTGCCCTGCCTTTGGATTGGATTGGAATCAGCTGAAATCATAGCATATAAGACTTTTAATAAGGAATTTCCCTTTACTTGTCTTGAATTACTTGGTGTCTTATTGCAGGCCTTTCAATACCTTAGTTTGGGAACAAAACTTATTCCAGTGCCTCAGGCAAGAGAAGCTGAGAGCTAGTGAAACATGTATAGTGTGATATAATTTAGAGTTATTTGAAGAATTATGTAAGAGAGATATTAAGATGCCTAAATAGATTAAAAAATGGCCTGATGGCATCTTTAAAAGCACTTGAGTCTTGTAAAGTTAAATGTGAGGCTGGATGTTTGTAGTATATCTGCTTCCCTAGGTGCATATCCATTTCCCCAGATGCATATCCAAACAACGCAATGAAAGATTTCCAGTCAAAAGAATTAGAAAATTATGAGTGCAGGTACTTTTATTGAACTTCTGATTTATCTATAGACTAATAATTGTAGTTCTAATCTAGAGTTCATAGAATTCAATGAAATACTTTCTACTGATTTAATATATCTTTTTATCAGGTTTCTGTAATTATAGTACGTTACACTGAATGAGAAATTAATCTCAGAGAATTAAAATATATTTGTGAATAATATGTGAGTAGAAAGTGGGCACAAATTTTAAATTATTTGCTGTAAATTATTCAGCCAAATATATTGTATCTAGGTAGATACAGGAATTACTCATTAATTATTACATATTCAACATAAGCATTGGCAGGATGATCAAAAAGATTTATCATGAAGGATCTGTCCATCAGTATAAAGATTCACTGTAAAGTATTTCAAAGACTCCCATTTGACTCCAAATTACCAGCTATTGAGCAAAGAATGGTTGGGACCTTCCACTGCTTGGAAGTAAGATTGCTGGGGAAAGCGTTGTGTGGCAGGAGCAGTATTTTTAGTACATTTCTCTTCTCCTAGCTCCTGTTGTAGAGGTTGTGTCAGTGGGGTTATTCTTTTAGGAAACAGAATAGGAAGAGATGAATGGAGAATATGTAGGCATAGGACAAAACCTTCAGCTATTCTATTCTCATAATTTCCTATAGGGAAATTTTAAACCTAATGATGTCACATATTAAATCCTTGTTGAAATTAATGAGTTTAATATTTCATCACTTCATCCATCTCCATATCATCAGTGTGAGCTTAGGACACTGGCAATTTCCCTCCATCTGGCTTGACCTGAGTTTGGGGGAAATAAAAAAAAATTAGGAACAGTTATGTCTAACACATAAAATGAATTCCTACTAGATTTAAAAGAGCAAGCAATGAATTTTAAATTTATGAGTGCCTGCTGCCCTTCTTTTAATTTCATGCTTTGCTGTGCCTGCAGTGGGCTGTGTGTGCATGGCTGGGTGCAGGACACAGCTCTGGCATGGCTTGGCATGTGTACACAGGGGTACCTGTTCATTCATGCACCAACTGAGCTTGCAGCCCCCTGCACTTGTGGCTCTGTGTGCTGCTGCGGCTCCACGGGTTCACACTGGTCTGCACATGAGTGCATGTGTCCCTCTGCATGTACACAATCATGGAATCATAGGATATCCTGACGGGGAAGAGTCCCACAGAGACCATTGGCAAAATCCAACTCCTCACCCTCCCCAAGAGGGAGTCTTTGAAATACTTTACATTGAATCTTTATACTGATGGATAGATCCTTCATGATAAATCTTTTTGATCATCCCCATGATCCTGAAATCATTATCCAAACAGTTCTGTAACTCTGTCACCCTTGTACTGTGAGCCCTTCCCCGGGGCGCCTGTTCCCATGCCCAGCCATCCTCTGGGGGTGTGTGTTTTAAGGTGAAGGAAGAAATGGGCTTCTTGCTGTAGACATATGCCCAAAATACAAACATTCTATTTGTCCTTTTCAAGCTAAATTATGGTGCAACTATTTCATTGTGGCTAAGCCCATTTTAGTGACCTAAACAGTTATCTTTAAATGGACAAAAGATAATTCAATCTTCATGCTGCATTAGTTCTCAGCAGAAATGCAAGGAAATTTCAGTTATAGGATTTAATAATGTGGTAAGGAGGAGATTAGAGTGCATTGTATGGACTGTTTTATTGTAGTGATTTCATATAATACCATGAAAATAACTCCAAATCATCACCCTCAGGATTGTACAGCCTGTCACTGTCATTTTCAATCTTGGATAATGTCACCCCACATTGAGTGAATGCATATCCGCAGAGAGAAAAATAATTAAAATGAAAATTCAAAACTTCCAGTGTGGTTATACAAAATGTGGCAGAAAAAAAAAACAAACCAGAAACAAAAACAACAACAACAAAAAAACCACACATTCTGATATTGTTCTATTCTGCTCCATTTTTCTGCCTCTGTCATTTGGCATGTGCGCATGTCTGTAAGTATTCACAACCATATCAGAAACAAGGTTAGTGAGACAGGCAGAAAAGGTGTAATTCTCACAACAGATCTGCAGGACATAACAAAATTGGCTCTGTTAGCAGTGTTAGTGAGCCTGCCATTCATCCCAGATCCATGTTTCACTGTGAAAAAATTTATAGACCCTCATCTCACAGAGAGCTATGAACCAAATCTTTACCTTTATTAACAATCTGGATGAAGGAATCTAGTGCACCCTCAGTCAGTTTGCTGATGACATTAGGTTGGTCTGGAGTGTTGTTCTACTGGAGGGCAGGAAGACTCTGTAAATTGACCTGCACAGGCTGGATTGATGGACTGAAGCCAACTGAGTGAGGTTCAACAACACCAGGCGCTGGACCCTTAGGTGACAATACCCCAGGAAGCCATATAAGCTGGGGGAGAATGGTTGGAAAGCTGCCTGGTGCAAAACATGGGGATGCTGGACAACAGCAGCTGAACATGATCCAGTGTGTGCCCAGGTGGCCCAGAAGGCCGATGGCATCCTGGCCTGGCTCAGCAATGGTGTGTCCAGCAGGACCAGGGCAGTGACCGTCCTCCTGTCCTGGGCACTGGGGAGGCCACAGCTCCAATCCTGTGCTCAGTTCTGGGCCCCTGACTGCAGGAAAGACATTGAGGGGCTGGACCATGTCCAGAGAAGGGCAACAGAGCTGGGGAAGGGTCTGGGGCACAAGTGCTGTGAGGAACAGCTGAGCTTCTCACTCTCTACAGCAACCTGAAAGGAGGTTTTATCAGTGTGGGGGTCAATTTCTTTCCCAAGTAACAAGTGACAGAAGAAGAGGAAATGGCCTCAAGCTGTGCCAGGGTAGATTTAGATTGGAAATTAAAAATAATTTCTTCACGTAAAACATTATTAAAAATTGGAACAGGCCACTCAGAGAAGTGGTTGAGTAGCCATTTCTTGAGGGATTTAAAAGACATGTAGATGTGGCACTTAGGGACATAATTTAGTGGTGGATCTGGTTGTGCTGAGTTAAGAGTTGGGCCTGATGTCTTTAAAGGTCTTTTTCAACAAAAGTGATTCTGTGACTCTATAATTCTAAACATATTTTATGCAGAGACAATGCCAATAGATTCACAAACTCAATGCGTGCTTAAAGCAACAGTGTCCACACCTTTTCAGGGTAAGTGGGTTAGTTCATTAACTTCTCAATGCTAGAAACAGAGAACTGTGACTTAGTGTAGCTTCATACCAGTCTCAGAATAAGAGAATGTTGACTGGAATTTTAGCTGCTACCAGGGACACTGAGGATGAAAATAGACAGGGAAGGATACAGAAGCAGTGCTCAGAAGTGGTATTAAGTAAATAATGGCATTTACTGCCTCCTCAGTCTGCAAAGGCTGTCCTGGGAAGAGATGGCATCACTTTTTCCCATAACTCCATGTTTACTTGTCCATGTCTTACCTGTGCGAGGAAGGAAAGCAGCTTTTAGCTAACAGTTGCTCTTTTCCCTCTGAGGGATCTGGCAGTGAGGGCAGTCCACACGGGAGACTAATGAGACTTCTCATGGACCATTACTCCCAGAGTGGGCACGTGGAAGGACTCACAGCTGAGCCTGTAATTAATAAAGTAGAAGTCTGAGGCTGACTGGCAGGATATAAGGAATCGTTTCTGGGAAAGGAGCAGAAGGCCTGTGGTTGGATCCAACACAGCGATGGAGCAACGCTGCTGCTGCTCACTAATGGGAAAAAATTGCAGCTGGAGGAGCTGCTGAGAACAGTGCTTCTCAGCTGCTGCTGCACATCTGCTCAGCTGGGTGGCCTCAAACCTTTTCCCCAAGGCTCTCGTGACTGCCAGGAAGTCAAGCTTTGTCTCCTGAAAACTGTGAGGTAAGACACACATTTGTTTGTTCCTGTTGCTCTACTTACTAAGGACATAGAAGAGGTGAGAATGATCTGACAGCTGTTACTAGTTTAAAAAAATGGAAAGGAAACAAGGAAAAGGAAAGTGATAGGCACAAGTGATCAATACTCACTGCTGAGTGTGTATTATTGGTGAACAGTGGGTCTCAGCTTGTTTTCAGCTGCAGACCTCTGTACTGCCCAGACTGGTGTCCTATAAAGAGATGACCTGGAACAAACTGCAGAGCACCAGTTCTGAGGTGTGCTCAGTTTCCTTGTACAGTAGTCAGCTTTTTTGGACCTTGTCTTGTTTGAAACAAGACTAGGTGGTAAGGAAGAGGTGGCAGTGACCTTCCCAAACTTAGCATCAGAATGAAATCCCTGAACTTTAGTTCCACCTAGTCAACAATTTCCAACCAGACATTAAAATGAATAAATACTGCCATACTGTTTGTATGTGTGTATGTTGCCACCAAGACTTTCACAAGGATAGAAGGAGATTAACAATGGAGTTGACAAAAAAATGTGTATAGTTCTGAATACAACAGGAAATCAAATGCTGTTTTTACTTTTGCTTTGAGGATAAAGCTTCAATTAAAGGAGAATAACACTCTGTTTCCCTTCAACTCTGTATGTAATTTATGGAAAAAACTAGACAAGCAGTGGAGGGTGGGAACAAAAGGGAAACCCCAAATTTGCTACTGATGAGAAGACTATTAAAAATGTATAATCCCCATTTTAATTACAAATTACATAATCTGCATGTTGATTAATTCTGCTGGTGACTTGCTTCAAGCAGTACCTGCACAGTAGCTGAATTATCTTTGGAAGATCTTTCTATATTTGCACAGTCTCAACTGTGACATAAGTGATTAAAGTCAGAAATTGCTGTTCCTATTGCCATGTCTTAGAGGTTTCTTTTTGATAAGAACCCATTATACTGCCCAAGAAAAATTCAGGTGCACCAAAGAAACTGCAGTAAATGAGTTTTAAGTTGACCAGAATTTACTTCCTGAGTGTGCAGAGAAATTGAAAGAATCTTTCTAGGGCAGGGAGAGTAATTCTTGGCTTTTAGTACTATCTGGGTGAATCAAAACTGCTAGGCAGACTGACATCAGACTTGGATCAAAGCAGGGTAGGAGCTGCTTCACAGGAAAGTCGTCAGCTATAAAACACTAAACTGAAAAAAGACTAATAAAATGTCAACACAGAAGATCCTTGCAGAATGTTATTGATCAAACATAGTGGCTACTGGGCCTTCATCTTCTAATTATCAGTTAATTTGTTTTTGTAGTTACTAGGTTCAGATCAGTTGTATGAAGTGTGGACCCTCTCATAATGACAGCTGCGTTTTCAACTTCTTCACAACACAACAGATTTGAGTTACTAGGTATTATAGAGAGCTTTCCACTCCTCTACACTCATGAAAAATATTTTATTAGATTGCAAATGAAGTTGTCTTCTTCTCTGAGGTTATTTTCTACCAAAGCTTCATTTCTTCTATCTTTTTCTCCTATTTGTTTTTATTGGATGCTAAGGGCAAAAATGTAAAACAGCCTCAGTAAAAGGAACTAAAAACGCCAAAAACCTTAAATGTACTTGGAGAGAGGGATTAAATTGTACTTCCAGCTCCTCAGTCTAATATTTTATACAATATGAAATGGAACAGGATAAGCTCTTTTACTATTTCAGCTTCCAGCAGTGTAGTTATAGGTAAAGATGTTTCATGCTTCCCATTATAAATACTCATTTACACAGCTTTACAGAACGTCACGAAAATTCACTCTTGATTGAAACTTACTCAATGAGGTCATAACCTAGGAACAATTTCAGAGAAATGTTGGGTGAAATTGGGTTGATGGAGAGTCAAGCAGCTCATTTAAGCGCACTGAGTTACCTGGGAATCTAATACCAAGAATTTTATCGATGTTCAAAATACTGAGGTGTAAAAAGATAACCTGCTGTGGCTGATGGAATCAGCACAATCACAGGGCTCATCTGAGCCAATTAAAGCATCAGTAATGCATTGTCAATAGGTTACATTAAATACACCAGCAGTTTTTATGACACTGAACTAAGAAAAGCCTGAAGTATATATAGAAGGAGTGAAGGAAGACAAAGAGTTGGAAATGAACAGTCAGTGAGTGACTGCTTGTCTCAACTAGCTCCTGTTTCCAAGACATCTTTGTCTTTCAGGCTGGAGCCTGTCTTCACAGCTTTTCCTGACACCAATATTTTTTTCTAAGGGTTTTTTGTTTGTTTGTTTGTTTGCTTTTTTTTTTTTTTTTTTTTTTTTTTTAGTTAACAGAAGTAGCATCATGGGCAAAACTCATCAAAACTCATCTAAGGATCTTCACCTGCTTTCCACTTCTAGGAAATTGTGCTGCAAAATGGAATCATGGTACAATATAAATATAAACACAATACAGACACAGACACTGATATATATATATATATATATGTAGATATACACATGGGCAGACACAGACAGACATGCATGTACTTACATCATGGGAATTTTTTTGTCTCATTTAAATTTAGAATGGTGGATTTCACCCTCAAAATCAGAATTTCTGAAGGTCCACGACTCCAACACATCATCTTTGTTGTTGAAATCCCTAAAATAATGATGAAAAATACGAGTGATCCACAACCTATCTCTGCTCTCATTCAGGGAGGTTCTAGCCTTGTACCTTGGTAAGTCAGATCTATATTTAACTATAGAGTTCTGGCATCAGTTTTTTGTCTCAGGAAATACTCACTTGATTGTACATTGTGGAGTGGATAAAAAGAAGAGACTGAGAATATATATCATGATTAAGTGATTAAGGAACTAAATTAGAGCACGGCAGGATCAAGTTTAATGATGATGAAGTAGAAACTAAGAATCACCGGTATCTGTGCTTCCTTGCTTTTCCTTTGTGTTTGCAGGCATGCAATAGGTCTCCTCCTTGTAGTTCGATGGTCTATAGGCTAAGCCCAATATGACCTTAAGAAGCAAAGCACATTTTCTTTTTTCATGATTTTCCATAAGTCACTAGTATAGCACACACAGAAGCCAGTGATCATTTGGTTTATACCTGCCTGGTTTTGTGGTCAAAGCAGATCAGAGATATTTCTTTAAAAATATCTAATTTAGTAATCTGAGTTCCGTTTTCACAAAGGCTTTTGCACCCAGTAGCTGAAAGAGGGGATTTTTTAGGGCTTCGGTGACAAATACCTACATCCCCTTGCTTTTCTTTGGGATTTTACAACCTTATGTGTCACTTAGTCATCTTTCCTTACCCTGAGGCAATGTTTGATTATGCTTCATCTGAGTTTTGATAATTACCATTAACAGCTGCATGGTGAAATGGACTTCAGATGATTCCCCCTCTTTGCAATTGCTTTGGAAAGAGGCTGCATCCAGACAGCCCCCTCTGTTTGGACGACTTACAGCAACTCAAAGTGCAATGCTATTAGCATAGATGAAATAATCTGAGAAAAAGATGCAAAATTAATGTGCTAGTCCAATTTCATGTATCCTGAGGAAGAATTAAGTCCACTCTGCTGGCTTTGCTTCAGGATTTCTTTGGCCATATTAGCTTTCTTATTTTTTTGTTTTGTAGTTTAATTGATAAAATAATAAGTGAAAATATCTCCATGGGGGTTATGGAATTGAAAAAGAATACTAGGTGACTAGTATTTGAGTTCAGTGATTTCACTGAAGCTTCCCACATCCTATTTATTTTTCCAGGCAAAGTAATTTTCTCTAAATTATAGACACAAATAGCAACTTCAAAATTCCTCCTTTCCAATAATACCCACTGACTTCTTACATGAAAATTAAGTACACCAGCACTGTACACTGAAGAGCACAGACTGTAAAAGTAATTGCATTCATTCTTATTAAAATGTCCAGTCATTTGCTGAAAAAGTACAATTTGTGGTGGCAGGAGAAAGTAATTTTTAAAATAAGATATTCATCCAACTATTCATAATATGATTTAATCAGTAGACTATATACAGACTTTAAATATGAAATGTCCAAAATCATTGTAGTGAATTATTAACAGTTGACATCTTTGGGAAGGGAGAGTTATACTCCTTATTTGCAATGCTGGGAGGAAGGGAAAGAGGAAAAGACAAATTAGATGAACCAATGTGTCACATTTTTCATTCTCTAAAAATTTTCATCTTCCTGCTGAGCTTAGAGGATGATGTCCTAACAAACATAATGTCTAACTCTCACACATTCCTCAGGAAGCTAGGACTTTAAAACTTATCAGCTTTTAATAAAGCATCATATTTTGGTGCTTTTGAAGATGTCACTTGAACATAGTTGTTATTCTAATCTATAACAGATATGTTTTCCAGAAGCTTGGTCAAGGCCTACCAAATTTCATACATATTGCATTAAAGCATATTTTCTGCCCTGTGGTTCCCTCATTTGTTCTTATAGCCCTTAGTCTGCAAAAACACATGCTTTCCTTCTCTGTATTGGACAAATTTGCTAGAGGCTAGTCATTCAATCCCATTGGCTTATGAGATGAAAAATTCATGTATGATGCATTTACCACTTTTCAAAATCTGGCACTTTTTATGTGTGTGCGGGAAGATTACCTGAAGCATATTTGGCAGTTTTACAGAGTTCTAATACGTGCTACCTGTGTATGTAAGCAATTTTCTAATAACATATGGTGGGCAGAAGGAAACCTTTAGAAGCACTTTGTTTTTCACTCTAGATGATTTTAATAGCCTGTAGAGACCTCCAGATTTTTTTAGGAAAATCTGTAGCAGACAATATATAACTTTATTAAACAAAAAGCAGTGACAAACAGCCATAACATGTTGTTGCTTTATTTTTGTATGGTGTCTGGCATTTGCAGTCTGTAATTCTCAGGATTAGGGGTTTATGATATGCCTTGTTCATTCAGATTCTCAGTTCATTGGAAAAAAAATTTCAAGTTTAATTTTGTCCTTGTTTAAAAATAGCACAAATAAATAGAAGCTACTGTAATATGTGACAAGAAAGTACATCAATTGCATTTACTAATCTTTTATGCCTCAAAGATGTCCCTTACACAAAGAAATCACTTCATTCCTGTGGATCTGATTCTCCAGGGCATGACACCCATTTTAACCTAAGGTAATTTTATCTCTTTTAATAACATTGTGCTTCAGTAACACTGGTGTGGTGAGGTAGAGAATTAGTGCTGTGTCTATAGGGGGGCTTACAGCCCTTCCTGCAAAACAGGCAAAGGAGTCAGAGCTCAAGCCTGTTTCTGCTACGCATGTTCTGCACTCAGAGTCAGGTGCTGGAAATGACAAACCTGCTCCACTCCTACCCTGAGATGGCCTCTCCAGCCTCTCCCTGTGCTCTTTGGCCCCTTCTGAGTGCTGTGGTCACACAACCACTCAGCTCTGGGCTTGGTGATGGGTGGTGGCAGCACAGGGGCACAGGCACAGCATAAGTGCCAGCATCTGAACACTCCATGCTCTGCTTGTCCTTGAGAAACACCCTCTGAGGCAAAGGATCATCACTGAGCCTCCTTGGTTTCCATGGTCATGAGCAAAGAAATAATGAGTACAGTGTACAATGCACAGTCCTCCTGCCTTCTGCAACCTGCACCACTCTCCACAGTCTCATTTACTGGTGCCAGAGAAGTGCATTTATTAAATAATAAGAGAATAGCCGTGGTTTTTCCATTCTTTTTGCCATTACTTAGAAGCAGATTATTTGTGACAGAGGATAAAATAGACTGAAAGCAAAGGATAGGAAGTGCAGTGTGTTTTTGTGGCAGACCGTTGGTATCCTGAATTAAAAAACATCACTAAAGGACACCAGAAATGCAGTGATGTCACAGAATATAGTAATACCTTCCTTCTATGGAAATTTTCCAGAACCAATATTGTATGTAATTCTACTAAATCAGATACACAAGCAACATGCTAATCTCCTAAATACAGATTATAATTAAGTTTCTTCTAAGCTTTCATGAATTCATAATCAAAAGACAGCATTAATTTATTTGGCATAGAAAAATGACAAAGACCCCATATAGATAAAAAGACAAGACACCCAGAGAGTAGCCTAGACAATTGTTCAGTTTCTTAGTGCTGGGAATGTGGTATTTGATTTGAATTAGTAAAATTTTCAAAATGCTTCTAAATGTTATCACAGAGTGGAGCTTTCTGACACTATTTATGCTGGCATGTCTGCTAGTTCCTAACAGCTAAAAAAATGCAGCTCTTTGGGTTAGATTTACTTACATTTTGTATCAGCCTGGAAGCCAAATATAACACTATTAATTTAAGTGGTGGTGATTTTACTCATATGAAATGAATGTTTTAAGAAGTTAAATCAAGTTGGGATTTTTTTGTTTTGAAAAGCACTGGGTGCATCTCAAAATTTAGATAGACCTTTTTTTACTTAAGATTTTCTTTTTACTGTACTTCAAAAAAACCCTCAGGAATGTTCAGGCTATTGGTTATGATTGTGAAAGGTGCTTATCCTCATAAAAGAACAAAAAGACTGATGATAAGATGTTTGATTTCTAACTTACATCCTGAATTTCATTCTCATTTTTGCTAAGAAAATTTTGATTCTGGCATTCAAATTTATGTCTAAGTAACAGTAAAGACTACAATTTCCAGGATTTGGATGCTAGCAAACTCACTTTTTGAAGTAAACAGTGTTTCTGTTTTCCCTAGGTGCCGAAAAATACAGTTAAACTGTTTAAGACTTCGAGACAACCTCTGTAATTTTCAGCCTACAGTTGCTGGTATCTCTGTTGCACCTATGTATTTGCACATGGGTTTTCTCCTGAAGACTGTGTAACTCTTTCTCCTCCTGCTGTTCATTCTCCAGAAACATTTTTAGAGGAAGATCTTATCATCTTTTGAGGATTTATTTTCTGGGTTTGATCAAACAAAACTCTTTCATTCTTCTATTTCTTGACCACTTCAGAAGGCCTCTTCTACTTTTTTACTTTGAACTAATATGATTTGAACATCAGAGAGTGGGATGGCACTGGAGGAGGTCTCAATTTCTTGAGGTATTTTAATAAATTTTATATTAAAAAAAATCCTCAGTGCTTCATTGTCATCCTACAATCATTTAGCACAACCCTTTTCTCCTTTTCCTTAGCTTTTTCCAGCTGATAATCACCCCATTGATAGCAATTTGCACTAGTTTTCTCCTTATGTTTGTTTTCCTACTTTTTCTAGTCTTGGAGTTTTCCTGCATGTTTTGATGTAACATTCTGACATCATATATTGATAATACAGTACGAAACTAAGCCATGAGCAAATTTCATTAATAGACAACTTTCCATTTAGTTGAAGTTGTACCTGGCTATTTCTTTTAATATGCCTTGCAAAGAAGAGCATATCCCACCTTTGGAAAATTCTCTATTTTATTCTTCTTGATATGTGGGATATAACCTTTATTATAATGACTTCTGCCATTTTCTGTCTTGTGTATGTACGTTCCTTACTTGCTAGCATCTTTTTTGATTGAATTCATTTAGGAGGGAAGTCCCTTTCAACGAGACTTCCCCTTTTTAGGGACATGTTCTTGACAGTACAGTCCTTTGACCATGAAAAAATTCAGAAGTCATTGCCTTCGAGAAACCCAGTCTTCTTTCTGTTCAGTTCTGAGCTAGTTTCAAAAGCAGGGCCTTCCAATGCAGTTGTTATTTCTTCATTTCTACAAGTAAAAAAAAAAAAAAATTAATAAAAAAAAAAAAAAAAAAACAAAAAAGAAAAAAGAGACTGTTATAGTATCCTCATTTCCTTTCAAAATTCTGTCTAAAGCAATAGTATACTGTGCACTTATCTTGTGATTTCCTGGAAAACACTGTTGACTTCCATCTCCAGAAATAGTAGCCTAGTCACTGTCATAATGTCTGATCTCCTGGCAGAAAAAGAAAAAAAAAAAACAAACCAACAGCTAAAGAAAGGGAAAAAAAAAAAAAAAAAAAGGCTTCCTAATGATGTTTTTTATTTAGTGTTTGCTTTCCAAATAATATGAGGGAGATTTCTGACCTTGTCCAAGTCCAAGCCTTCAGGAGCTCAAGTTCTTCCTCCTTGTTTCACAGCAGCAGTAGACAAATCACTTAACATTGCTGTTGAAAAGGGAAATAGTCCTTTTTCCTAATTGCTTCAGGACCCTGGCTACAATCTTGACGTATATTAATTTTTGCTTCATTTCAGGCATCTAGGCTCATAGTCCTCCTCCATCCATTACAGTAGCAGCTGCACTTGTCTATTTTCCCTTGGATCAAGAGTGGAAATATCTCATCTCCCAATTTTCTTTTTTTACTTCTACTCTAAAACTTTGTAGAAGAGTCTCAGTGGCCTTACCCAGGCATTTCTCTCCTGTAATATGAAGCTGAAGCACATTCTTTCTATTAATACCTCTATAAAGTTGAATATCCCTGAACTGCCATCATTTGATCAACTAATTAGTCATCTTTCCATCTTCATTATCTTGTCCTCTCACTTTCTTTGTCAATTGCCTGGAAAAAAAAAAAAAAAAAAAAAAAAGTTGATGATCAGCTGTGTCAGCTGTGCCTTAGCACTGCCAGGCATCTTCTGTGGGCTGGCACAGTGATCCTTGAGTTAGGATGCTTCTCAGTAGGTGATATGAGAAATTGAAGAAATCAAACTGCCAAAATATCTGGAATGTGTGTGGGAAGTTCCAGATTAATATAATGAGAATGGTTCCAGATCAGGATAGTAGAATACCCAGTGATATTTCCAGTGTATTAAAGATATGACGCAGAGGTTGCAAAAGGTTGGCTAGAAAATATTGCCAGAATAAGCATGACCTTTTTTCTGAAATGGTCTAAATGTGGTCTGAAAAAAACCCTGTTATGGTGTCCTGCTTTCCTGTTGGAGATAAAAGTCCACAAAGATAACAGTATAAAAGTTAAGAAAGGCTTTGAAAGTATTGTTACTTCTAACAGAATGCTCATGTTTGTGATATAAACACTGCATTTCACAATTTAGAAATACTATCAGGCAGACTTATTTTTCCCATATATAGCAAACACTTTGTTCATTTTCAATAATAATGAACAGTCTGAAAAATCAAAATAGAAGTTTCCATTTGTGCAATAATAAAAGTCTGCTGCCATACACAGAATGATCTTATATATTAAAAAAAAAAATAAATATGAATAAAAATCAGTGTAAAAAGAAATTTTTATTATGTCTTTGATGGTATATAAAATATCACATCATTACATGATCAATTTTGTTAGCATTGTGCTGTAAAATTCAATAAACTGCTGCTGAGATTGATTAATAACCAAAACAAAGATGAAATATTGAATTAGTCTCAAAATCCTTTGTTTATACAGAAACAGCAGATTAGTCCTACCATGTGCTATAAACTAAACGAGGTAATGAAAGAAACAAAGGAAGCTGGGCTGGATTCTACTTTCAGTTCTACAGAGTAGGATCTGAAGACATCTATTCTCTACACAGAGTGAATGGAAAGAGACAGGCTCTTTGAAAAGGTAATTTATTCACCCTTTCATAAACACCTGTCATGAGACAAATTGTCCTCTGGAGATGCTCATCTCCTTCACTGATTTGAGAATGTAGCTGAGTCAAATGAGGCACACCCCTCTGGATGGAAATGGTAGGATGCTGAAGCTTCTCTTTCATTTCAAGTCTGTGGGTGAATTCCTACCACATTGAAATTTTCTTCATTGAAAGAATGTTAAAGCACCGGAACAGCCTTCATCCCTGGAAGAGTTCCAGAAACTGAGTGGGCATGACTCTGCCCAGTGGGGTTTAGTGGCTGTGGTGGTATTCAGTCAAAGATTGGATTTGATGATCTTGGAGGTCTTTTCCAACCTTAATGATTCTATGATCACTGTTCTTGCATCTTCCTCAAGACAGAATTTTATTACTGTATGTAAAAGTTAGTTAAAAATATCAAATCATCTTTCCCACTCAGTCATCCTGGTGTATTTTTTATACTGAATTATTTAAGTGAAAAGTCACTGTTTCATAAGGTACTGCAAAAGCTGCAAAAGACTCCCCCAGGAGTCTCCTTTAGCCTGACAATTAAAGCTCTTGTCTCAAATGTTCAGATTTCAGTAAATAGTCAAGATGATTGGAAAAAGGAGTACAGTGAAAACATGATTATAACCATTCTCTTTTCTTCTCTGAAACTGTTCTTATTTGCAAATTCTTGTGCACAAATTCTTATTCCTCATGACTTTCTAGTCTACTGATTCCCTCTGAATTGGAGGGTTGATCCAAACCAGAGTTCAAAACTGTCTCTTGTTTGATCAATATTACATAGACACATAAAGATAAAGTTCCATGGATTTGTTCTTTTATGTGGTTTGTTCATGATTATCTTCTAAAGATGTCATGGCTGCAGATTTTGAAAGGTAGATGCTAAAAGCCTCCATGAAAGGAGGGCTGAGGAAGACATAAACATGAAGTGAATCCTTTTCCACATTTTTAATGTTTCATTTGAATCAGTTAATCAGTACAAATTAACTGAACCACTATACAGAACATGAGCAAACACCCACATTTTTTACTGGGCTCCTAATGGAAATATATACTGTGGGGGAAGAGATTCTTGAACTTAGGCATGCAATACACACTTCGAACACACACTACACCCCACTCCCTGCATCACTGTCATGTTATACTGAGCATATTTACTAAAGGTCATGAGAGCCCTTTAAAATTTACAGAATCAAGAACAAGGAATTCATACCTGCAAAAACCTTCTGAGATTAATAACTCAAAGAAAAACAAGTGAAAACATTTACAGCTAATTGAAGCAATTTTATGGGGGTGGGGGGTGGGGGGTGTGTGTGTTTTCACTTTACTATTTTTCCTAGTATTGGCCCAAGGCCAATCTCTAATATAGATATACTGGACCTGAGTAAATCCAGACTTGAAAAAATATGAAATCTAGAATAAATCAAGTTCTATGGAAGTTTTGACATAGCAGATTCACGTCAGAGATTTATTCTGTTATAGCTCCCATTAAATCCATCATTGTACTGCAGCTGGAAATATTATATTGTCTAGAAAAGTCATTGGAAAATTGATAGATTCCCAGTTGTATATTAGCGTATATATTGGTGTAGCCTTATTTCTGTGAATCTACAGTTTTTTATACCAATGACTGATCAACAACATGTAAAAGATTTCTGTGGATTTTACGGCAGTGCCAAAACTGCAGGGGAAAAAATGACTGCTTGTTAAGATACGTAGAAAACCCTGTTTAAAAAGGATGAAGGCATGCACAACACTGAAAGAGCAGACTTGGACTTGACAACAGGAGAACATTGTACATTTCAGATACTGCTCCTCACCAGCAAAGCTCCTCTGCTTCTGCACTTCTTGAAGGGCAATGATTACAACTTCTGCAAGTAAGAGGGGACAGTTTAAACAGGAAGTTATTGCATAATGACAACTTTAATTTGGTCACCAAATCCTCCCATATTTCTACCCTTCATCATTTCTTTCGTGATAAGAGTTTTGTCTGTTAAAGCTGTGTGTGCTGGATTTTGTCTAAGTGACTCCCTCTGAACAGAAAAACTTCTACGTTCTGCTTTAGCAGCTCAGTGCCCAAAGAACAGTCTGCTAATGAACAAGCAACGTGGACTGTCTAGGGGTTAGAGATGTCATCAAATCATATAAAATACAGGTAGATGTACGAAAAGAACATAGTTACGTGGGAAGTGGCATAATACTGCTTGGATTGGAACTTTCCTGTAAGTGCTTACTTGGATCATTAATAAGAAATAACATCCTACAAAATTATCTCCTTGAAGAGCTGAGAGGCGTAGCAGAGTACTTACTTAGTGGTTAATCTTCTCAGAACAAAGGCTATCAGTAAATATCACAGTCTAGTTCAGAGGTCTTTAGTGGTATTTTTTAATTATTTCACCATTGTGCCCATTTTTGGGTTCTCTGTGTCAGGTGCAGCAAAGAGAGAGAATAAAAAGCCTCTTTCTGCCTTTGACTGAACGATAAGCTAGAATAGATGTTTACCCAAATACAAGGTAGAAGTTATAACAAAGACAGCTAACAAGTGTGTGAGTCAGATTTAACCTTCGTTGAGATTAGGATTACTTTTATTCTGCTTTTTCAAGATAGCAGTTTCTGAAGTATGTTTTGTTTCTTGTCTCTTGGAAATCGCTCCCTGAGCACTTTTACAGTAGAGACTTCAATTGTGTGCTACAAAGTTCCTGACACTTTCATCTTGTCCAGGCTGATGTTGCCTTTCTGCTTTTCCCCCTTATATAAGCACGTATTTCTTACCCTCCTGTTCAAGCCAAAACTCTGCTGAAACTAGGCGAGGAAACAGTGAGGCATGATTTTGGAATACCTATTTCTGTTCTCAGTAGAGGAGCTTAGAATTCCAGTTACTAATTGTATCCTTAGAAAAAGTCTAACCAATTATGCATATTTCACAGTAGCGAAGCAATATGCTTTGTGTGGGAAGCCTTAGAGGCCAAGACTGTAGAGGTTTTATCTTTTCCTTCCAGTAACACAGAAGAATAGAGGATCAAAACTGAATGCTTTATCTAATTGTAACTCAGATGGTGAATTAAATTTAGTGTCATCTGGTAAAGGCCAGCTATTTGCCTAACTAGGGTTGTGGAGCCTGAAGGAGCAATGGAAGTGAGATGAAAATGTGTATTCAATCAAAATGCATATTAGCAAAGTTTGAATCTATTTTTATAAAATATTGTAAATTTTAAACAGCTGGATTATAGTAGATTTTCTTTTCTTGATCTACTTAATACATATTCTGGTGCCAGAACCTTCTGCTGTTCCATTTCAATAAAGATGAATCAATGTGTCCTAGTTTTCCTGTACTGTTCTATACCTTTTTTTTTTTTTTTGGCAGACAATGAGTAGACTGTTCTTTTCTTCATGTATGCATTTGTGGACATGCGCAAAAAATGAATGAGGTAGCTCAAAATCATCTGTGCATTCTTCTGTCTATCTAAAGAATGTGCGCCCAACTGCAGAAATATTCCTTTATTTCCCAGTCTTGGTTCTACAACCCTTCAGTGGTTTTCAGCTTTAATGCACCATCTTTCAAGGAGTACAAAATGTATATGACCTTTGTCCACAAATCATTGATTCTGTTTTCCCTAGCTATTGTTTTATTTCAGCTGGATCCACTCCCCCCAGATCTCTCCCCACTACTGAAACTTAATAGCTTGACAAAAATTTTTTCCCTGGAAAAAATATGAACTTGGCAAACAATGATGAATTCCCTATAAACTGAAGCATCACACCAGCTAGAAGCTCTTCACAGTCAAGATTCTCCTGGATGCACATATTCGTAGGCATAACTTGGCAAGGAGATTTGAAGTATTAAGATGACACAAGAGACCAAGTATTCTGGGACTGGTGGCATAGTCAGACACTTTCTTCAAGCGTATAAAACTAGCCTTACACCAAAACATTCAGTGTTCAAATCCTAGAGATATTTCAGATAAATAATCACTGAGTTATTGGCAGGGATTGTTAGTCTAAGCCTCTTCAGGATATGTTGCTTATTTTCCTTACAGGCCAAATTCACATATTGCTCAAATGATGTGAAATTGTCTATAAGAGATGGCACAATTATGAACCCGCTTATGAACAATAGCTAGCAGTTGTGAACACTAAATCCCTTATCTGAAGAAACTTGAACAACGTTTCCAGCTTCTGCTCATTTGAGCCCTCTGATTTTTAAAGTGCTACATAAATATGCGAAACTAGGAAATTAATTAAGTCATGAGCTGTCTGAGCATCCAGCTTCTGAACTTAGTCTAGACTTTTCGTGTCCTCTTCAGGATGCAACTCTGCCTTCTCTTTTCTTTTGTAAACTACTTTAGCTGCACTGTATAGATAATATTTTTAGTTATGAGAAAACAAACTTCTGCAATAAAAATCAATATGTTCAAAATAAAACAAATCCAGACCTCTTTTTAAACATAATGGGGAGCAGAAAGATATCCTTCTGGATTTTCAGAAAAATCAGGTTTTATTGTAAACCTGTAGTTTTCAGAAATTCTCAGCCATGAAAGTATTATCTTGCTTTGGGAGAAATACTATTGCTGTTCATGACTCTTTGGTCCAATATGTTCCCTCTCCTGCTCTCACTTAGCATCTTCTTCTACTTAGGTATCAGAACTTAAATAGTCACCCTTTGCTTCTGTAGCAAGCAAGCTCCCCTGGATGGCAGTTAACCTAATCTTTAAATAGGCACATATAGTAAACCAGAAAACAGCCCTCTCTTGTCTGGGTCTTCAGTGCAGTGTGCATCCAGCTCAGCATTTTGCCACTTTGTGACGAATCATATTGTGTCAAACCTTTCAGCGTGTTTGCTACAGTTCATTAGAGATAGAAGGAGCTGTCTGCTCAGCATCGCTGGCATGTCTGGGGAACTGCTGTGCTGTGAGACTTCCACAATGCTGAAAAATCCTTACTCTGCAAAGTATCTGCTCATCAAATGTGGAAAAGTTCAACCCTGGAGACATGTGACATACTTTAGGGACATTATGGACATAGATATTTTCATCCTCTTACGCCAAGGCTTCTAGAGGGTTTGTCGGGGTCTCTTTCCCTGACGGAAAATACTTCTGAACCAGATGTGAATACCATCCTGCCTGATCTCTTCTAAGCTGCTCATACTCAAGGAAGTATTTTTCTTCTGCTTAATTAAACAGCATCATGATTGCTACGACAATAACAGTCTTTAAAATAACCATGTTTATGTTCTTATCTTTTTCTGCACCTTCCAAGTCACATTTATTTACATGATATAAATGTCCGAATTTGTATTTCAGTGTTGCCAACTTTTATAGGCTCATGTCTTCCTAAACTAGCAGTGTAATTATAACTGTCTACCTCCTGGTATTTATTATTAATATGAATATAATGAAGTGAGTGATTAAGCAGTCACTGGTTACTCCTGTAATCACCAGACCAGCCCCCTAAGGAAACTGGGTTCAATAACATGCCACTGGAATGATAAAATCTTAATGAGTCATCAACGAGATACAGAATTGTGAGGCTCAGCAGAGTTCAAGTCCTGTTTATCATAAAAATGAAAGGAGATGAGGCTGGGAAAGGAGAAGAAATAGCACAAAATGGAGGGATAGATAGTTAGTGTAATTTGCATTACCTCATTGGATCTCTGACAAATAAACCCTGCTGCAGATCTGCCCTTCATCATTAGCACAGTAGTTGCATAAACCTTTGTTTTGATATAGAGTTCTATTTCCACACACTCGGCTGCTGCCTGACATCTGCATTAATTCAGAGCATGTCAGAGATGGGACTACCTCCTCCCCATCTGCCCCCTTTGCTCACTTCCTCATCTTCCTTTCACAAAGAGTATCTGTGATAGGAAGTGATTTACAGAAAAAGAGTTTCCAAACCCTCTGGCATCTTGGATCTGCTTATACAAGCTTGCCCTGATTAATTCAAAATTCTTCTTGTTCTAATAATCCTCGCATTTCAAAGCATCTTTGTAGTTCCTTCACTATCTTTTGTTGGCATGCAAACGAGCAACCTCAGGTATGGATGTTTAACTTTTTTTGTTCTCTCCTTTTTCAAATTCTTATAGGTTTGAAGAGATGCAACATACTTGGTTTTTTTTTTTTTTTTCTTCCCTCAATGTATTCTTCATGTTATTAATAATTCATATTTTTGAGAAAGGAGGTAAAAACCCAAATTACTCCCAGCCCTGTTAGACAAAAAGAAGTAACAATGCCTCTGCAAGAAAGACTGCAGGTCAAGTTCAGACTTGGGGGAAGGGGCTGCAACTCTATCGAACTACTTCCAGATTATTCATAATAACAAGGCAATATGTCAACTGCTCAATAATGTATCCTACTCCAACCTTCAATTAACCTTTTTATTCTTAAGTGTTTAGCTTGGTACGGCACGCAAATTAATTTACTGAGAAGCTAATAAACAATGAGTCAGAAGAATCAGGAGCTGGATGATTAGGTGTTTATTTATATGGTTTATTATTTATTTAAACTGAATTTTGATGAATTATTGAAGCTTTAACATTAGTCTTTCTCTTTTTTTTTAAAGTGTGTTATTTCTAAGTGCAGAGATGATTTTCTAAGGCCCCCATATAACATCATCTAAGACACACATATTTGCTTCAGTAATTTGATATTTCAGTATTTTGTGCCCTTGAGGCACAAGAGTTATTCCAACTATATGCAAGGAATTGATGCAAAAATAAAAATAAACATAAAAAAACAAGCAACAAAAAAAGAGCAATCTAATTACATAAATCTAGAAGTCTAATACTTTCTCAAACATCTTTATCTGTCCAAAGCATCAATAGACCAGGTATCATGACACAGGATACACAGGAGAGACACATCTTTCTGCAAGTAGGTAAGGTATAATGCAATCTCTGGATTGCCACAATACACTGGTGTTTAGACATGTTTCTTGGTCCCTCACTGTCAAATGGCCGTATTCATACCAGCTGACACACAGTGACTGTGTGTACCTGAGGGCTCTGTCCTTGCAGCAGGGTAAAAGTATTTCAGCTTGACTAATGGGAGAAGCCAATCTGCATGAAAACTTCCCAGAAATGGCCAGGACTACAGAAACCAGCTCCCCCTTTGTAGGTAGTGACAGAGAGAAGTTAATAACAGTAGAACTTCAGATTTAACCAGACAAACTCTTCCCCCTAAAACTGATATATGTCTCCACCCTGCCAAAAAAAATCCAAATGGCTTCTGATTACAATTGCAAACATTAATTTATGGCAGAGAACAAACATTTCAAGTTCGGCTCAATTAGGGCTTTCTTTTTATTTTAAGTGACAAAAAAGCTTTAATTTTTGTATTTCAAACCTGGCAGCTGAAAGCAGAAAGAAACCTACTGATTCATGGTGGTAGACACTAGATTTTACAGATCCAAAGTGCCTGGGCGCACTGACAGATTCCTCTCTTTGTTTCCGATCTTCCAGTTATTCCCCATAGCTCAGGATACACATGGTCTTGGAAAATAATACATGCATAATAAACTTTTGCGTGTATAGTTTTTCCAATGGGTTTGGAAAACTATCTGCCCTAAGATTTATGAATAAAGATGAGTGCCTGTGCAATTTCCTTTTATAAAATGTAAGTCTACTAAAAAAGTGGGAAAAGTAAGTAGTTACTGTTCCCTATGAATATTGTTGATCAGTGTCATGAATTATGCATGTATCCCTCCTGGGTCCAGTGTCCTCTGGCATTTCTTAAGCAGTAGTTCAATATTTTCTACCACCCTGATAAATCATTCAATAGAGAAAGGGTAAGTCCTGGCTCTTGAGCCACTGTTCAGAGGCACTGACTGATGTGGTTTGTCAAACAGCTTAGTTTTACATTCCACAGTTGAAAGTCTGACATCCAAGTCTTTATAGTCCACCAAGGTCACAGGGACACAAGAGTTGTGAAGTGTGCTTTCAGCTTCTTGGATGCTGAAAAATGGCTCAAAATTCAGCAGGAAAATTTCTGCTCCTGATGAGGCACAGGTTTTTCTGATTTTTTTTATCTTTTTCTTTGCAGAGATATGAGATAACAATGGTGTCCCAAGGGGATGGTATTTCTTTCTTTAAGGAGAATTAGAGGTCAGATATTTCTATAACATTCACAAAATCTGCAACAAAAAGCGTTCAATGAAAATAACTTGAGGCTTTATTTTCAGAACTGAATTTATTCTATACATCTTTTCCATGAATGTTGTGAAAGAGACTGTGTAAAACTGATGGAGGAATTTCACTCTTCGCAAATTACGGTTTAACTAAATAATGCTTTAAAGAAAAATAGTATGGTTTCATTTCAAAGTTAGTGGTTGCTACCCAACCCTGAGCACAAACAGTTGATTCCCACTACTGTACACCATAACTTTCATTAAGTTCCCAAAACTAAGCGAAATAAATAAGTAACCATGCTAAATACATCTTTTCCTCTTAAATGAATTTGTCTCCATGCTCAGCAAGATCATGGAGCAGATCCTAATGGAAACCATGCTAAGGCACATGGAAAACATGGAGGTGATTTGTGACAGCCAATATGAGTTCATGTAGAGCAAATTGTGCCTGACTAATTTGGTGGCTTTCTATAAAGGAGTTGCAGCATGGTAGATGAGAGAAGAACAACTGATGTTGTCTATCTGTAGTTGTGCAAAGTATTTAACACTGTTCAGCGTAACCTCCTCATCTCTAAGCTGGAGAAACATGGAGTTGACAGAAGGGCCACTTGATGGATAAGGAATTGGCTGAAGGTTGCACTTGAGGAGTTGTGGTCAATGTCCCAGTGTCTGAGTGGAGAGCAGTGACAAGTGATGTTGCTCAGGGGCTGGTATTTGGGCTGGTGCTGTTTAATATCTTTGCCAGTGACATGGACTGAGGGAGAGTGCACTCTTTGAGAGTTTGTGGATGATACACAGCTCTGTGGTGCATCCAATGAGCCGTAGGGAAGGGATGCCATACAGAAGGGCCACGACAGATTTGAGAGGGATGCCCATGTTAACCTCATGAAGTGCAACAAGGCGAAGTTCAAGGTCCTGCATCTGGACCTGGTTTGGAATCACAAGCACAAATACAGAATGGGCAATAAATGGATTAAAATCAACTGTGGAGAAAGACTTGAGCACAAATTAAATACTGAATATGACTGAGCAATGTGCACTTGCAGTCCATAAAGTGAGCTGTGTCCTGGGCTGCATCCAGAGCAGTGTGGCCAGCAGGGTGAGGGAGGGGATTCTGTCCCTCTACTCTGCTCTCATGAGACCCCACCTGCAGTGCTGTGTCCAGCCCTGCTGTCCAGTCCTCAGCACAGGAGGGACAAGGACCTGCTGGAGCAAGTCAAGAGGAGGAGCACAAAAATCAGAGGGCAGAAGCACTTCTCCTATGAAGACAGGCTGAGAGTGTTCAACCTGGAGAAAAGGCAGCCTTTCAGTACCTAAAGGGGCTACAAGACAGCAGGAGAGGGACTCTGGACAAGGGCATGTAGTGATAGGACTTGGGGGTACAGCTTTAAACTGAAAGAGGGCAGTTTCAGATTAAATATTAGGAGTAAATACTTTACAGTGAGAGTGGTAAGGCACTGTCACAGGTTGTCCAGAGAGGTTGTATGTGCCCCATCCCTGGAAGTGTTCAAGGTCAGGTTAGATGGGTCTTTGAACAACCTGGTCTAGTGGATGGTGTAATTATACCATCTTTAAAGTCCCTTCCTACCCAAAGCATTCTATGATTGTACATTTTTATGATATCGAAAACCATTATATTCTGTATTTCATTTGAGGCAAGTTTGCTACAGAGAGATGTAGGATATTCAAAACACACAATAAAAATGCAGGATCATGAGCATTCATAGCTGATAGAAGTGAAAGTTTCTCCTTTTTTTCTGTCAGGGACCAAAGCTGAGTCCTGTATATCTACCCAATTGAATGCTGCAAAGAACATCTAACAGATGTGGTTAAAATGTTCATGAAAGCTCTCTGAAAGATACTCCTGACTAATATAAAGCTTTATTTCAAGGTCTCAAAGAGCATATAAAACATTCTGTCCTTTAAAAAATTAATGCAGAAGGAAAAAAAATCAAACCCCAAGGAATCAATGTCAGAACAAAAATCTTGCTCCTTGGACTATTCTGATAAATACAAACAGATCCAAGGATCCTGCAAGAGGACTAAATTAGTAAGCAGAAATTATAATTTATGACTGCAAATAATGTGGAATATACGTCAACTCTGTCTTGCCTAAAAGAATGGAAATAAGGATGAGGGAAAATACTTCTGTGTTTTTAATGCTGGAAGAATAATAGGTGAGAAGTTCAATCTCTTCACAAGGCCACCACTCCATTGCCAATACTTTGCATGCAAAGTAGTAGATTTACTTCAAGACAGCAAGAGCTTCCACAACTACCTAAAAGCAGAGCAGTCCTGCAAGTATCATGTATCAAGTGCATTTGACAAACCATTCTATGCCACTGCTACTGATATCTTTGTTAGGCTTTTGTCTTGGTGCTTATTTCCTATTTTTATATCCAGCTGGGCAAGGAGCTTGACATGCTCACACCTTCTCAATATATTACATGGCTGCTTGTTAGTACTCAGTAGGGAGCTGATCATAAAGAATCCCAATTCTATTCTTGGCTCTCTGAGAGATGCGTGCTGTGTGCTGCCTGGGGAACTGAATAGTCCAAACTGATGTAGTTATCCTAAAAAGCAATACAGAAAAGGAAATAAATTGGGGTCTGACATATAGGCATATTGGCTCTGAATTCTGGTTCTGACCGTGTGAACCCTCTTTTATATCATCTAAAGTTCACAAGCTTCCTTCTAAACTGCAATCCATGTTAGGTTTATAACCTAGTTTAGTAATAATATCAGAAAAATAGACAGGCATTTTAACAGCAGTTAGGAGTGAGATTTGTTTTCTTCTATTTCAGGAAGATATAGGAGTATTTTCTAAGAGTGTCTCTTTTCCTCTTAAATTTTTGTCTTTCTTTACGTGTTTGTTTGTTTGACATGAAATTTGTCCTCCGGATTGGATGGTATCATTCACACAATAAGAGCTGTCATGAAATTTAAGTTCCATATATGTGTCTTGTTTGAGAATACATTTTCTTCTGTATCTGAATGGTCCTGAAAACCCTCTGAACAATTGCTACCAGAATCTCTTACCCTAGGACTGAGTAGAAAGGAATGAGGCCCAAGAACATTTATTTCCCTTTCAAAAGGATATGAAGAGAAACAGTCCTGGGGAAAGCCTGTCAAAAAAAACATTAGTATTTTCTTTTCCTTTCCCTGTCCATTTCTCAAGTCACTTTAACACATTTTGTTCATGCTCAAAGTTTTCAAACAGGAGACTTGGGCTTTCTTATCTCTCAAAACACAGATGAAGCTGAACTGAGCTCTGCAGCACTACCAGACATGACACAGACCTGTGGCACTGCACCAATGCACAGATCATTGCTGCTCACACAAAAGAATTGCTGGGCTGGAGGTAAGTCTAGTTCACATGTCAGCAGTGAGTCTTCACAGCATTTAGAAGGTGCCTTACCCACAGAACAAGTAAACCACCACAGCTATATTCAAGTCAGTTTTGTGACAGTTTGATGCAGAGGTAGTTAACATGAGGATGTAATACCACTAAAACAGTAATATCACTAAAACAAGTGACAAAGTATCTCCAGAAAAAGGCATCAGATTGATGAAGGCTGATTTAATGGCTATATGAACTCCTCTCCTCTTAGCACATGAGCTGCTCAGCAGAAACGCTTAACAGTTTCCTAGTTTAGTTCAGTAATCTCTACTAAAGATATTTTAAAAAGATCCCATAGGAGTGATGGATTAGTTACATTTCTTTTGCCATCTAAGACCACATGTTTGGTTAACATAGTCATATACCAGCAGAGAAGATACAGAGGGATAGATGGATACTCCTATACCATCTAGGATACTCACATTACTCAAGAACAACTTGCTTGGGTTTGATTTAATTTATTTAATCCATTATTTATTTTAAATATTTATAATTTTAAATAATTTAAATATTTAAATTTTAATCCATTTAATTTATTCAATCCATTAATTTATTTAATCCATGTATAATATAATTTCATACTGAAAAAATAGCCTTGACTTTTCATGGAAGGATATTAGCCTGCACTTTTGTGGTCATCTTTAGCTATTTGCTGAGGTTAGAGGGAAGAACATCCACTCTGTATTACCCTCAGCTATTTTAAATCTCCTATGCTACCTCTTCAGATAAAAAGCAGCTAATAGCCCATGACTTGACTGACTGACAATTAGACCAACAATGAGAGTGAATTTTACTGTTGAATAAAATTTTTCCTTTTGAAAATAGATTTTTTATTTTCGCTGTCAAAGCACTTATTTTTATAGTAAAGAAAAATAAATAATCCTTACTTTCAGAGGAAACGTAACCCTATGTGATATTTTTACTGACACTCATCTTCAAGTAAAATTTATACTTACTAAAGAAAATTTGAAACAGGACATTAAGTTGAAAGTATTTGTAAAAGTACAGGTGGAAAAAAGTATTTAATAATACAATTCCAGATGTCAGAGCAAGCAACCAGTGAATCGTATTTTCAGTTTATTCTTTCCGTGTAGTGGGCACACAGCAATATTGAAGATAGCACCTTGCAATCCAGATATAGGGCCAAGGCTTTCCCTGTCACCTCCTGGATGTTTTATTAGTATGTGTCTCTGCACTGAAAATTGATCAAAACATTTACTGTTTATGAGTCATTTTCTAAACAAAACACATCACGAAGTCCCACAGAATGAAAGAAAATAGAAATGTTGGTTACAGATTAGTCAGAAGACTGTTGCATAGTGTGAGAAAGCACTGGAAGAGTGAGATAAGGCATTGATTTAGCTTCTTGGAGACATGTAACAGGGAAAAATCAGGAAACTGAGTAAATAGATCAGGTGTACTACTGGGGTTAGGAAACCATCCTGCAAACCATCCTGCTCTGGTTTGGACTTTCACATAAAGGACAATGAAGATACTCCTAGAGAAGCAATTTTGATTTCAGTTTTGATTTGATTGTGGTTTGAGCACAACCGGTTTGAGTACCGAAGGAGATAATAGCCATTTCCTGAGTAATTAGGCTTTTTGGAGGTTTTCTGAAACAGGAGTTAAGGAAGTATTCCAAACCATTGGAGTGGCAGTTTCCATGGATGAAGAGGAGAACACAGTGTTTTTAAAATGTCCTCTGCAAGTCATGATCTGAAAATCTCTTTAGTCAAACTGTTTTTTGATATTCATATATGATAAGATGGCACCACATGCTTTGCTTGTTTTAGAGCCCTGAAACGTGGGTGAATTGCTGCTGCTGAGAGATGGGCCCCTGTGTAGTTACTTCTGAGGAAGAAGAGATAAGAAAAGAGAAGAAGGCATCCTTCATCTAAGATCAGTTGCTCTCTCATTTCATGACAACTTATTCAGGTAGCAAAATAAACAGCAAGGCTACCTACCCTCAGAGACCTGTAACTCTTTCAGTCCATTTTGTCTGATTCCCACGTTCTGTAGGACAATTCTAAGAAGAATTGAACCAGCCCTCCTTGATCTAAAAAACCCCTTCCTTAGCTCCCTTCTTTTGATGCAATGCTACCACATCTTTCTCTTCCCCCTCCTGCTTTGCAGGAAACCCTGAGAGCTCTTGCTAATTAAATACTCTGCAGGAAACATGCAGAGAAGAAACAGAGCAACAGGCAATCAGTCTGGCACAGCTTCAAAGCCACCAAGTTGATGGGTGTGTGCATCAGCAATTTGAGCAGCCTTGTCTGAGTGAAGGTGATGCAAGAGGGTTGCAGGAGACAGCTAATGCCCCATGTGCTGTGTGGGATGAGAGGGAAACTGCCTGAACTCAATTTGGAATCTTGTGTAATCTAAGAATCAATGCTCTTCTCTTTTCTTCCCTTTCCTTCCTTTTCTTTTTTTCCAAATATCACTTTCATCATGGCTTTCTGAAGCAGACAGTAAGTGTCCACACATTTAGGAAAAATATGTGTGTATTCAGATCATTTGGGTGGTGATCACATGATCACATACAAAATCCATTAACACAAACTAGCCCACAAAATTCTATTTTTCATCTGACAAAAGTTTTTGTTTAAAGTTTCTAAGTGCTGCAGGTCATGATTCCTTCATTAAATGAACCCAGAAGACTGGGGGGTAAAAAATACTATTTTCCCTCCATTTTACACATTTCAGCAGATAAATAAATAGGTTTGATGTCAAATCCCACTCAAAGGGGTTTATGTATCTGAAATACCTAAATCATGAATGAATTGTAAACTTGTTTTCTACCTCACTCTAAAATGAAACAATATGACTTAATTGATTTTGTAGAAGACTCAATTGGAAAGATCATATTTTTATATTTATTTTACTTTCCTTTAGTAAGTATTAAGTCCTCTCTCCCTTTATCAACCTTGGTTTGTGTGGTTTTTGGATTTTTTTTTGTTCTGGAACTGTAAAATTCAGAAATCATTCTTGTCACAACTATTGTTAAAATCAATATGCCTTCATACAATATTTTGAACAATTACAGTATTGCTGAAATCCTCATACCTTTCAGTCTCAATAGGGCAACATGGCTGTTGTTTCTTCTAAAATGAGCCTAACCACATTATTAGGAAAATTATCATAAAATTTGTGTTAATTGTTTGGCAGTGCTTCAAAGTGTCACATCACTCACACAACATCCATCCTTAACACATTCTTGCTTAGCACTGAAATGAAACTTCACAATTTTCAATATTTCCCTGCAGGGCTGTGCTACATTAGTCCTGCATGCAGCAGATGCACTGTTAATATTTGATGCATGGCTGGGTACAGGCAGGCAGGCTTTAACCAGGGAATTTCTTCCCTCCAGGTATTTCATAACTCCAGTGGGGAAATACTTTTTTCTAAAATCTCTCCTCCTCTGATACAGAACACACACAGCCACTGTGCAGCCCCCTGTTCACCCACACAGCCTGAGCCCTGGGTTTGTCACCCTTTCCCCCTTCTGTGTTATCAACAATTCAATACAATAGAGAGTTGTATTTCTGCATGAGGAGTTAAACACTGAAGAAAATTACTCAGATTATACTTTTAAGAGGAGATTTTGAAACAGGACTTCTTAACACGTGCAAATGGTTGAAATATTTAACCCAAATCACTCCTTCCCATGAGCAAATGCAGCTTCAATGATTTATCAAAAAAATTCAAATGAACACGGAAAGCACTGAAAATTTGCTGTGAAAGCTCCAGCTCTAGACCCAAACACAGATTTTAATGACAGAATCAGTGAAGTAGGCCTCACACTGCAGTTCCTTGGAGGTGTGACTGACACTTCTAGAACAGAATCAGGAAAGATGCAGGCGAAGTTATTTTCTTCTTATAACTATGTTTCAGGCTGAGGCATTATATATTTGGGTGTTTTGATATTTGGATGAATATCAATAATTCATGCATCTGCCTTTAAATATATCTCAGGTGAGTGCTCTCATTTTGTTATTCGGTACAAAGATTGTATCCTTGGGGATCAAAGAGGGAACTCTTAAGGCAGCAGTTTTCATCTGCACATGGCAGTTGTATTGTGTCCCAGTGTATGCATTTCAAGCTTAAACTGATTGAAAAAAAAGGACAATAATTGGATTGATAGGGAAGCACCCTCGTGCAGAGCAATTTGTGGCACAGGATCACACCATTATCACCCACCTGTCACGTGTGGAAGCTTCTCCTTGGAACACTCACACTGTGGAACAATTATCAGCTGAGCCAGCTCTGGCAGCTTCCACTGGCTGTTTGAGATCAACCAAAACTGTGGCTGAAAGAGGTTAATGAGGATTTTTGTAAAGCTTGTCTTTAACCAAGCTATCTGAGCACAACTTTCTGACTGCTCAGACACACACAGAGGAGGGCATCTGTCTGCGGGTTACTGCACATATGTGTTCGGGGGTATGCTTTGAAATCATTTTCAGTTTATCTTTTGTCACTGGATTTAGTCTCTGAAGGGCATCTACTCAGCATGGCACAACCTTGGCAGAGCCCTTTCCTGTAGAAGCTGTGTGATTCAGCCAAACCTTTTTCATCAGTACCCTCATACCACAGTTGGAAACAGCATGAGCCAGCAAAAGCAGGTGTCTGTCAACATGCATCCAGGGTTTTGCCAGGATAACTAAAAGGGTTTTAGACTGCAGGGCTTCTTCTATATCTCTCACTGATGTGGCTTTGTGGTTTTGTTGCTAGACCATGTTGTGGTGGCTATGCAGGTGCTGATGTATTGGGAAGTGGGTCTTGGCAGGGAAAGACTACAGGACCATCCTACCCACCCCCAAGGTTGCCTACAGGATTTCTCTTCCAGCTTGTGCCTCAGCTGTTCCTGCAGTAGCTGCTGAGCTACTGTATGGTTTGTAGTACAGCAAGCTCAGAAAACTCTCAATCAGTTCTGTGAATTATGATGGTTTGACAGTTGTGGCATGAAATGGCTGAACTTCCAATATTGTAAGGATGGAGGGGGGCGGGGGTGTCAGTCTCCTTCAAGAGAGGGACAAGATCATCAATTTTCAGACTAAACATCTGGGATGTAGATACTTAATTCATATGGGCACATTTTAACTTTTTAACCTGCATACTCACATCTCCTCCCAGTAGAGAGAATGGATTTCAATAGAGTTAAAAAACAGCCTGTGTAAGAGAAGCATTCAATTGATTTTTGTGCATTTGCCCGCTTAAATACAAAGGATTTCTGATAAATGTTAGAAATCAATGCACTTGCAAGAAGGCAGCAGCCTCAGTACCGATGCAGCGGTGAAGCCCTGAGACAGCATGGAAGCAGTCTGACCTCTCCCTCCTTTTGAGCTGGTCCTTGGATGTGCAGCAGCTGCCCTGGAGCTATTCAGCTCTGCGCTGACAAATTTTTTCCAATATGTGTCTGTTCCATGAACAGAGAAATTCAGCAAAATGAGGGCAAGTGTAACCTGTACTTAGCATTATCAATGCAGGGGGAAAAAAAACACAGTAAAAATCTATATTCCAACACAGAGCAATACAAGCAGACAGCTGATCTATAGCTGCCATGTGGTTATCATACTGATTAGTCAAATAACATGTCCACAGCACTAATACACCTTAGCCGGAAACATCAGGAGAGATCCAAAGCTGTAGTCTAGAATAAAGACTTATGTATTATGATAGACAGAACAAGGGCAAGCTGCTACAGACTTGTCTACATCTTAATCAAGCTCTGAATTAAACAGAAGGCTTCATCTCATTACTGTAGTCATCTATTTGTAATTTCAGTAGAGAAGTGAAAGCCACAGAGAGATTTTCAATAACCTTTCTCTTGTTCCTCAAGAGCAAAAGTACTTCCAGCAACGCTGAGGCTTTTATACAGGTTGTGTTTGCTGTGCACATTTTCCAAACAAATGGGCTCGGAAGCCAGAAGAATCTGGGTCAGCTGAGGTGCTGTGATCCTTGATGTGGCTTGTTTGTGCAAATGACTTGAAAAACCTGCATTCTCAAAAGCCAGCCACATTTTCCCAGTTATATGCTTTTAATTTTATTTCCTTTTTTTGTTTGTTTGTTTGGGGGTTTTTTGCCTTTTTTGTTGTTTTTTGGGGGGGTTGTTTTTGTTTGTTTTAAATTATATTTATTTCTGCCTTTCTCTGGAGGTTTCTTAAGAGGGAAGCAAAAGTATTTTACTCTTCATAAAATACATTGGAAAATTCAATAGTGTTTCATGTCTCTTGCCAAGCATAGTAATTGCACAAGCTACAGCAAATATTTAAAGAAATACTTTTTTTCTCATTGCCACCTTTGTTGATGATAATAAAAGAGTGAGACAGTATTAAAGAGCTTGAAATGAGAAATATGTATGGAGAAATTGAAAAATGAATTAGCACACAATTGTCTTCCCACAGGGTATCTCCTTTATTTAAGGGAAATCTTCAATTTTGAAGGAAAGGGTTTTAGGAATAATTATGGATTAAAGTTGTTTTATTATTTTTATCTTGTTATCTAAAAAAAACCCCACTCTAAAATAAGCTGGTGGAATTGATGGAATGTCTTGGTTGTCTTTGTTAGGATTAATTCCCAAGGAACAGAAATACCTTCAATGTGTCACACTTTTAATTACTTCTCTAAAACCATTTCCCAGACAACAGCAGAAATTTATCCAGCATTTTGGAAATGAGAACACAAATTGTTCATACTGAGAACAGCTTTGCATTTCCATTCTTTGGTAAGATATTGTGTATTCCCCCTCAAAGAATACCCTTTTACTGGATAGCCATGTAATGAAAATTATATTTATTATTGCCTTAAGAAAAGGTCAGGATAAAAAAGCCTAAATCCAGAGCACTCCCTGACCCATGCCTGCATTTCCAGACCACTGCCTGTCTCTGAGTTACCAATGACTGAATTACCTACCATTCCCTCAGAGGCTGACCTTAGATCCTGTCCTCATCTGCGCAGGACAAGGCTGAGACCTGCTGCAAGGGTCAGTGGAACAGATGGAGGCAGGAAAGGCTGGCTGTCATTCCCTGTCCTACAGCTGTCCCTACAGGTGACAGTCATTGCACGGTCATTTCTGCTGGATTCCCTTCAATCATCCTGAAGCCTTGAAGGTACACAAGATTCATTCAAGTAAAGTTCTCAAGTGAGGGCAATAATATCTAGATGTTGCCATTCCATTTTCCTCTCTACCTCACTGTTTTTCATGGCTGGTGAGGGGCAATTCTATTTATTTGAGTTGGCAGATTAGCTGGAGGGGAAAAGCAGGGGTGTGCTAGTCATTTTTACAATGTATAGGGACTGTGTGAGTCCTCTGAACATCCATCTTCTCTTTTAACATCTTCATCAGTCCTTCACATACCTCACTTAACATCCTGCAATATTGGCATAGATATTAAAACTTTTTTTTTAATTTTAATTTTAATTTCTTTTCCTCCTTTTACATCATTAGTCCTAGTTTAACCACCTTAGTTATTTCCCCCCTCTTTCATATTATTTCTTCTAAATATATTTTCTTTTTGGCAGTTATCATAACCCTTCACTGTGATTTTCTCTGAGCAGCATTAAAATTCCAATAGAAAAGGATAATCAGAGACTGTCTGACTCAATGCAATTTTCCTCTTCCTAAAAATGGTCTTATTTAATCTCTGGTAAAATGTACTTTATTTTGTTTCAGTACAGAACTTCTTAAATGGAAAACATGATTTCCACAAATGAAGGTTTTGTGCTTTTTTAAACTTTTCTGTGTGCCAACTTAAAGAAATCCAAGAAATCCAATCTGTGGCACTGAAGTTTAAACCTGAATGAAGGAAAACATGACAATTAATAAAAACAGATAAATAATAGAGTTCTGCTCTTCAAGGAGCTAGTGCATGTCAAGTGAGCATCAGTACAGGCAGGAGACTGTCCCAATCTATCAAAGGTGGGATCACTAATGCAAGGAGAGGTATGAATTTTAGGAATCTCAGGTACCAGACGATTTCTCTCCATGACACTGTAAGTCTTACTAGACATCAGGCTCTGCCTCAGGGGGCACAGGTGTCTCTGTGTGGTGCTGGCCACAGATTTCCCTCCTGCAGGTAACACAGCTGAGGATGCATGTATTTACCAAAGCTGTCAGGGACTTTGCCCCCTTCCATTACATTTCTCTCTGACATTACCAAACTAAGTAGAACATTTTCGTGTATATGTCCCAACATTCAGAAGCCTCATGCATAGTAATAGGACAAGGGGGGATAGATTTAAACTAAAAAAAGCAGAGATTTAGATTACATGTAAGGAGAATTTCTTTACTGTGGGGGCAGTGATGCACTGGCACACGTTGCCCAGAGAAGCTGTGAATGCCCATCTCTGGAAATGTTCAAGGCCAGGCTGGGTGGGGTTCAGAGCAACCTGGACTAGTGCAAAGTGTCCCTGCCCATGACAGACCGATTGGAACTGGATGATTTTTAAGATCCCTTCCAACCCAACCATTCTATGGTTCTGTGATCACATAGATAAATGAATGAGTCTAAGTTTGGCCAAAAAGCTATCATTTATTTCAGTGAAGTTTCTAAATGTAGCTAAGGATTTTTTTGCGTTTGCCATTCCTTCAAGACAATTTCTGTGGTTAGGGGCATGACACACGCAAAAACAAATAGCCCTGAATGGAGCTTATCTTTCTTTGGAAATAAAATATTTTTCATCTTTCTGCAAAATGAAGAAGTCTAAAATGGTGTATTGCATTGCCTATTTGGATATTGCTTGTCCAGAACAATTAACATTTTAAATTTGGACACAGAATGCTCACAAGATTGTAATTATCAGTTACTTTGCTCATCAATTGCTGCTTTTCCTTTTTTTTTTTTTTCTTTTCCAAATCTTCAGAAACTTATAAAAGCCTTTCATTATTGTTTGTTTTCCACCAACATTTTCATGAGGTTGTAGCAGATGAAAAACTTTAATTAATTTTTCTTTTGCAGCAGCACAATGCAAAAGATGGAAAGCTCTGTCTTTTTTCTGAGGTGGTTGTAAGATTTGTAGGAAGGAATTTCTTGCCCATTGTCTCTGTGGTCCCAATACACATTCTCACATCATATGCAAGTACTATCTTGCATTCAAGGTATTCAAAGGTTGTTTTTCATTCTCTGTTTTCTTCCTCAGTACAGGATTCAGCACATCTGGAAAAACATCAGTGGGAGCAGGAAGCTGCCAGTATAAAACCTTGCTGTATTTGTTTTGCCAGCTCTATTTTTTCTTCCCTATAAGGCACGAGTGTCACTGGATGAGTGCACACAACACTGGCTATTTGCCTGGTCCTTGCCAACATCCAGGCTGGGTCAAGGTATCATCCCAAAGGACCAAAACCAAGGTGTACAAGCACTGTGATGGATATGAATGGGAATGACAAGGGGATCAGAACAGACACACTGGGTGGTTCCCATGTGCCATTGGATTAATCTCTACTATCGATTGCTGATTGCCAGGCTGTGTCATCCATCTTCCTCTTCTCACCCTTGAGGGAAAATCATTCAGAGGAGACTTATTAAGGCCAAAGAAAATGGATGTTGACTCAAGGAGAGGCAACACAGAATAATTGCTCAGGACCTGTCATTTTAAATACTTCTTCTTACTCTGTTTTTAATGCTCCTTCATTTGGTGGAGAAGGTGTTATAAAGTGGTTTCATGTGACAGTAATTGGAACTACATATACTGTTCATTAAGGCCTAAACAAGGATGAAGAGGATGATCATTGGGATATATATAATTGATGGTGGTGAATTAAGTATTATAAAGCAATTCTAATTAGAAAACACTCCAGGTCTTCTATCAATCATCCTTCTCCCATTCACCTTTTCTGTTTTGATCCCCACATACATTACTCACACAGCCTGACGCAGGTCCCTTGCTGCATCCACTGTGCAGTCCTGATGGTGGTTATTTGGAATACACCTCACAAGGGAAGAAACTGCAGCACCAGATGCAATACCAAATATCTCGGTTCTGCAAGGTTCAAGACACGCACTCATCATTTGAATAACTAATGTGTGTGGTTCTACTACATTTGCCCATTAATGAATGGGAGAAATGCATTTCAAAAACAATGTTTTCCAATTATACCTCAGGTTGCTGTTGGGAATGGGTTTTAGCTAGCTTTTGACCTTTGTGTGCATTGGTGTGCATAAGGATAAGCAGACTTGCAAGAAATTCAGAAATTCCACATTCTCTTTTGCTACAAAATTTATAAAAAAAAAAAATTCACTTTTAGGAGGAAGAAAAGTGATAAAAAGGGAATTTTCATCATTTTTTTCCCACAATGAAGGCAAAATAGTTTATACTTAAAGCTTTTTAAAGCTGATTTTTAAATCAAAACACAAAATTACAAATTAGTAAAATGGGAAGAGAATATTTCTTATTTTCATTATCAGTGTTTTATTTTCACTTTATTAACAACTTTTAGACATTTATAAGAAACAACCCTAAAGCAAGCAGGCATAATAAAAAAAAGTTATTAAGAATTTTGATGAATTTTGTCTGTCTAGCTGTGCTTCTGTCATCCTCTCCTAGCAAGCAACTAGAGCTGCCTGAGAAACAACACAAGCATTTAGAGAAGACCTGAGAGCAGTCTGTCATTTCAGAGTGGTTGCTGAGCAGTTACCCAGCATCAGGGAATCTCAGCAGATCCAAAAGGCAGTGGTAAACAATGCATAAAACTCAACGATAGTATTTAAAAAAAAAATAAAAATTAAAGCCAGATTTGTCAAAGTGGTAGTTTTAGATGGTTTCCAGAATCCGTTATTAAATAAGTCACACTTTGGCACTGAAGTGCCATTATAAAAGAAGACCTAACAAATAAGAATTTTCTATGATGATTGTCAAAAAAGCAAAGATTGGTGCTACTGTAATCAAAATAAAAACATGTAGTTTGCAGTCACCTTAGCCATAGACTGAACCTGAACCTACTGGTGGAGGTCTGATTCCTGATTTTCTGACTGATCCCTGTGTTTCCAGATGGAATCTTTCTTAAGAAACTTACATGATACACTCTGGATGTGTTATGACCCATGGCAAAAGGTGAGGGTAATCCAGGTTTTTGCTAATACATCCCATGGGGTGGATTAGAGTCAAACAACACTGAATAATCAATGTTTGTACATGTAGGGTTTATTGTAGAATGATTTGGTTGCAAAGGCAAACAGGTATGTAGCTGTTTTAGTTGTTGTTATCCATAGTAGCATAACAATATAAAAGCATAAAAATATCTCTGAAGAAAACATGTGAGAAAGGAAAGGAAAGAATAAGACTAAAAAGATCTCACCACCCATAGGTCTTGCAATGACACAGTTGTTGAAACAGTTAATACCTGCCTCACAGTATTTTCCTCTTCTCTTACCTTTTCCAAAATCCAGTTGTAGCCTGAGGTGGGGTGTGCTCATCCCCTGCACCTAGGTAGTTACTTGCAGCTCGCCCCTTAAATGTTTGAGCCATCAGTATCTCCAGTATGGATTGTGGATGCATTGTTCTCCCCAAACCTGGGATAATTAGATAACAGCATCTTTATCTTATCTCAAGTTTCTGTCACAGTCCAAATTCCAGTTTGGGGAGCAGTGGACTTCACTGGTTCAAAGCTGCAGTTTGCTACAGTGGGCAAAAGTCGTCCCATGATTTTAGAAATGTCTAAGCCATTAAACTTTTCAGTCTCTCACAGGATGCCACTGGATTTCAGACGTATGATGGGACAACAGCTGAGTCTGCCTCTCAGAATGGGACCGTGAGGTCTCCATCTGCATTACCTATGAAGCTCCACTGTGCTAAGGGAGCTAGAATTTTGTCTTTTAACTAATTTAGATAAAAACATTACAGTTCCATTCAAAAAAATGCAAACACAATGTTTTGACTTTTCCAAAATCAAAAACTCATGAAAAAGTGAAAGATGAGGAGGTTTTTAAACAGACAGTAGTGAAAAATGCTTTGTGTACTTTCTTGTTGAAAAATTAAAATTAATGTGGGTTCAATATTGTATTTTTTATTATTATTAGTTTATTTATGACAATTGTCATAGAACATGGGACTGGAATGAAGTTCCATGTAGTGTGGTAGTTTGCTCTTTTAGTCACTATATGAGATCATCCCTGTACTTCAAATCCTCAGCCATCCCAATTAGTTTTTCTTACTTCTCTTAGAAGCACTTTGCTACACTAAATTATGTTCCCATTATATTCCCTCTGAGAGGAGGAGACCGCTTGGGACTGTCTACATAAATCATGAAAGCTATTGAAGCTGGTAGTACATGGGGCTAAGGTAGATAAAATTTGTGCCCAGTGACCTCTTGCTCTAAACTGAAGAAACAGGATTTCTTCTCTTCACAGCTCAAGCCACTGACAGTACAGTGGTGGAAACTGATGATGCAACTCGGACTTTAATATCTGAGGCTGATACCTCAACCCTTTTGGCATTGCATCTCATTCACTGAAGGATAACTACTATTCTATTTCCCATAAAGAATGAGAAATTTAACCCTTTTTAGCATTCTGGGTACCTTCACTGAGTATATATGGATTTCATTGTTCTGATACATTCTGTGCTGTAGTGAGATAGCTGATAATACCTTCCTTCCCCTAACATGCAATGGCATTCTAGTATTATTATGGGAGGCCATAATCCTGGCAGTGTGGAAATGTTTGATGAGTCATCAGAGTCCAGTAATGCATTTTTCAGTTGTCTATCTTGCTGTCTTTCTGTCTTTGTTTCTCCTGTTTTATTTTCAGCATCTAAAGAAAGGGGAATAAGGCTTTAAGAATACTGTGTATGACACACTTTGCTTAGGAGAGCTTACAGAGGGTTATAAAGTCTCTAAACTGAGTGATGCTGCTATCTTGCCCCAGGCTGCCCTGCAGAAATGGGGAAAATGGTAGAGCACAAGGACTGCTTTTATCCCAAATGGCAGCTGGGCAGCAGTGCTGCCCTCTCAAAGGGAGCAGTGAGGAGCAGAGAGGAGCAGTGCTCCTCTCAAAGGGAGCTTGCCAGCCGCCAAGACATGGTCCATTTTCAGGCAAGCTTGATAACAACTGAATAATCAAAACTAATCACTATGGACACTGTTTGGTTCATTACCTGTGTGCCTTGCACACAACTGCCTCTGTCCCCTTCTATGGAACAGGGTACCTGTTCCAAGACATGGGGTAATTGTGACTGTGATTTAACTTCCCCATATCTGAAGGTAGAAGGCAACCCAGGATAAAAGCTGTAGGTAAACTGAGGACCTTCAGTCTGAATTAGAGACTTCCTAAGCCACAATACATGATCAGACCATTGGATTGGGTGTTTAATAGCTGCTGATTGATCTACTCTTACTGATTTAGATTAATTTTCTGGTGCTTTACAGTGGTATCTTGTGGGTGTCTTTATTCTACAGCAGTGAAATTGGTTATTTCTTGCCATCTCTGTGTGCTACTTTCACAACGAGAGGACGAGAAACTGCTTGTTTTCATTTTCTAGAATGGAGGAAATCCTAGAATTGGCAACAATGGAGAACAGGGAGTGAGAGACCCAGGGAAACTGCTTCTGTATCAGTACCAGGTTAGGTTGTCCTCGCATAAAATTGCATTTTAAACATTCCTTATTTCTGAATACTTCAAGGACAGTTGAACTTAAACTCTGTAGCGCTAGACTGGAGACAAGTTTTGAGTTTCACGATAACTGTCTATGAAATTGTGGCTCACAGGACTGTGCTGCATCACGAATGGGCAATAAGGTATTCTAGGATGTTTGTGAGACCAAATCCATTCATGAGACATTCTGTAAACGTTATGTTTCCCTCTGACTGAAGGGGATTTTCTCTAATCATAAAAGCTTCCAGTCTAAGCAGAAGTTGGGGTGGGGGAGCTGGGGGAAACCACATATGAACAAGAATTAAACAAAAGGAATAATTAAACACATACAGCATCAGAGAAGCTCTGGTGCCAGCACAAGTGTTCTAGAGTGCTCTAGTGTGGTGTGCAGGAGGGGGGTCTTGGACCAGGGGGACCTCACAGGGAGCCAAGAGCTGCCAGGAGCCTGTAGCTCACATGGCAGTGACCGATGGGACCTGGACGGGGCCAGAATCGATGGCAGCCAAGGCTCCTGCTCCTATAGAAGAAGTTCCTGGAAAGCAGAGGTAACCTGGAGCACTGCCAGCAGGATGAGCAAAGAGGTCATGGCAGTTCATGCAATAAGGGCATGGTAGCCCGGACAGCTCAACCAGGGAGCCACGGCATCCACTCAGCAGAAATGGGTGGACTTGACCACAGAAGTCTTTTCCACTCTAAAAGATGCTAAGATTCTGTAATGTACTCCTTTTACAGGAAAAAAAAAAGAAAAGAAAAAAAAAAGGTTTTAATTAGTTCTACATTTTGTACACTCAATTTACTTAGTATTTCTTTTCTTTGTTTTTTTTTTTTTTAATGTAACTTCATGAAGAAATAGGAATGATTGTTATATGCTTTCAATTTGCAATAATCACTGAGCTTACTGACAACAGAATTTGCAAATCAGACTGTATCTTACACAGTGGTGAACTCGGGTATGGGAGGAAAAATGACACCTGTTTATTTACATTTAATGAAATTTTCTGTTTTTTCATCAACCTACCAAGGCTTTCAAAAATGATGGTCCGTGAAGACATCATGTGGAAGATGGCAGATGAAGGAAGGGAAAAGTAGTTTGGTTGTTTGATGAGACAGATAAGTCAAATCCTGAACACAAGGCCAAGGTTTAGAATCAAGGGTATAACTGAGTTTATTATAATTACATAAACTTTTTTGTTTCATGGGTTTTTTAACCTCTTTCCTTCCATATCTTTAAGCACTTCTTTGGCATTTGGGAACTAATTTCTGATTAAATGACCAGGCAAACTAGCTAGTGGCAAGGGTTCTAGACATCTAGACATATGAAACTGCTTCTTCTTTTGTTTTTTGGGGGTTTTTTTTGTTGGTTTTTTTTTGTTGTTGTTGTTGGGGTTTTTTGGGTTTTTTGGGTTTTTTGGGAGGTTTGGTTTTTTTTTTCATTTTGATTTAATTTCAGGGATACCCATGATTAATTTTCTATCTGCCTAACCAGCTCATGTTTCTGGCTGTTAAATAGTGAATTTAGTAAAACACCTAATTCTTCATTCTGAGAGACAAATTATATTTCAGAGTCAGGGAAAGCAAAAGTATTTGAGCAGTGGAATGGGCATGCTATTTTAAAATACTAGACTCAAATCAACCTGAAGATACTTCAAAACCAGTTCTTGAACATTCCACTGCAATACCACTCTAGACAACAGGTGGGTTATATTTATGTATATGTATAGATATCTTAAATTTCTTGACAGAAAATGATCTGACTGTTGCAGTGAGGGTGGCCATTACAAGTGTTTCAGGTCCTTGACTTTAGGGTAAGTTCGGTGAAAACAAAGTCGCGGGAACATCGGAGTAGCCCGGAAACAAAATTAGTTTAGTTGTAAAAGAAAGACACAGAGACAGTGCCCACAAAACCACATGCTGAGTAGACACTAGGTAAGGACTGACTCCAGAGATCAGTAACAAGGGGGAAGCAGCAATATATACACTTGGGGGTGGAACACTCTAGAAATATAACCATATGTGGAGAACAAGTAACCAACAGGGGAACAGAACTTGATTCACATAGGAGCCTCAAAGGCTTATGAGAGGGGTTCAGGGCTCGCCCTAACTTAACAAGTCTTTCCTAGGGTTTGAAGCTAGTGCTTAACGCTTTTGAGGTAAGATCTGGTTGCTTTGTAGCTGGGCCAACTTTTACATTTGACTTCTAGAATTTATTACCCACTGCTCATTTTGAAAATAATAATTTCTGTGTAAACATGGTTAACATAACTGCTGTTGAAAACACCACTGTGAGTGCTAGTTTTGTTATTCTGGGGAATACGAATTTTAAATACAAGCTCCTAAGATTCTCTGATGTTAGTTAAATTTGGGCACCCAAAGAATGGCAACAAAGCTGGTGAGGGGTAGAATAAGTCACATGGGGAGCAGGTGAGGGAGCTGAGGTTGTTCAGTCTTGAGAAAAGAAATCTCAGGGGTGACTTTTCATTCTCTAGAACTGTCTGAACCTCAACAGTCACCTTTCATTCTCTACAGCTGCCTGAAAGGAGGTTGTAGCCAGGTTGAGATTGGGTTTGCCCAACAGTAGTTGTACAAAAGTAAATTTTCTCAAGCTGCTCCAGGGGAGGTTCAGGTTGGAAAAATTTGTTTACTGAAAGAGTGGTTAAACATTGGAATGGTCTGCATGGGGAAGTGGTTTAATGGTTGTCCCTGCAGGTCTTTAAAACATGTAGATGTGGCACTTAAGAACATTGGTTTAGTGGTGGACTTGGCAGCACGGATTTAATGGCAGGACTCAGTGACCTTAGAGGTTTTTCCAAATATCCTAAAATATTCTATGATTCTATAATACACATCTGGTTATCTTTAAATTCAAATGAGAAATCTAAACTACCTAAACCAAATTTTCTTTGCTTTTCTGCATGTTTTGTCTGCCTCCTAAGAACAGAGTACAGCATTTCAAGATCCACATAGTATCAGTTCATCAGTTAAAATTGATTTCATCATGTCGGCTTATTGCAAAAATCTGACTAGCTTAATAGAATGAATTTTAATGAACTTGCCTCAATTTGATGTAGACATGTCTGTGGATAACATTTCTGCATCTATATTTTCCATGAAATCATAAAGAGATGTGGGGTTTTTTTAGCCATCTGCAAAAATTTCTTTAATTTAATTTAATTGTACAAGCTGTTTTGCATTAAAATCATAAAGGACAGGAAAAAATAATGAAGACATCCAAAAGCTCCGTTAACATATGCACACTAAACTTCACCTCGTGCTAATGGCCACAACTTTGTTATTATGTATGTAAATAACATTCAATCAGTGCATAACGAGGTATTTTTGTGATCAGCTACTTTGTCATAGTTCATTGTCTTGATCTGTTGCACAGCGTCATGCACAATGATTTAAACTTCACTGCAAGCAAAGACAGTGTAGGCCAAATTGCCCTCTCTCCACAGACTTATTTTTCAGCTAATAAAACACAGTCACATTAAAAGAAAGAAAATTATAGAATGAGAATGAAGAAAGAAATTTCCTCTTCCTTCCTACTTATCACAGATTTTTCTTCAGTAGAGAAAATTGATTGGAGGCAAAGATATATTGGTTTTGCATTGTCATCAAAACAATTGGAAGGTTTACCTTCAGAGCTTGCCAGAGACTATATTTATATTGTATAATTTCCCCTTCATTGAGCCATAAAGAAAAAGGTTCATTACTTATAAGTTCTTAGGTTAGAAACTCCCAACTTTCTCCCATATGATGCTTGACATGTTTGGGAAGAATGTTTGAAGCATCTGCACAGGTGCTTCATTACTGAGTTTCAAGTTCTTCCTGTTTTGTTCTTTGTTGTGTTACCTACAAAATACATCCAAACAAGACAAGAATTGGTCCTCAGGTGCATCAAGCCTTACCATTTATGACAGAGGTCTTGTTGTAATTTCCTTTTCCTGACTACCTTCTGTTATCTGAATTTCTTATCTAGTCCAATCTTTATTTGCCACTATTTTTGGAAGAGGATTTTGTTTTAAGTTCACACAGCACTTGAAAAATATTTTGCAGCTATGACTGATAGAGATTTATCTAAACAAACACTACTGTGAGACATCTGCATCCAATGAAGTCACTTGGGCTACATTTTCATTGACTACAAATAAAACCCCTTGGGGTTTATAAGCTGATAATGTATGTTTTGTAATCAATTAAAGTTGCAATTACCTGTGGTATTTCACAGTGTGGACACTCACTTGAAATGAACTCTGAGTTTCAGGGTCAACCAGTGCAGTGGATCTATCACAGGAGGTCCCTCTTATGCTTGGCTTTCTTATCCTGGATTTTTATAGGTGTTACTATCCTTTAGTATCCACCGGATTCAACTTTGTGACTGAATTCTAATGATTGTCTAGGACGCCTTGTTTCATAATGTACAGGCTGAGTCAGAGCACTTAAAGTGACATGTTGCCCTGGATTTACCCTGCAATATCTTTTTTTCTGTATTCCACCTACTTAGTCTTAGTAGAAAAAATATTTTAGCAGAGCCTTGGTTTTAAGCTGTTGTCTACCATGGCAACATTTTAGTTATCTAAAAAATTCTCTGTGCCAGACTATTTTCTTTTTAAAGCTACATTTTTTTATATAATTAAAGTAAAAGAATTAAATTACCTAAACCTCTAAACTTTTCCTGTATAAGACTGGAATTCTCACCTAAGGGTCTGAGATCCCCAGTGGCATAGAATATAAGACACGTTAAGAAAGTTCAGACAAATTTACTGTCTGGAGGAACCATTTCTGACAATCACTACTAGGTGAAGGAATAGAATCCACATCTCCTAACTTAAGAGACTAAAATGAGTTAGGATTGTGGGTACTTTCAAATCTTTCTGAATTCATCAAGAGATTGTTTATCCAGGAAATAAGAAGTTCCCTAGGATAGCTGAGATCTTCATGGCTGACAAGACCTCTAAAAATGCATAACATCTTCCACTGACTATGAGACAAGGTCCTAAATTAGGCAATTCTGTTCAGCACCTGAACTGGGGGAGCATAAGTCTGGTCCAGGATGCAAGTATCATAGATACTTTAAAATTATTTAACCTTTAATTCAGCAAATTCATACCTGATATATGGAGTTTCAAGGGAAGCCTTATTTCCCTTTAAAAAATACATTTATTTATGGAATGTTAAGTACCATTCAAGTTTTTCTGAAGGCTCCCCCTGCATTATTGCTCTCTGATTATGTTAATTTATAATTATAATAATGCAATTTTCCTATTAACAGTTCTTTTGATAATAACATCCATACCAGATGCTGCTTTATCTTCTTCCTGCTTTGTGGGGCTTTCCTTTGTGCTCTAGCACCTTCTATAGATTGCAGATACATCTTCTGCAGCCTGAATGTTAAGTATAGAAGCCTTAAAAACTGTTCTTTTCATTTGAATTAACATTGATTCCACAAACAATTCTTCCCAGTTCAGTCAAGCTGATACTTCTTAAACACATTATGTTTTACTTTTAAAGCTCTTTTGCAAGATTCTCTCCTTGTGACCATCACAGTAAGGCTGATACCTTTCATAGACAAAATGACCTGTCAGAGTGTCTTGCTCCTGTGAGGTTTATTTGCTCCTGGAATGTTCTTTCAATTTTGTCCGAACCAAACCTAGGCTACGTTAATAATTTCTGTATCAGAAGGAAATGAGTGAGATCTTCCAGATCTTCTTCTCAAAATCAAAACAGCTTAATCCTTGGGTTTTATTTCCCTTTTCTCATCATTCCTACTGGGACAGAGGGGAAGAGCCTATTTACAAGGTATCCAAATATAGACTATAGGCTGATTTTCAGTGTAATTATTTTACCATGATGAAGGAAGTAGCTACATCTAATATTCAGAAAGTCAGGAGTCCTTATTTTACATCCTTTCTTGCCAGTAACTTTTAAGTGAGTTATTTCATCAGCAAATACACCTGCTTCATCACACCCCCCCTCCCCCATGTTATTTTTCTGTGCTTTCTAACTGCTAGCATAATACAAATAAAGTTATGCAACCAGACTGTAAGTGCCTTCATTTCAATACAGGTCATTCAGAAGTGTTTTTACTTTATTCCAAATGCAATTGTGGGGATGTAAACTCCTCATACAATCAAACATTCAAGAGGTGGAATCATCCTCTGGAGGAGTTTGAAGCTGTTGTTTTGTTTCTCATTAGCAGTAGACAGATTACATTTATTTTAGAAGCTGGATTTCTGCCATTCCATTACTCTACATCTCTCTCTGGATCTGGCTCCAGAAATCTTTGTAAGGTCCAAGTACCTGCTGTTGTGTTTATAGACACTAACAGAATTTGTAGTATACACAGTGATAAACACCAGGTGAAAATTAAAACAAATCTCATGTCCTGAGGGATTCTTCATTATAAAATGTAATATCTTTCTAGCTAAATTAACCAGATAAAGCACATTCCTTCAGCTCAATTTTATTTCAGAGAGGAATTGTGAAAAGATTGGTTTGCTAGCATGTGGATATCAAACCAGCTTGGAATTGAGATGAACAAAAAGTAAAGCAGCCTAGCTGAGAGAAGTCAATCCAGAAGTCACTGGATTGCAGAGCTGGGGTATTAGATAATCAGCACATGAATTTGGGAAGTTAGCAGTCTTCCCTACTTTCTGGAATCAGGTTAGAAAGTTGTTACTGCAACTTGCATTGCCAGCTACTGGCATGTTGCACCCTGAAAAGCACGTCTTTCCATTTCATAGAGCCTGCTGTGAGAATTCCCTGCTCCACCAGTACTACTAAGCAATGTTCTGTTGTTGTTGGTAATGACAAAATGATTTCTAGAAGAAAAGGAAGAAAAGTCTCTAATTACATATGTCCACTGTGTAATTTCACAGTATTTTTCCATACTTAAATATAATAGCTAAAGATCAAGTGATAAATCACAGTGGAATCATATGCTAAGGAATGTGTGGTGCCACTGAAACCCTAACAACATTAAGTCAGCTCATTTTTCCCAATCCTTTTTTTTAAATCTCTCAATGGAGATTTTCATGGAGGCAGAACAGTCAGGCCACGCAAATTAAGTGTTCATGTGTGTCTTTCATTTTGAAATTACTGCCTTGGCTTGCCTTTTTTTATTATTTGAGGTTCTCATGTATTGCATAAAAAGTAAATTTTCAGAGTCTCTCTCAAAACAAAACCTCTTCAGTTCTGTTGACATGAAATATTTCAAAACAGAAGGAAAAGAGTCCAGGGGGGAAGTTGGGGAGTTGGGGGGCTGGGGTGTATGTGTGTTTTGTTTCTTTTTGGTGTGGTGTTTGTTTGATTGTTTGTTTGTTTGTTTTCCCTTAAAAATTTTTCAAATATGTTCCAGTTCCGAAGAAATCCAAGTATTGAAATCCTAAAATTTTTCATGAAGTCCAATAGGCATTGTCTGAAATTGTTGTGCTGCTTCTCAGGAATACATTCCCTCAGCCAGCACAGGCTCAGCACCTAGAACTAGTCTCTGGGTCTAAGACATCTGGCATTAGCTGTGTCATTGATTTTCTTGGTAAGAGACTAGTCATTTGCTCTCTCTCTATTTTACTGTCCTTATCTGCAGAAAGGGAAAAAATTATACTGACCTTCTTTGTTAAGTATTTTGAAATGTGTTGAGGAGAAGGGCATGGCATTCATCTCCTCTCAGCCTCTCCAGAGATTTTGCAGCACAATTGGAATGCATTCAAAGGGCCTCAGTCAGGAGCAAGGTTTGCCAAAGCAGAGCAAGCTGTCTGGAAAACAGAAACTGAAGGAAATGATAAGACCATATCAAAAAAGTAGATGATCCCAAATAGAAAAAACTTCAGGATGACCACAGATATTTTAAAAGTTTCATAGAGGGTTTTTGAAGGCCTCCTAGGAAATCTACTTGCATTTAGAAAGGTGAATATCATAAGAATAGCGAAACAGAAAAGCCAAGTGTCTGAAAGACCTATATGAGAAAATGACTGTTACAGCCTGTAACTCTTTCTGGAGTTCAGGGTGAAAAACTTTGGCCCAAAAAACACCTGGTCCTTTTTGCCAAATAGGAAGCTTCTAGTCTCTTTTAACTGCATTTCATACAGACTGTGCTAGCTGAGGGTCTGTATATCAAACTTTTTATTAAAGACCCTCAAACCATCCTGCATGCTAAAAGTTTCTCCTTGCTCAAGTGAGAACACTAATGAGTATCTGAAAATTCTTAATGATAAAAGAAATAGCAATATTAGCAATAGTAGGAGCAGTAATGAGAACTTGAGTCCAGTGAAAGGCAAATTAAATATTTAGAAGTAAATATTATTTTCAGGACATAAAAAAATGAGTTCTCCACAGCAGATATACTCCCTATACCTCTGTCTATTTATAGATATGCATTATGTATCTTCTTCTGTGGAAAAAGTGACCACCCTGGCAGCCTTAAGCAATGAGGAGGATTTATTGCTGGTTCTTGTAAAACAAGAACTAGGAAGGTCCCAGCAAAATTGTTAGAAAACATGCTAAAACCAAATAAGTATTCCCTTCTTTACCCCACCAATCACAAAATTAAATGTGAAACTCATTGCCACAGGATGCTATGGAGATAAGAGGTAATAAAAAGGCTTTAAAAAGTACAGGGATCTTCCTGAAGGATGAGTCCAGCAGGGACAATTAAACAGGATGGTCCAGAAGTAGGCTTCAGCTCAGAGACTCAGCAAATCTCCAAAAATGTCATTATCCATTTTAAGGTAATTTCCTAATAATCCATTACTGTCTGATTCATATTAGGCTATTTGGATGTAAAATTGGATCCAGCATCTGAGCTGTCACTCATATTTAAAGTGAATATAAGTTTAGGCAATTTTTTATTTTAGACCTCATGAAGCAGTACAATCAACAACGAAAGAGAAAATCAGACTGAAAAAGACCCAGGAGTTGCTCATGGTAGACACTGGCACAGTATGTTATGTTGTGCAGTACCTATGAATAGCTTCTTATTTTTATAGTCACAGTAAGGTGCAGTATGTGTCACCTCTGATATTTAATGAACCCAGAATCTCAGGAAATGAAAATAAAAAAGGTAGACCTTAAAAATGTATCCTTAAAGATGGCTCAGGCAATTAATCTTTTCTATTAGGGAAATCACCTTTTCTTAGCTTCTAGGTTCACTAACAATATATCCACAATATTATGCTATATAACGTGTTGTCTTAAATAGTGGCATATCCTCACACAGGCAGAGGGAGATGATATTTAATCTTCAAGGAGAGAAAAAGGGTAACTCTGAGGGGAGAAGATTGGTTTTGCCTGTAGGTTAGGGGAACAAGAGAGAGTTCTTCAAGTCTATGACCTCTGTGGATGAGGATTGTTATGGATTTCATTTTTTTGTTTGTTTTTTTTTTTTTAATTGGCTGGGGTATAATTCTGTATTTTATGGTACTCTGGCTTGACAGAAGCTCTGCTTAAATTTCACTACTCTCTTGCTCTCCTTTTCTCCCTTCTTTGCACATCTTTCTTACACCACCTGTGGGCCTTAGGGGAGGTTGGGTGACAGTAATGTCCCTTCATTTGAAGCCAGGGCTCCTAAAACTAGCTTACTCAAGTCTTAGTATCAACTGCAAGCTGACCCAGGTGCTAATGTGGTCCAATAACCAGCCCCCAGCTCCTGGGTTGGGCCAGTCATTGTACAGATGGCTGTACTGTGTATTTAAAAGGGTTTCCTTGCTTCATTTCTCTCTTTGAGAAAATTGACAGTGTTTGAATGCAACTATAGGCATATGGAAGAAAATCTGGTCCCAGTTTCAAAAAATATATGGATTTGAATATTTGAACCCCATAGAACAGTGAACAGGGGTACAAAGAACAGGGAAGAGCTTTTGGTTGGTTGAGTTGGTTTTCTGCCTGCTCCTTTAGGAAGAGGTGTTAGCCTTTACCAGGCAGAGTGAATTTCACACCAATATATGTCAGGCTTTTCTGTGCTGTAAGATAGGCATTAGTCCTTCTATTAGTCAGGTTCACTTCCATAAATGAGATAGTTTGCTCGTTTTTATCCTTAGCCCCACTCACCTTCAGTCCTGAAGGACACAAGACCAATAATATAAACCAGCTTTAATAAGCAAGATTCATGGTCAGATTGTTACCTGCAAAACTGCAAACGTTACAATCAATAGAATGTAACTGCAATCTTCAAGTAAATTTAACAGTTGAATATTTTTCCACTTGCTTAGTTTTTATTAGACTTTATTACCTTTGAATTTCGAAGTTTTTATTATGAATCCATCATGCAACCGCAGAAGCATTCTGCTTTCAGGGTTCCACAGGTCTGAACATTCATCTTAGCACTGGACTCAATTGCATCATCTGAGTTTGTCACTTATTTTTAAGGCAAATGTGGTATTGAATCATGTGAACAGCATAAACAGTTCCTAATTTGCTGGTCAAAACATTTCTCAAACATTGCACTTCTACTGTATACCTTATAGTATATTTTTTGTTTTGTTTTGTTTGTTTTTTTTTTTAATTTTTTAATTTATTTTGTTAGGGTTGGGGGGGGGGCAGGGTTTAATGGTTTAGTTTTTCTTGGTTTTGCTTGTTTTTTGTTTGTGGTTTTTTGTTTGATTTTTTTTTTTTTTTTAATTCTACCTGCCCTACAGCTGGAGTTAAAAAACCCCCAAACATGTAGAATGTGAGAAAGCATTCCACTCTTTCTATGCTCAGACTGTGTTCATAAAGCCTTGTGTGTCTTTATCACATTTCATATATTTCTTCAATTAAAAGTACTGTTCAGCTATTTTGCTAAGCAAGTATGAAGTGTGTGCACATTACATCAACAGTGCAGAGACAGATTTAGTGACACGAGTTTGTCTATTGACTTCCTCCATCCTACACACTAAATCTTCATTTTAGGGCCTTTAGTGTTACAGGTGATTTATGCCAACCTCATGGCTGCAGAAACCTGGAATTAAAAGGATGGACAAGACTATCAGGAATTCATCAATTACTATGGAATTGATTCACATCACTTGCAATTATCTAACCATAGGCTATTTAATTGTAGCTTTCCATCACCAAGTCTGCCCTTTTGGTATGCATCCTCTCCAGGTCAATTTTTGGCTTCTCAGTCAAGCTTCCAAGTCAGATCCCAGCTGCCACACAAGAAGCAACGTCACCTTAGTCCCAAGGCTGGTACTAAACCAATAAGAGCAGTGAAACAGTACTTGAAAATGTTTTTTTCTGGAAAGGCACATTTCTTCCCTGTCACTGCCTCCTTCATAAAATACCAGTTTCACAGATGAACACCAGAGATGCCCACTGAGGTCAATCTTTCTGCTGTGGGAAAATGCCCAAAAATAAAAAGAAAAATGAATTTACCTACTTTTTTTTTTTTTATTCTATAAAGTACAACTGAACAAAAATGAAATTTTCTTCAGCACTTTAAGAAATGTAACCGTTTTAAAGCTTGTCTAAACTTGGTTTGGCTTAAAGGCATCTCCCACCAGAAGGACAGTCTCAGTGCTTCTTTTACCTCTTAAATTCAGCCACAGAAACAGAAAACTACTCACAGAATTGTTCATGAATGATGACCAGTTGTGAAAATCTTGAAGGCCAGAGAAATATGAGTGCATTTGGAAACACTTCCATGAACTTAAGTTCCACAGAATTCTCCTTTGAAAGAATGACAGTGAGCTGTTTTCTTTTTTAAAAAAGATCACAGTGGAAAGTTGAGCTTCATGTGTGCACTTACAAATCAGGTGTGAGAAACTATTAGTTGGCGAGATCCTGCATTTAGAAAACTAAAAGTTATCTGTAAATATAATTTCTACCAGTTCGACACCCCCTAACTATCCACATCATTTTAGTGCAGGTGGTGTACGTTATTGCTTTAGTGCAGTGTGACTGCTATCAAGGAGACAAGGTCAATCATCCTCACCCTTTACTCAGAGAGAAAGGTAGGGGTGATTTCTGCACAGCGATGCAGGTACCTCAGGACTCCTTTCAAGGTGCTGTATTCCACAGTGGTTTTGGCCATTTGTCAGTTACAGTCAGGAATATCAAGTCCTTAAAGTTTCACAGAGATGAAGGGTATTGCCTGAAGCAAAGACTTTTAGTCAGTGAACTCTTAAAGAAAGCTTTCTTTGCTCAAAACTAAAAAGGGGATGAAAGGCATTATTCAAGGTCATTCTGAAGGAAAAGGTTGATGCTAAAGAGAGAGACTCATGGCCATAGGACACACTCTTTCCTTGGGTCACAGGTTTCCCAGTGCTATCTAGGGTGCAGTGAGGCACCTCTGCATTACATATTACAAGACATTTCTTTTGTGGATCCTCGTGTGATTATAAAACTGTTGTTATATTCACACAGTAAATCTCCTTCCACATAGGAAAAGATAATATGTTGTTTGGCAAACACAGTTCTGAAGCTATCATAGGGATTGTTGTGTTTTTTTTAGCCCATCATCTCTACCCACAAACTTCCTCAAGCCCTGAGTGATAACAGCAAAGAAATCCTAGAACACAGTGCTCACATTCAGGGAATTCAGTCTCTTCAGCTCAGCAAAGAGAAGGTGGCGAGCAACTAATGTCTCTTAGACTCTGCACAGAGAAAATGTGGCAATAGGGACCTCTCCAGTTTAGCAGGAAGAGATGCAATACTGCTGTACTTAAAAGGTGTAAAGTAAGCAAATTTAAACTTAGAAATAAGGTCCAGAAATTTATTTCCAATACTACTTAGCTGGAGAAAAACTATTTTAGAAAAACTAAAGAAAAGCTGGAGAAAAACTTGCAAGCTAGGGAATTTCCTAACCAAAAAGAGATGCTACTTTTAAATGTACAATAATATCTCAGACAGTCATAAATTCAAAGATAAACTCCATGCATGTTATGAAAAATGCCAAATTTGTACAAAATATAAAAATTTTATAAAAAATTACATTTTAAGGTCTCATTTTAAAATCTAGGAACTACTGGAAATAATAAGGATTTACATCAAGAGATAGTGGCCTAAAGAGAAATGAGGTTAGTGCTGCTTTGGGGACCAAACAAATTCAGCAGAGCACTTGAATGATGCCTTGTTAGAAATCTATGAGGAAGAATTTAAATCTGTCTCTAGTATTTAACTGAATTGAGAATCCATTGCACTCTGAAAAAAACCAAGATTGTGTGAGCCTGATGCTGCCCACACTGTGGCTCTGCCTGCTCTGGCAGTGAAAAGCAGCATACCCAGATGAGATCCCTGCAAGGGGGTCTCTGAGGTGAGTGTCTGGTCATGCCATGCTTGTACTTACCTGGCACCTTTTACCTGGGCACTGGCATGCTGCACTGAGCAGGCAGCTGTCTTCTCTGATATACCCTCCTGCCCTGACCAAGAAAAAATCATATTCCTGGCACCAGTGACTTTGCTCCTATTGGTACTCCTACTTTGATACAAGGAGATTCTACACCAGTTTCTCAAAGCAAATTCAACACCATTCCTCCTGCTTCTCTGCTCTCACTTTCACTGTACAGTATTTTGGTCAAGACTATATCTACCCAGAGCAGTTCATCCCTTTTCTGTCCAGAGGTATTTACACCGCTCACATCTGCACAAGGACAGATAGCTTCCACAGAATTTGAGACAGATCTTAACATTAATCTTATGTTGTCCTTATCCGTGTTAAGAGGGTGCACCTAAGGGATTATACTTCCTCCATCTACTTGTGCCAATCCTATGGCATCCCAAGCCTTTCAGAAAGAGAATGACATACAGTTGCCAGTGATAACAGGTAAAACCTAATCTAACCAAACCTGTCCTAGTCTAGCATAACTGCCATTATATATTAATGTGTGGTTTAATAAATGCAGTTATTTGTATAACAATTACAGTTCTATACTACTCTATGCTGAGTTGCAATATAATTATATATCCATTGCACTAGGAAGTCTTTTGATTTGAGGGGGAAAAAAGAGATTGGAGTTGAATAAATTATAGATTAGAAGGGAAATAAAAAATGGACTGCAATGGCTCAGAGAGCATGGGAATTTGAATTTTTATAAGGATTTATTATGTTTACTGTATCTGCATTACTAAAAACTGCAACTGCCTGAGCAAAACTTTTTTCAGCTGACATAGCACACAGCATTTATTTTTCTCTTTTTGCTAAAGAAAAGAGAGGCTTTTTTATGAATTAGTGTACTGCAATAATAAGTTTTATATTATCTATAAACTAAAGTAGTAAAAAAAGTCACATCATTTTAACCTTGGAATCCAAAAGGGAATGTGGCGGATGTGTAAAAATTTAATGTTCTCTAGTGTCTGGTTAAGTGGTCAGTGCTGATGAGTGGGAGTTTTAATTTGTCTCACAGTAGTATATTTTCTCGTCATTTTCTTCCCAAAGGCTCTCTGAAGTTTGAGCTGCATTTCTGCAGCAGCTAGGCCATGCAATCAATTTGCTGGTAAAGAGATGAGGAAATCTTGGCTGAAGCCTTGTTTGGTAGTTTGAAGGTCAGCTAAATAGTAAGCTCTTCTCTCATATCAGAGTTGTTTCCATTGTACTGTGTGTCTTGCAACTAAGTTGTTTCAGTGCAAAAAAAAAAAAAAAAAAAAAAAAGACATTTATGCATGGTAGTTGGCATGTGATACATTTCTCCCTCACATCCCAGACCCAGAGTTGTTCAGGTGCATTTGACACCTGTCTAGATAAAGTTGGTGTCATGAGTTGCAGTTGTATGATAAGCATATAAGATGATAATGTCCTTACTCTACAAAGACTTGTGACTTTACAGTATTTCTCTGGGCTGCTGCATTATGAAAAAACAAAGTATAAATAATTCATCACTAAACTATGATAAAATAAATTTTCATACAAACTCCCAATTCAGCCAGTGACAGTTCTGGATGAAAAGCTGAAATGGTCCAAATGAACCCAAAAATTTTCCTTTTTTATCTTCTTGTTTTAGATCAAAGCAAATGAAAAGCAAACACAAGCTCTCTGGTTGAATGGAGTAAACAAGGCAGTTTCATAAGCATGGGTTTTCAAGAAAATTATTTTAGATATTTTTCTCTTTTAACTGTTTACTAATATGTAAATCCAAGTCAAATGTAACTGAATGTATTGTTTTGGATAGCGAGTTACTTGCTATTTTTCAAAAATTTCTATTTTCCTCTGAGTTCCTCCCTGTGCTTGTGTAAAATATTGGCTTGTCTTCTCTCTGACAATCCTGACAACAAAAGATGATGCGGTTAAAGTCTATGGACTACATGTTTGTGTGGTTGTGCCTAGTGCTTGCAAATCCTATGGGATAAGAGCTGCCATATAAATGTAAAGATAAATCACAGTCTTCTTTGAACTGATGACCCTTTGCTGCTGTCATTTTTGACAGGATAAGCAGCATGAGTGGCAATTCTCAGAATGAAATGCCACATAAATCCTGTTCCTTTCTAATTTTTCAAAATCTAAGCTATCTTAATGTATTTAAGTACTTATTGTTGAGTATATTCTTCAAAGTAAAGAATAAATAAAAGGAAAAGTTTAGGCTAGGATAAACTTTCAAAACAGCTCTAAACTTGTCGGTTTGATTTGCAGTTCCAGAAATGAAATATGTACCTCTGACTGTAACTCTTGCTGAAAGGCAAGAAAATTGGGCTACTTTTTATCTTTTTATTTCTTAGACCTACCATTTTTCTTTCTTTTTTTTTTTATCCTGCATGATGTTTTCCACAAGCCAAAAGTCCATTATCCACAACAAGGGTTCTACTGATTTCTTTGAAACTTTGTGCACTCTCAAACATTGACTCAAATATTGTGTTTTGTCAGTGTCAGGGCTTGCATTTCTAACCCAATGCTTTATGTGAGATACATAAGCCAAGTCTTGCTTGTTTATGAAATGTCATAGCATTTTATCAAAATACTAAATAAATTTTACATCTATCAAGTACATATGCAAATAATCTTTGTTACCATGATGCTTTCTTTGTAATTCTTACAAATTAGTTAATTAAGTTTACTGATCCTTTTTTAAAAACTTTTCTTTTCACTGACAAAAATAACATTTACATTGCAATTGTCTGGACTTGAAGCACACATTATTTGGAATTTTGGACATGGCCAAACCTCACAGATATCAGTGTAACATTAAAGCAACTGGAATAAACTGGCTCTGATAATACTTGCACTAGCAATCTTAGAGTTTGTAAATGCAGAAGTCTTGTTAAGGCCATGTTGGAAAGGTAGGTGCCTCTAATCTGCTCAAGAGTAGGTGAAATTATCCTGAAAAGTATTTTATTTTATTTTGTGAGCTGATTCATTATATTTCTTCCTGACTCCCTTCTTTTTTGCCCATGTTTTACTGGGTCTGAACCAGTGACTCCCACTGGTTGAGAACACAGAGAGTTCCCTAGACTCATTAGTGGCATGGAAATTTGCCATCCCCATTGTGTACCACTAGCTTGGCAAGCTGATATGATGACACAGTCTATTCACAGCATAATCCATCTAGTTGTCTTTTTCCAAAGGGAAACATCACTTTTATTAGAGGCCAAAAGTGATAGATGACACCAGGATTACAGGACCTTTTTTTCTTCATTGGCAGAAAAAGACTAAGCAGTGCCATGAGTTAAAGTGTTTCTCAGGTAAGTGGTTGTCACCATGGTTATGCATGAAAGTCAATATCCACTTTTAGCTTTTGACCTTTTCATTCAAACTTTGAATTTTAATAACAAAAATCCTGAGCATTTAGGAGGGAATGTGACTCCTATCAAAGAACAAGTATTATTGCATAATGCAATTAATATCTAATGACTCACAATTCATGAAAGAAATGGGTTTTATGATTTTCTACTCTCTGTCCTGAAGAAGGAAATGCCGTGAATATTACATGCATTTTTTGCTACTTTGTAAAGAAAATGAGAAGTCAGGCTGGCCTAAAGGGAAATTTAGCAGTGAACCAGAAATGCTGTATTTTAGAGGAAATAGTATTGGTTCAGAGGTGTCTTGCATGGTACACTTCTGCACCCAGTTAAGCTAAGGAAAGCTCAGGAAAACTTTGTGAAAAGCAGAAGGATTAACTCAACAGTAATTGAATCATCTGAAAGAGGTTGAATTAGCCTGTGAAGCAGATGTTAATATTGCCTTTTAAAAGGTAAAATTCTGGCATTGATATAACACACAGAACTGGTGCTGTCTCTCTGTCACCAGGCAGGAGAGGGACTGCAACTCAAAGGATCAAGTCTATAAGAATATCTTTCTACAACCATCGTGTCCCAAATTCCATCAATTTTGCAGCTCAGACTTTCAGCTCTCTGCACATTATCACTACTTATCTTTCCATATGCGCCATCTATCTTATTTTTGCTGTCTGAGCTAGATGCAAATTACTTCCTGTTCCTATGAGTTTCCTTATGAAGAAAGAGAAGGCAAAAGGAATATTACTTTTAAAATTCTTTCTATGAACCTCCTTAGCAGCATGGCTTTTGTGCGTTTATTTCAATTGAAGTATTCTTGGAAGATGTGAACAGAAGCCATCTCACCACAATGCTGATGTCTGAATCTGAGCCAGCCAGTGCCCAGGGTGGGTACCTTTAGGGAGAATGTCAACTCATCTGTCACTTCTAGACATTGACCGTAGGATAAGGCTACTCTCATCCTAATATACTCATTTTCCTCTTTGGCTTCTGAAGAGAATTTTTTTCTGAAAAGAACTCAAGATATACAGAATGTGTGTGTGTGTGTGAGAGAGAGAGAGAGTATGTATGTGTGTGTGTTTGTGTATCTGAATTTGAAGAAAAGTCCTGTGCCATGAACACATCAAGGTAGAATGGTTCTTAAATTTAAGATGACATGATGACAGGATGTTCTGTCTAAACTGTTTTTACCCGTTTTTTGCTTTTTTTTTTTTTTTTTTTAATTCTTCTTTTTTAAAAAATGCTATTTCTGTAATTAAAGCAAGAATCACATTTTGTCACAGAAATTCTTGCATTTTTGTGAGAGTCAAAATGAAAATATTTTAACCAGTTACTAAGAGAAAATCAAACTGCTTCATCAGAGGCAGAGTTTTCTCACCTATATTTCTGTTTCCTACAAGTCCATACTAACTATAGTCTCTACATGGCATTTCTTAAGGGCAAAAGAGAAGACAACATTGAAGTCTTCCCTGCAAATGCAATGGAAACCCATCTCGAAGAATTTTTTCCCTGAGCATTTTGTTCAAGGTAACTCAAACTGCTGAAACAGGTTCTGACAGTTAATTGCAGATTTTACAGTTGGTGAACATGTAAAGTAGCTCTGAGCCCTATATGTTGATCTTTGTATTCCTACTGTGTTCAGATATCCTTCAGGCATTCATACAGAAAGATCACCTCTGTTTTTTAATTTTTTTTCAGTTTCACATGATGTGTCTGAATACTTGTTCCTTTTATAAACAGAGATATTGAGTGCAAGATTTGATTTTTCCATTGTACTCCTTATTATTGCTGTACACTGAGAGGAGAGCTTCACCTGCCACAGCAAAAACTCCTGTTCTGTTTAACATGGTATGGGATCACTCAAAATACAACTGGGAGCTTTGAAAGTTTTTTGCTGAGGCTGCCACCATCTGCATGGCACCAAAGTCTTTGAGAATAACTACTGAGTGTGTACCAGTTCTATACGCAGTAAGCTAAAAAGGAAATCAATCCCGATGCACCTAGGGCATAAATGTTTAATACCTTTTATCTTATCTCTTAAAAGTACTTTTAATTAAAACTGTGACATTTTTCTTTTTCCTCCTTGTAGAAACCTGCAGAGGGCAAGAGTTACTATAATGCAGTATAAAAATGTTATCTTTGGCATTTTTAGAACAGCATCATATATTGCTTGCTAATTGCAGCAGAATATTTTTAGAGCATCTTAAATTTGCTCTTCTTTCACAATATTCCTCAAAGAAATATAACAGAGGAAAAGGTAAAAACCAAATTTTACTTCTAGAGGAAGACTCCTTTAGCTCTTCTGTAGATGTTACCATTAAAGGCCAAGACCTTTCCTTTTTTAAAGCAATATGCAGTCATCTGCTGATCTTGCCTAAGCAGCAGTCAAAATGATTTTGAAGATGATATCAGATTTTAATTTTTAATGAGTCTTCAAACTGCTGCCATATTTTTTTCATATTTATACCAGCAGGCAATTCTATAACTGAGACAGGTTTTATTAAACTTGTTCTGTGTTTAACAAAACAAAAAGCAACTGAAAATAACAGCAAAACTCCAGCTCCTTCAATGCCAGATGCTAACAGATTATTTTTCTTCCAGGAAATTATTGTGTCAAAATGAAAAAGAAATGGGATTATGTGAAAACCCCTGTTTATATGTGTTAAGAGTTTTTGTTACCATATCAAGACACTTTTAACTGTAAAATCCTAAGGAATAATCAGAGATATATTTTTGCCTCACTCTGTTCATATCTTATTGATGAGAAAGCCAATTGTAGATCAAATTGACTTTGTATAACTTTTTGATAGATAAAGCATGCCTTTGGAGCTATTCTTCCAGGTAATATCTGAATTTTCGAGGATCCATATGCCTTCTGTTGGCAGCAGGTGTTTCAAAAAGAAGTTTATGAACACATTTTTGGGCTGCTTTGCAATGCAGACTCAGGGGGCTTCAGGCTCAAACCAGTATGTGAAATACTCTTCATTATTTCCTTTTTGCTGTAATGCAGCACAACTTCACCAAATGAGATCTTTATATCTATATTGATCTTGAAATAGCTCATATAGGCAGTTGATTATTCAATCACAATAAGAATCTATGTATTTGATTTCTTTACTATGTCTTTTTTTCTTACTTTTCTTTCCATGCAGAAGCAACTTTTTTTTCCAAAAACTTCCTCAATATTTTTATAGTTTGAGCTCTTTTCCCCTCCCCCTACACCTGTTTCTCTCCTACTCTGTTATCCCCCCTTTGATTTTAAATTTTTAACTAGAACACAAATGCTTCCTCTACTGCCGAAATGCATTATTAAAAAATAAAAAGAAAAAATAAAGGCATCTGTTCCAATTACCTTCCTATTCAGAGGACTGTGACTGACTTGAAACAGTTTCCCCAGAGAAAAAGATGCCTTGATTGAACTGAAACTGTTGCTTGTGATAGAAATACTTGCAAAAGAACCTCAGTGTTTAAATCTTACAATTTTTTGTGAATGCTTTATTTATAACCTGAGGTTTTTTCCTCATTGTAAAGCAGAAATGGGGTACATAAAGCTTTTTCAAATATAGGAAACAAGAATTAGGACAAAACACTGCTGCAGAACAACACTGCAGGAACCACAAAATAGTAGCACAGATAGATAAAAAAAAAAAACAAAAAACAAACCCTTGTTTAATTATAAGGTATCTACTGCAGCTTGATAAATTATTACTGCTCATTACTGTTTCTTTATAACATATCTAAGTGGATTCCAAAATTCCAGGAGTGGAACTAGGTCTTCTCATGACAAATGCTTCAAAGATGTGTAATAAATATTTATCTAATCTTCAAAACCTCCCAAAGGCAATTCATCCCATGTACTACAAACACACATCTCTTACAAAACTCCATTTGTTACACTCTGGAGATGCTTGATCTTCTCCATCAACTTTTCAGAGAATCCCTTTGACTGGGTTGCAAGCACTTTTATAATTAAAATTAGGTGAGATGAGTCCCACATGAAATAAATGCAGATAAATGGGCCATATTTAAATCAAAATATTATGTGCCTAATTAAGCTATAAAATCTATGATGGAGTTTACTATCAAAACAGTAGTGAATAATTCAAGTCATCTACTCTCCCAGTGGAGGCAAGAGAAGTGCTGAAACTGGAAAGTGTAAGGCAGATGCTTATGAATAGGGACCATTATTTAATATGTTCTCTCAGTGTCACAAAGAAGGCCAGAAATACCTCATTAATGCAAGAATCAGAATGCTGAATGAAGTTTTCAGTCACTCAGTGTTTTCAAGTTGGAGAGAGGCAGTCACAAAAGCTAAATCTAGCCTCACATCTTCTTTAGTCTCCCACTATAGTTAATGGAATGAAGTAGGATCCTCCAAAGACTATTAGTAAGATGTTCATTTAGATGCCTGCTCTAAACTGCTCTCTCCATCAACCTCAGCAGAGGCTTGCAAGAGATTAGTCTCACTTAGCTAAGGACAACCTTCTGTATACCTGTTGTACAAAAGGCAGGATAAAGCCTTCATCTCAGACAGGAAAATATGTAACTGTGTAATCGTTTTGATGTCAGCTGCACAGAAATCTGTTTCACTGGACAATGATATTAGAGGTGCCTACAGATCTCCTAGCTCTCCACTCCTTTTTCACAAGGAATATGCATCTTGGTGTAGCTGCTATGCTTGTTCAACACCTGTACTTTCACAGGTAAAATGTCCTGCATCTAGCCCATGTTGGTGACTGTACTTTTTGCAGTCTAATGAAAATGTTGATTTCTCCTTGTAGAGCATTCTGGACAATCTAAATTTTGCCCAAAGTTCCATAAGCAGAAAAACAATATTTTATTGCTTTGGCTTCAGGAGATGCACAAGGAGGTAAAGAGCATTTTTTTGACAATGCAACAATGGAGTTAACATAAGAAAAGAAAGAAATGCCATGTAGGGAAAAGCTCAAGAAATGGGTCCTTGAGATCCTCATAATGCTCAATAAGGCCAGCTGAAATGTGCTGCACCTGGGTCAGGGAAATCTGAGATATGAGTAAAGACTGGGAGAAGAATACATTGAAAGCCCTGTGGAGAAGGACTTGGAGGCTGCTATGGCTGAAAAGCTGAACCTGAGCCAATTGTGTGTGCTCACAGCCCAGACAGCCAACCTCATCTTGGGTTGCACCAGAAGCAGCGTGGGCAGCAGGGAGAGAGGGGATTCTGCCCCTCTGCTCTGCTCTCATGAGACCCCACCTGCAGGGCTGCATCCAGCTCTGGGGTCCTCAGCAAAAGGAAAATGGGGACCTCTTGAACTGTGTCCAGAAGATGATCAGAGGGCTGAAGCACCTCTCCTATGAAGACAGAATGAGACACTGGGGTTGTTAGAACAGGAAAAGAGAAGGGTCTGGGCAGGGCTCATTGAGACCTTGCAGTACTTAAAGCAGCCTTATAAAAAAGAGGTAGCATGCCTTTTTAAATGAGCAGAGAGTGACAGGAAAATAGGGAGTAGTTTTAGACTAAAAGAGTAGAGATATAAATTAGATGCTAGGATAAAATTCTTTACTGTGAGGGTAGTGAGGCACTGGAACAGGTTACTCAGAGAAGTTTTAAATGCTCCATCCCTGGAACTGTTCAAGACCGTGATGGATGGGGTTCTGAACAACCTGATCTATTGGGTGGCATCCTTGTCCATGGCAGGGAGGTTGCAATAAAATTATTGTTAAGGTCTCTTCCAATCCAAGCCATTCCTTGGCTCCATGAATAAATGTGCTCTTGTTTTCAAGGGTAGCTTACACGAGAAGGAGATTCTGCTGAAGATGCACCTTTCAACATTATTTATAGGCAGTGTGGAGTTCAATGAATGACATCTGAAGGAAGGATGAATAATTTTGCTTTTTATAAATGCTTCCATAAAAAAGTAAATCTAAACCATAAATATGATCTACATGAACCCCAAACTATTTTTTTCCCATTTTCATGCAGGTCAACTGGAAAGAAATTTCTGCTCTCTGCCACCTCTGATTTCCCTGTCAGCATTCAAGGTCCAGGATCATTGGAAACTATGTAATCAATTTCAAACTATGTAATCCAAATGACATATAAATGCCCCTGCTTCAGTTTCAGTTTTTTCTTAGTTTAGAATTATTATTCCAATTCAGAAATATCTTAGAATATCTAAGTATCTTCATGTTACAATGTTTTGCAAATTTACAGAATACAGTTAGAAATCCTCCTGAAATTTCTTTGTCTCAATGATCTCTGTCTGTTCCTATGAATGGCTTACTGGTAAGTACAACCTTAATGCAAAAGGGTGATTGATCACTTCTAATCACTTTTGCCCAATAAGGATTTTTCCACTTCAGCCCATATAAGGGCTGCCAGCATTGCTAGAGAAGGAAGAGAATTGATTTCTACCCTTCTATAAATGGGAACTATGTAAAAGAGAGGAATTGATAGGAAGCTGGCTATGGATCTTGCAGTTTGCAAGCACGCATGTTCAGCTGAGCTGAGGACCTACTGGGCAAAACTTTTGTCACCTACCAGCTTGCACCCAGGTCTGAGCTTCAGGCAACATTTCTAAATATTGCTCATTAATCCAGCAGGATTGATGCCTCAGAGCAGACCATCAGTGATGAATATAAATTACTGCAGGAATGTTATGCTAAAAGTGCACTAAATAGCAAAACTAAATAGCAAACCCAAAAAATGGTGCCAAGGCTGTATGTCCATTTGAAACATAAACTGAATGCTTACATGAATTTTCATAATAAAGCCACAACAAGTGACACTTTCAAGACAAGAGCTTATCACTCTGCTTTTCCTACAACTTTTTACTTTCTATATATAGCATCTTGAAAATCTGTGCACTGTTTCTCTACCTTACTGACAAGCTAATTTGACTGGAACAGAAGCTTCCATAAATAACAATTGTAACTAGGTTACCACACTATAGCCCATTTATCCTCTTTAGCAAAACAGTCCAATAAGCCAGAAGAACTCAAGAATTTCCTTACTCTTTCTAAATAATCACAGTTGCTGGGTTTTTTTTTAAATGGGCAGGAACTGGATGAAGAAAATTAACAAATTGAGCAATTAAATCCATCCAGTTTAGAACATTAAAAAACTTCAAGAATCTTAATTTCTCTGATTCATTAACAGCTTACTATTCATTGGGTTTTTTTGGGGTATTTTTTTGGGGGTTTTTTTTGGTTTTTTTTTTTTTTTGTTTGTTTTTTTTTTTTTTTTTTTTTTTGTTTTTTTTTTGGTTTTTTTTTGTTTTTTTTTGTTTCAATAGTTTTTAGGAGGTTTCAGGAGGTGATAACATAAATTATAGGCCAAACTTTGAAATTTCCCTTTGCTTTTAAGGGACTTTGTACTAGGCCCAGAGCACACATATAACTGTTCTAAAAGGTTTGGTTAGTATCTTCCTTAGTGCCCAATAACATTTTCTGCAATAGTGTTCTTGCGTTTTGCAGCTGATGATATTAGAAAGTTTAAGTTTAGGAGAATTTGCATCTCTCTTCTCCTCTGACTCTCAACAGGGCCTACTGAAAATGGAGATGCCTATGATTCTGTCCAACATAACATGATTTTAGGAGAATAGGATCAATATTTTGGAGGAAATAAAATTAAGATACTGTACAACATTCCTCTCAGCTCAAGAATGTAATTCTTAGAGGATGTTAAAACTCATATCCAAACTTTCAGATAACACAAATACTTCCTTTGTGTCTCACGTCTTTGAAAACTTTCTAAATTTCTTGCTTCATGGATAGAGATGTTCATAGGATCGTGCAATGGTTTGGATTGGAATGGACTTTAAAGATCCTCTAGTTCTAACGCCACTGCCATAAGCAGAGGCCCCTTCCACTAAACCAGGTTGTTCAGAGCTCCATCCAACCTGGCCTTAAACACTTTCAGGGATGGGGCATACACAGTTTCTCTGGTCAACCTGTTCCATTGCCTCACCATCCTCACAGTAAAGAATTTTATCCTAACACCAAATCTAAAGCTCCTTCAATTTGAAATCATTCTCCCTTGTCCTGTCAGTACATGCTGTAGCAAAAAGTTTGTCTTTCTTGTAGGCTTCCTTCAGATATTGGAACACCACATAATTAGATTACCATGAAGCCTTTCCTTTCCAGGCAGAATGATCCCAATTCTCTCAGCCTTTCTTTGGAAAAGAGGTTCTCCATCCATCCAGACATCTTGGTGCCCCTCCTCTGGACTCACCCCAAGTCCATGTCCTTCTTGTGCTGAGGACCCCAGAGATGGATGCAGTATCCAGGTGAGGTCTTACAAGAACACAGTAGAGAGGCAGATTTACCTGCCTCACAATAGAATCACTGCTTTTGAGTTCAATCTAAGTATCTGCATAAATCTTTTCTCTAATACATGCCATGGAATGATATCCACTAATACCTGTAATGATCCAGGCAATTTCTGCTTGACCTGAAACATATGTCTTAGAAAAACTCTAATGCTTTACTTGGGTCATAGGTTTCAAGTGAGGGAAAATACATTCTAGGCATATTGTCCTGACCTCTGCCACTAAATTTGTACCATGCATTTCTAGTTTAATTTTGCTGAGCTTCAACTTTTAGTCACTGTATCATACCATCTACTTGTCTGGCAGATTAAAGAGCCTTGCACTGTTAGAAGTTGTCTCTTGGTGTAGATATTTTTAAATGTGGTCAAGTTACCTCTTAACCTCTTTTTCTCAAATTATTTTTACAACATTAAAGAAGGAAGAAAAAGGGAAAGATGAAAGAAAGTCACATTTAGCAAGTAGTTTCATCTGGACAAGTTCTGTTGAAAATCAATGTTACAGTTGTGTGGACCTGAACAAGGAGCATGTCTATTAATGATTTGCAGGGTATGGTTTCCAGGAAATTCTGTGAACATCAAATGATCATCCTACTGGTTTTGTTGATGCTAGTTGAGTGGGTATCACCTGCCCTTGACTGAGGGCAGTGTTACTGCTGGCTGAATCAAATGTAGAGCAGCAGCTGCAGCTTTTCTAGCTAAAGGAAGGGTGCAATCTGCATTGACTTTTAAAGATAAAGGACTAACGGTAGGGTTAGCACAGTCCACTTTCTCTTTTACTTTAAAATCTAAATTTTAGCACGTCTTTTAAGTTGTTTAAGGATATTTTTTTTTTTTTTTTTTTTTTTTTTTTTGCTTGCTTTATGATTAATCTGGGTCAAAAATGCTTCACTTCCTTTTTTTAAAAATGGCATCATAGTAAGAAATCAGGCTTTCTCTGCCACTGGTTAAAAAATATTGCTTGGACAGCAAGCATCCCAGGAGAACTGTAGCACTTTTAACTTACTGCTGTAAACATTCTTCTAATTATTTAAATCAAAGGACTTAGTCACGACTGGAACTGCAATACACAAGTCCAGTTATCCAAGCCTATCTGTTGTTAGGAGTGGTTCTAACCATTTGTTGCAGCCACAATTCTGCTCAGCTTTCCCTGAATATGAGATCACTCAAATCTCAGGTTAGTTCTGAGCCATTTTCCATCCCAATCAGCATTTCCCATGGACCTGCTGTCAGCACAGCCCTCCAACTCCAAGGAACTTGCTGCTTTTTTTAATGGCCTGAACTAATTCCAAACAAATGAGTGTTGAAAGAATGTTAAAGTAGTTATTTATGTATTATCTATTCACTTCTCATGGTACAGCTACTACAGGCTCCCAGCTTAAACAGAGCATAACCTAGCCCATGTCAGGCAGAGATATGTAAATTAAAGTGGCCATTCCCCCTGATACAGGTCTTCCTCCAAGTGTCTTACAGCCACTTGGAAAGAGCTCTGCATTTACTTTAAGTGTGTAAACAGCTAAATCAAGAAAACACAAATAGGGGCAAACTATAAATATGCTAGATTTTATTAGTTGGACGTAATGATAAAGGATTTTGGAGGGGTTCCCAGAAGTGACTCGGGTATATCAGAGAATTTCCACATGGGCAGAATGGGTGGATCTTTTCTGCCCCCATGAACACAGTGAGATGTGGGCAATTAATATAATTAGTGTGATGGCTTACCTCACAAATTTCTGCCCCTCTCCCCAAGTCTAATCTGTCCCTTTCTATTTCACAATAGAAAAATTGTGCACAATTCCTTGCACAAACTCCATGTTTGTACATTAATTTTCTCTAAGAAAAGATGTCTCTTTTCTGTGTTATAGACCAAGATCTAAAATCATACTGATACCTGCAGTGCTGTTCTCACCAATTTAAAAAAGTGGTGTCATTTTTATAGATATAGTGAGCAGAATAGCAATGAGCAAGAATTGAAAAGTGTTATTGAAGAAATTCCATATATTTCATGATCCCCTGAGATTCACAGAGCAGATGTGAGTAAAAATGGGAAGCACTCCGAATTTCTCCCCACAAGACTTTTACCCTAGAATAGGAAACTAAGACTTTTCAAACTTTCCAGTCTCTTGAGGTTCTTTTGTGTTTGATGTCACATAGAAACTCTAGGGAATGGCAAAGAACTAAAGACAACTGGAAAATTAAATTTTCTTCCTGAAAAATTATTTATTACTTGGGTCACATGTGAGTTTTCAAGAAATAAAAGGAGCTTCTGTAAATCGGGAACAAATCTTTCCTGAAAGGAAATATTCACAGGATTTCCGTTTTCTGGGAATTAAGAGGTAATTTTCCAGTGTATCCTGTCTGTCTGGATCTGCTAACTCTCTACCTGAAGCTCCGGGGAGCAGATGTCTGAGGAGCCAAGGGAACCAAACTGATGAGAAATATTAGACTGCATCAGCTCCCAGTTGATTATCTAATGGAATCCAGCCCTAACCTTTCCAGTGTTTGCAAAAGTATGAAGACAAGGTCTCTGCTTGCACTATTGTTTTTCCACAGGAACATCTTTTTTTCTCATTTGAAGTAAATTTTTAAGTATGTTAGGTTCAAATGCACTTCCTGAGGAAGTAGGGATCATTTAAAACTGAGGCTGTTGTGGTCTAACAAGAAACTTGCTAGTGCAGCTGCACAAGTTACTGCTGACAAAACTAAGCAGCCTTTCAAATGCTCATGGGATAAGCTTGGAGTGAATATGCAGGAAAGCGGTTCTTTTCACACACAAAACTTTGCTTTCATCCAGAGGTTCTGTATCTATGGTACCAAAAGACAAGACAGATAGCACCCTGGACATACAATTGATTTGGAACTTGTCTATGCTAATTCTTTGTTTCATGAACGTGAATTAGGCAGTGCCCCAGACAGGGACTTAATAAGGACCTGAACATTGACCAGGGCCCACCCATATGTGTTTATATCTGTGTCAGTGACTTTCTGTGACTGGAGAGTATGGTTCAGCGGAACAAGACAAGTTATTTTCCATCTCTCTTTTAGGTGGTTTTCTGTGTGAATGAATATGTGGATTTGCACACATGTATTTAACTGGATTCCCATACAAATCTTTGTGTATATTCACGTATCATTGTGTATATTTAAACATTCTTTGTGTAAAAGCTTGTGAGAGGAGAGAGTTATCAGTCTTCACATGTTACAGCAGAGTGTGAAAGCAATTGCTTTAAAAAAAAAAAAAAAAAGTAGGGGAAACAGATAGAATGAAGTAATTCCTGTTCTCTCTCCTTCGTTTCACAGCTGGCATTCTCAACGTCTGTTACCCAGCTCCTGCAGCTCTCTGTGTGTCCAGGGGGAGCTGGAAGGAAATTTAGGAATAATGCAACATTTGAGCAGCCCATCTGGGTTAGGGAATATGGGAAAATATGCTGTACCCACAAAAATTTGTTGCTCATGATGAGTTGGACCCTTACTCTCACAGGATGCCTGCTTGTATTAGCAAGGCTACTGTGGAGTAGTTCATAGATTATGGTTAGAAACTGCAAATTACCTCATTCCCTACTTGCAAGTTAAAAGGAAGATTCATCCTTGCTCTTAATCTGCCTTCTCCTTCCATGCAAATCCTTTTCACTTGGACTTTGCAAATGGAAGTAGTGTTGGGCACTAAAAGCTCCTACTCTGATGTCTTTCTGCACAAACTATGTGAGATCACGCAGCCTCAAAAATATTAAGTCCATTATGAAGCTCATGTATCAGTTTTTCATAAGCCACTGAACTGGATAAAGCAACTGACTGCTCTGTAGAAGGCTGAGTTTTACACTCCAAGTGATAACATTTTTTTTTCCTGATATCAAGCAATTTTCCAATCTGCTGTTTGGACTCTAGCGCAGTTTTTCTGATATACCATCTAGCACACACCAGACAAGGGATTTCTCTATTTGGTGCCCTTGAGATGATCCCAAATTCTATAACTTTTTTTTTTTTTTTTTTTTTTTTGTTCATAAAATCCAGGCTATCTGTACTATAAATGCTGAAAAATGCCATTTTTCACCTCTGCTACCTGTTAAAATGCTGAGTGCACTGCTCAATAAGGTGCTTCATTTTTGTAACTATGCTAATTTTCTTCTGTCATTCTCCTCTTCATGTTGAAATGCAAAAAGCTAAATTCATTAAGGCTTGTAAGGGGTTTTAATTTTGCTGGCTAGCACAAATTATAGAAATGTAGTAAATTTATCTCCAGAAAAATTCGCAAAGGTAGAGTTTGAATGAAAAATGTTCTTCAGAAAAAATATTCTTTGGATTTTAGCACATGTTGTATAATTCCATTCCTGCTCACAAAGAATAATGAGAAAACTACCAGCACTATCTTATTCCAATTAGTTTTTCCCTTTGCCTCAGCCTCCCTGGGGCCAATACAGCTCCATCTGCTCTAAAGATAAACTGTGTCATTCAGTCCTCAATGTTTTCAAGTAGATCTTAAGCCAGTATTCCCTTTGAATCATTATGTGATGAATAAGAAGGGATTTTGCATTGATTAAAGCTTGAACTGATGGCTTGCAGCTCCAGCACTAGTCCCCAGCCCAGGGTGGCTGTGGCTCCCAGGTGTTGACAGGGCATCTGTCAGGGGAGCATCACTACACATTTGCCCAGGTTTTAGGTACTGAAAAGGCAAGTATGGGAGGGCTGAGGTGTTTGCTTCCCTGCCCTCCTGGAGCTGCAGTATACTTGCAAGGTGTTTGCACTGAGCAACTCTGAAGCACTGTAACACAGTTATGGCAAGATGAAATCACTTACTACTTTATATCACAATTCCAAACTGCACACATAACAGCTCAGGAGCAGCTCCATAAATTTGTTCTAAGACACATCGATAAGGCAGCTTCAGATATTTCAATTTAATTAATTATTATCTTTATACTGTTCTCCTAAGCATCCATTGCTGACCACTGTCTGAGACAAGATAGAGCTAGAAAATTTGCTTAACCCAGTATGAAAGCTCTGAATAATCTGATCTCATGAAAAGTTGATCTGAAATTCTTCAGTAGTTTTGCATGAAAATTCAACAGTAGAATCTGATGCCAATTTTGTCTACTTAAAGTTGTTTAACTTTTAGATGTCCTAACAACCATACAATTGTGTTGGCCTTTATATACTGGAAACCATATTTAATGTCCTGCCAAGTATGACAGCTAAAATCAAACAACTGAAGCCCAATTGAAGAAATGAAATTGTGTTCTAAAAATAAAAATAAATTAAAAAAGAGGGAAAGTATTGAATTTTTCTGATTATTTGATCCTAGACAGCAGAAGAGAAGAGCAATTTCAAAGCCAATGTGGATTGTTCACGCTCATGTGGCTGCTGTGTTTTAGCCTGCTGCTACTAGAATTTTGGGAGTATGTCAGGCTTTTCTTGAGTTTCCCCATTGACAAAGTGGAAGTCTAATAATTGATTTAAAAAGAAACAAACTAAGACTAATCTTACTTTTTTTCAGGCAACTACTATCTGATTTTAAATAAGTTTTAAAATACAGTACAGTAATAGTCCATATCCATTTGAGTTGTATAAATACAGAGGTTTTAAGTATCTGTACAGACAGTGAAATCTTTGCCCCACTCTGGTAAAGAGCACTACCCTATCAATTTAATATCACATACACAGAAGGACTCTTCAAGAGAGGTTTTTCAACTAAAGATAAAGCTGCAAACTCCTTCAAAAGCAAGTATGTCAGGGGGTCCTTGTTTCAGTGATTTGCTGCAGGCACAGTTATTTGTTGGGGGAAAAGGGTAAAACAAGAAGGCAAAGCCTCCTCGTTCACAAAAGGACTCCTTCTAAAGGGAAAGCTCATAGAAATGAGAGTAGTAAACCTCTGTGTCTTCAGTGACCACATTAACACTGACTCTCTTAAAATTAGAAGAATTTTAATGACCAGAATAGGGTCTGTTCAGAGCTTATATATGAACTGAGAATTTGACATTTTGCTATCATAATATCAGGATTTCTAATATGAATAAATCTGAAAAAAACCCCATATCTTGTATTAGACTGCCTGCTGTGCCTGAGTCCTATATAGATCACAGGCACAGAGAATATGAACAACCTCCATGCAACTATGGAACACCTACATGTGTATGTTTTGTGAAAAGTACCCATTTTTCCTGATGCTTAATTCTTCCGGCCATGGTATAGACCCAAAACATTAATCTACTGAACTTGGCCTTCTTTACATTTACAAGAAAGAAGAATCACAGGTTTATCTACACTGGAAAGAACTTTTATGATTATCAACTCAGCTAAGGTAACTTAACACAGCCAATTCGACCATTAAACATTTTCTTAAGTGCCACATCCACACAGATCTTAAATACATCCAGGGATAGTGACTCAGCTTTTTCCCTCTGCAGCCTGTTCCAGTGCTTGAAAACCATTTCAGTGAAGAGAGAATAATAGTAGCATCATTTATCTCTGTTGTACTGCCAATTTCCAAATAGTGGCATGGCTCTATTTGAACCCCAATAGGATCAGATAGATAGGTCAGAGAGTGCTTCCAGCATCCATTGCAAGGAAAGGGAAGAGATCCCATTTACCTCCACTACAGGATCAGGATAGATGATGCTTGAAGCCGAGGTTAACTAAAACTATAAATCTGGTCAGAGGATGAGTCTCAGAGGGAGATACAAAGCAAGGTAGATTAGTCACAGGAGATCAGGACATTTTGTTTAAAGTTGTGTTATTGAAGTAGTAAATAAAAGCGGGTATCTGATGCTCCTGGTAGTGTATGTGAAACCAATCAGTTTCCCCACACTGAACACTCTCATAAACATTTATGGCCAATAAGCCATGGCTTTGCAGTTCTCATCACATGAGATCATCTTTTCTGGAAAACATCTCTGATGTAGAGATATTTTTTTTCTGATATCATACTGACTCTTCAGACAAAGGCCACTGGTAATATTTCTGGCCAAATCTTTTTGATTGAAACTTCTTCCTCCCATCTTGGAATTTTTGACAAAAAAATTCATCCTTGCATTAGGAAATTTATTTTCATTAATTGAAATATATCCCAAAACTCTAAGATAATAAAGGTATAGGTTACTGGGAGGAACCTAATTTATGTTTTAACTGTAAACCAAGTTACTGTGACACCCTGCTACTATTTTCAACAGCCAAGACCTCACTTTTTCCTGAAAAAAAAGTGCTCTATGCCAAAATTAAACTCTGCATTCTCTGCACTGCCTAGTTGCATTGCAAACCAGGAAAGAGGCAGATATATGAGGATAATGTCTTCTCCACTAGCTACCCACTCTGAAAAATTGGTTTGATCACTTGAAAAACCCTCAAGTGCACACAGAAAAGCCTGAGTACACTGTGTCAGTGGGCAGCATTGCAGCAGCTATTGAAAGATGGAGGATTAAATGTTCCTGATGTAGGAATGGAATTTGGCAAGGAGTTCTGACGTCTCCTGGATTCCCTCCCCTCATCACCTTTGGACTCTGGAACTCAGCGACAAAATTCTTTGCAGATCATTTAGGATCACTGAGCCACTCTCGCTCTGGTTCTGCTCCCTGGAAGGGTATTCCAGTATTTTGTTCTGTTCTCATTTCTGAAGGGATGCAGAACAGGGTTTCACCCCTCATTTATACACATATCTATAAATTCCAATGGCTGTAGCAAAACAAGCGTGAAGATACCATGACAAACAAGGGCAGATACACCAGGCAGAGGGTCACTGAGGTGATATTGAGCCAATATTTCTCTCTGCACTGTCAGTTCCCTCAGACAACATGAAATTACTTCTTCCAAAATAGATTGGATCAGCTGTCCTCTCTCTTTGGGCTCTTCTAAACATTTCTATTTGCATTCCCTCTGGACACACAAGTCAAAATAGATCATTACAAGTTTGCAAGCTAGATGCTTGGAAGATTGTCACACATCTCTGCTAAATTCCCTAAGAACAGAACTGACAAGATACCTGTTAGAAATCATTATCCATGAGCCAAGGAAGAGATTTCTGTATAGTTCTGGGTGAAGGATTAGGGCAGTATATAAGACTGCAGGGAAACTAACAACTTTGGAGAATTGTGCTTCTAATCTGATTCTGGGGAATTATAGTTTGTCATTGCTTTGTCTTTTTATCCTCACAAAGGCCCTTTTTCCCCTTGTCACAGTGAGGTCTTTCTACTATTCACATTAGAGACTTTACATGAGCCTTCATAATTGTTTCGTATAAAATACATTGATTTCTATCATCTTGTTTAATGATGTGGTACACTGTTTATAAGATAATGCAATGAACCCACTTTGAACTCATTCTATTATCCCATAAGTAATGCAATAAACTGCTTAACAGGGCAATTAAATCAAGTGATTTCAGGTTAATGTTATTAGACAGTGTTCAAGAACATGCAACTTTTGTTTTGAGGATTGGCTTCTCTCTTAAATATTGGAAAATGTACTTTGCTAATGTTTTTGTTTGCATTCCCTAAGGTACTAATCATATTATTCATTGCTCAAGACCAAAAATATTACAGTAGCTTTCCAAACAGAGGAGAGAGTTAGTGTAGCCTCTAGTAACTTGCAGCTAAGCAATGGATCTAATAACCTTGGAGATCTCCCCAGGGTATTATGCAGCAGTGTTCAAAGCTCAGGAGAAAAAGACATTTCATTATACAGGCAGTAGAAAATCAAATACATGAACAAAACATAAAGGTTAAACATATTATATGTTGGGAAAAAAATCAGGCTGCCCAACTCACATATCATGTGTTATTTTAATTTTTTGAAATGGATCCTAATGATTCTTTTTTAGATAGCACCACTTTTTTTCTATATGCCTTTTTTGGGCTGCCCAAAATTCTAATTCAAATAATCTGCACCACACAGAATTACATTAGGAACCATTCCAGTGAAATTAAATCTCTATTGTGCATCTTGAGTCTGCTCTAATGATTACTGCTCCACTGAGTATGTAATTTAAAGTCTCTTGTTAATAGATGAGGTGCTGAACACCAACAGCTAGCTCTTCCAAACTTCACAGTTGAAGAGCTATCTTGCTTACAGCTGTAGAAATCTACTTCCAATTGGACTTTCATGAAACAATACTGACATCTAACAGCAGGAATAATCCTAAATAAATATTATTCTATCACTTCAAAAGGAGTCTCTTAGCTGATATTTTTCTTTCTTACAGTTTTCAGAAAGAGTTGAGTATTCCAAAATTAAGAGTAACTGTAGACTTCTTACCTAGATTCAGATTTTCAAAATATGGCTAAAAAAGGCCCTGATAAGCAAATACATTAAAAAAACCAAAATAACAAAACAAAACAATCCATTATGCCCTTAAAAAATCTTTTTAACTTAAATAAATTATGAAATAATGAAATAATGAAATAAGGATAAAATAATAAATATTGGAATTGTCTGCCCTTCTTTAGGCTGAACAGTCTGAGCTTTCTCCGCCTTTTCTCATAGGAAGGTTGCTCAAATCCCTCAGTCATCTTGATGGCTCTGCACTGGAATGTCTGTAGTATGTTCTAGTCTCTTTTGTACTGGGAAACACCACAGATATAGGGGCCTCAGTAGTGCTGAATAAAACCCACTGCTGGCTCATGTTAGACTTGGTGTCCACCAGGACAAACTGCTTTCCAGATGGGTGATGTCTAGCACACACTGGTGTCTGGGTTGCTCCTCCTCGGGTGCATGACATTTCACTTCTCCTTGTTGGACTTCATGAGGCTTCATGAGGTTCCTGTCAGGCCCATTCCTCCAGCCTCTTGTGGTCCCTCTGGATGGTCACTCCTTTTAGTTTTTTTGTCATCAGTAAACTTGAAGAAGAGAGTTTGTGCCATCACTGAGATCATTAATGAAGATGGTAAAAGGGGCTGGATTCAGTATGGACTGGTGTACACTGATAGCTCCTGGCCTCCAACCACACTTTGTGCTACTCATCATGGCTCTCTGAGTGGTTTTCAGGCAGTTTTCAGTACACCTCAGTGTCTGCTTGACCAGCCCGTTCATGAACACCTTGTCTATGTGGATCTTATGGGAGGCAGTCTCAGAGGTGTTCCTGAAGTCCAGGTAGGCAATGTCCACAGCCCTTCCTTCATCTATCAGGCCAGACATTTTATCACACAAGTTTATCAAGCTGAGCAAGCATGACTTCCCCTTGATGAATGAATGCTGATTATTCCTGAATGATTTTCTTGTGCATGGAAATGGTTTTCCTGCCTTCACCTTGATGCTGACTATCCTATAGTTCTCTGGGTCCTTCTCCTTGCCTTTTTTAAAGATAAGAGTGATATTTACTTTCCTCTAGACTTCAAGCTTTTCTCTCAGTCATCATGACTGATCCAAGGTTGTTGAGAATAACTTTGCAGTGACATCTGACAGCTCTCTTGGGTATGTTCTATCAGGGTCTATGAATTTATGTATGTCCAAGTTGCTTGGGCATTCTGCAACCTTATTCTTTTTCACTGAGCAATTTCCTCACTCCATCCTTTATGTCTGGCATTTGGGACCTGAAACTCCTGGAGTGTGCCTTTTTTTGTAAAACCCAAGACAAAGAAAGTATTCAGCCATGTCCTGTCTAACAGATCCCTCTTCTTCTTGAGCAGTAGGACCACAGTTTTCTTATTCACCCTTTTGCATTCCTAGGAGACCTTGTCTTTGACATCCCTGGCTATATGCAGATGGGCTTTAGCTTGCTTAAGTTTATCCCTGGATAACTGGATAATGTTTCTGTATCCTTCCAGGCTATCTGTCCTGGCTTCTACCCTGTGTATGCCTCCACACTCTCTATGCTTTCACAACTTCACGTTGAGCTCTTTTTGAATTCCATCCTATAATCTTTTACAAAGGTGTCTTGATTTTTCAACAATGCTGAGCACTCAACACTTTCTACTTGGGAAATTAGGGTGAAACATCACTTATGAGGAAAAGTTCATAAATCTTAAACCATTGTTTAGTCCTGCTGAGGAAATCAGGAAATCAAAATTTTTTTGTGATTTTTTGGATGTAATCTTAAACTGAATTTCATTAGGTACAAACAACAACTTTCCCCATCCATATCAGCTAAACATTCACTGCTTTTGAGTCCAACTGTTGTTACTTCAACTATTTGTCTCAAATGCATATTTTTTTATTTATATTTCAGTGTGTATATTGTTTGCAAAAACTGATTCACATCCAAGCATTTGATCACTTCTTCATAAATGTTTGCTATATGCTTCTCATAAATTCCTTTCAACCTGCTGCATAGATGTTTTATTTACAGACAGAATTCTTCACATTTATACACATTTTTAACAAGCACTGAGCACACATTAATTAAGCAGGACAGAATTTTCAGAACTGTCTAAAGTTAAATCCTGGGCTCCCCTTGAAATCAGCCAGAGTAAGCATTTAAACTCCTTGTGGGAGCGTAGAAATCTCATTTGCCATCATAATGGCCTCAGTGATGGTAACTAGCACTCATCCTTTTAGACACAAACTACTTGAAATACACAGCTAAGTAAATGCCCCAGGACTGCAGATTCACAAAGGGGCACTGTTAGCTTGGAAGGTTTCTGTCTAGCTGCATGCATGACTGACAGCAAGGTTACATGTGCTGCTTGAACACTCACGTCCATCAGGAGATGCAGAAAGTTACTTGACAAGGCTGAGATGAACCTCACTTGGACACTCTGATCTGCTCTTCACCTCAAAAAGAGATAAAGGGGAGGCACTCCTTGGTAGGAATGTAATTTTTCTAGACCTTAATTCAGAAAAATAGGTCTCCTGCAAACACTGCCTGAAATCAAAAGAAAATTGAGGTTAGACAAAGAGGTTAGAAATTCCACACAAAGCACAGCATGTCAGGTTCACCTAAAAGCACAATGTATTTTTCATTTTTTTTTCTTTAGCACTGTTTCTGACCATTCTGAAAAATATTTTTTTACTCGGCTGTACATACATAGTATTTCCATACTTCAATTTTTTGTTTTACCAAACCTGAAAAATGGTATTTCCCTCTGCTTTATTTGACATAAATCTCAGTTATACCAAAAGGGCTGACTTTATTATTAAAAATTGCTTAAAAATTAGCTTCTTTTTAATATAGGGACTACATTCTATTGAATCCAATCTGTTACTTTTCCTCCATCTTTTTTCTTTTTTGAGATATCTATCTCTAGCATAATTAGCTAGCTAGTTCTGAAATGTAATTTATATCAGTTAAATGGGTCTGAATTACATTGTACTTAGAGAGGAAGAGTGAAATGGGAAATGCAAATTTAAGTTCACATAAGTTTTTAAAAAGTGAGCACTAATCCTTCAGGGACTCAGGATTTGACAAAAGAATTATGTGAATGATGTATGCTCAGAGAGAGCAATGCTGATAAGGAGCCAAATCCTGATAGTTCTCAAGTGTGTGAACCGAGTTAGGCTGATTATTATTTATTCTCTCACTTCACTTCACACAAGGATGGATGGAGAACTGGAGAGGGTGACTCTAGACCACTTTTTTGCTCCTTACTTTTCAAGCCTACATATTGAGGGATTCACATGGAAGCAGCATCGTTCCAGCCATCATTTCCATAACACATTTTCTGATTCTTAAACATCTCTTACTGAGTTTCTGATCTTTGGACACAACTGTGTATTCCATGCACCAAGGTAATATAGGGCCCCTACCTGGTCATGGTCCCAGTCAGACCCCCATGCTGGAATTCCCTCCTCCAGACATCTCTCTTCAGCTGTGTATGACAGAGATATTCTTCCTCCAGAGCCTGACACTCAGGGTTTTTCAGTCTGTTTTAAGGCTCCTATCAGTTATAGAAATGAACTTTGTGCAGTTAAAGGTGAGGCTCAACCACACTAACATCATTATAAACAGGTGGCAATGAGTGAAAATTATATTAGATCACTATTTCCAGAAACTGCTGCAGTAACAGCAGGATACTGCTGACAATCAACCAGGATCTAAAAGAAAATTCCTGCTGGGATTCTGGACAAAATTTTCATCCCTCCATATTCAATATGGACTGGAAGAGAAGTCAAAATTTTCAGAAAGAACTGAACTGCAAGATTAAGACAGCTTACCTTGGTCAGTACAGAAAAATAGAAGATTAGAGCATTTTGATTGCTTTCCTCCCATAAATAAGTCATGAAAAAAAAAGAGGATTTTTTATGTTAAATCAAATTGTCCACATGACTGGAACCAACTCTTTTCCAAAAATTGTGAAGATGTGTAATATGAATAATTTATGAGAAATTTTTCAGAGGAAGACATGAAAGCAAAAGCTCACTCTCCAACAGTTTGCAGAAAAGAATATGAGACACGGCAGCAGCTTTTTTCCAGGAAATGAGACAAGTTGATTCAAAAGATCTGTTCTTGTCTGTCACTAAATTTAAGAGAATTTTAGGGTACCTTCCTTTGCTTTTATTTTTTTTTTTTTTTTAAGGAAGTAACTGAGTGTATCACCTGGAATTGTTTCCTCCTAATTCTACAAAGCCTGCTGTATTTATGTGCTTTGAAAGTCAAAAGCTATCACATAAAATAAGAACATCTCACAAATTTTCAGTGCTGGGATTTGCATATATTATTATCATACTTCCTAATTATTTCTGGTTCTATTTGCATAATGAAAAAGGGAATAGTTTCTTCTCAATAACAGTAAATATAAAATTGTGCCTGTCACCCCTCCATAGGGAAGGCTCTTTAATTGTTTTGATCTAAAGCCTTAAAGTTGAAAATTCAGAGAAAGTTAAATAAAAAAATAGGGCAAAAAACCAAATAAGATCCTCTTTAGGGACACCCAGGATTTATATTGAATTTAATTTATCATTACCAATACTTTTAACTCATATTTACTGACAAGATATGTGATTCCTGTGTTTGCTCAGGTGAAGTGTCCAAGTGACTAAATAAACATTTTGGTGATCTTTCAGGAAAGTGGATGCTTCAGATCTATTTGCTTTGGTTTTACTATTAATGGGGCATGTTTGAGCTGAAAATGTTGTGAAGATTTGTGCATTGTGGTGACACTTTGCCCTAGCATCACTTAGAGAGAAGAAACACTTTATTGATTGCACATCTGTCTTTTTTCAGAGGCCATCAGCCATAACATTGGACACACTCACTTGCTTTAATGACAGAAAGTTAATTTGTTGGTGTTTGATTGAGATCAGAATAAAAAACTATCAATTATATAAACCCCCCAGATACATTTGATTCTTTTTCATACTTAGCAGCTAAAAATCTAGAATGTATAAATTTTTGCTGTCAGAACTGTGGTGAGAGCCACAGACTGTGAGCTCAGTTCCCATCCCAGGCAGAGGATATTTACATGATACAGAGAAAATCACTACAGGAATATTAAGGAGACACAGCACATTTTCATGCTGTGTGTAGATGAGCCAGCTCTAACAATCTCGACCAGCTCCGTGCAGAGGCTGAGTGGGGAAAGAACAGACAAGACAGTCCACTTCAATCAGTTAATCTGAACTCTCAGGGAAGCAGCCCAAGTGGACTGCTTCACTAACATCACTATGCACCTTCCAAATTTTGGAGCTAAGGAAAAAGCATGATAAACTGCAGAGAGGGGGATCCTTATGGTTTTATGGCTTGGCATCTGCAGCCTCCTACACAGGATGGTTTAGCAGGTGTCCACAAGTTGTGCAATGATTGAGTAACATGAAATAAAAAGTTAATTTAAATAGACAGAAGTGCTGAACCACAGGACTCTAAAACACACAAAAGTCTAAATACAATTTACTGTCCATTATCACCTGTCCTTCAGTATCACTGCTAAAAGAAATTGCTTCCCCTTCAAAACAAAAAAGCTAACAAGTTAGCTGACTTCAGGAGACACCTTGACAGGAACATGAAGGTACCAGCTGGGGAACAGAAAGTCTTTTTAAACATCTGAAAAAGGTAGAGATCGGAAGAGGAATGACCAACACTGTGCAATCTATGCTAAGCAACTGTAAAATCTGCCATCAAAACAATCCTAATATGAGCAGAAGGGTAGTGCTAGGGGTAACAAAGGCAGGAAATATTTCTGGAGGTTACTGGCAAATAGACTTTACCTAGTTACCACATAAAGAAGGATACAGGAATGTATTGGTGTTGGTTGATGCCTTCCAAGGATGGCCTGAATCTTACCCCTATGACACTAACAGAGCAAAAGAGGTGAGGAGAGTTTTACTCAGTCACGTGATTAAATTATGAGCTGCTTCTCTGTGAAAACCTAAATTATTTTGTCAGTCAGAGGTTCGAGGATTGCCATTACACCTGTGTGATACTCTGGATAATGGGCAGGTGTAGAAATTTGATTAAATTCCTCCTCTCGGTGATGTAGAGAAAAGTGTATTTAAAAGGGGCTGTAGTCAGACTGTACCATATTATATTTTCTTTAGGTCTTCTATCTAAGCAGATGAGAAACAAGAATACAAATAGAGAAAGAATGCACAAGAAAAGAAAACATAGCATAAGAGTAAGATTGGTAGTTAAAAAGAAAATGTGAGGAGAGGAGATACAACAGAAACCCTGAACAATTAGCCTCAAAACTGGAAGTGGCAGAGAAATCACTCTACCAATCAAAAAATAATTAGAATTTCCATGTAATGTGCTTTTCCTGAAACAAAAATTTCTTCTTTAGTGCAAGGTCTGTTGATAAACAGAAATAAATAATAATAATAATAATAATAATAATAATAATAATAATAATAATAATAATAATAATAATAATAACAACAACAACAACAACTATAATATTAAGTGGTAGTGCTAATATTCTTATCTGTTGAGTATTATTCTAGTCATGTATACAAAAGAGTAAATTCAAAGGAAAAAATGCTAAGATAGCAAATCTGCTGAATAAAAGGTCATGTGAGAGAACATAAATATGCTATACCAATATACCATATACCTGTTCACTTATCATGTATAGTTAAACACCATTCTATAATCCTGTATAGATGTGTAAAAACTTTTTAGATTTTTAATAGAAATTCCTTTGAGATAAGCTGAAGACAGTCAAAAACAATTTTTAAAAATATAATTTTTTTAATGCATTGTTACTATGGGGAACACATTTGTTTTAAATGTCTCTCTTGCATGTACAAATCATTGGAAGAATCCCAGAGTGCTGTACTTACCTGGTAGCAGTTGCTGTGCACAATAATCACAGCTTGCATCAGCCAAGAAATCATCCCATTGTTTGGTTTTAATTGGCAAAGAAAAAGTGCAATTTTTATTTAAAGCATTACTACTCTCTTTGGATTATTTTGTCCAGACAAGCCAGCTTGGAGCATCATAATATGCTTTCTCATGAAATTTTTAATGCTTTCTTTTACTCCCAGTGTGGTCAGGAATAAATATTGAGAAAAGTGGAGGTAGTTTTTTTTCTTAGATTGATGATTTGAATTGCAACCAAGGTTGCAGAGGAGGGAAAGAAAAACATAACTTGGGAGAAATTGCCTACCTGAGAATCCAACAATCAAGCACAGATGTATTTTACTTTTCTTCTGTAAAATGAGTGCTTTATGTGAAAACTAGTAAGACAATACATTCAAATGCCCTTTGTCCAGTCACACATATCCTACTAATAAAACTACTCTCTTCCTAAGAGAGAAACTTTCCTTTTGCTTTTCCAAGTGAAGAGCACAGCTTTGTTCTGTTTCAAAACATAGGAGTAGGGGTGACCGTAGCGTCCACTTTTAATGCAGCAGCCAACAGTCAGAGAACTTCTTCTGAAATTAGAAAATTTAGGCCTGAGACTGTTGAAATCATCATCCAGGAGAGTACCAGGAATCTTGATCTACTGGCCAGGTTGCTGCTCTGGAGACACCTTTGGTCATTAAGTCAGTAATACTTAATGTACAGTGACAAACTCAAGACAGGTTCTATCCCATGAGTGCCTTTTCCAAGGGTTAGGGAGTCACCCACCTGAGATCCTTTGCTGTGACTCAGGGTATGCAGAGGGACATTAGAAGTGGGGCCCTCCAGAGTTCCGTTGCTCATGTCAGTAGGCATTTGAAAGGGCTTTCCAAAACTGAAATTTAGAGCATAAACAGCTGAAAATTTCTTGGAAGCCTTATTTCTGGAACTTAAATTATGGCTTGAATCTGACCCTTTGTTTAACAGGTATGACACTGTTCATCTCTGCACTTTTTTTTAATTGTCAGGAGGATTTAATTGAAATACATATGCTAAAGTTCACTTCTACAGAATCAAAATCTATTTCTCTTCATCCCATTTTCAGAGAATAGAGACCCTATAGTCTCAATGAAAGAGGAACATATATTCAGCAAATCCTTTTTCCCTTGATGGTTAGGAATAGAATGTAGCTCTGCTGTATGTATAGATTTGAGGTTTCCTGAAGTTTCTCTAACACTGAGTTTCATCTACTCTGAATATTATAATAAAATGGGGTCTTTTGGAATTACAGACTTGTTATCCATTAGTTTTCATTCCAGACGTGTGAATAAAACCTTTTAGCTGCTGCTGCTCCAAGTGCTCCAAATGACAGTAAAACACCTACAGGCAGATCTTCACCATCGAGTTTGATGTAGCCTCATGGTAGCACCTATTAATACTATGCACTTCTCCAGCACTTTTCCTTCAATAATTTCAAAGCACCAACTGGTTCTGACCAGGCCTGTGAGATAAGGGAGGGATTTACATAGAAGACCCTTCTCAAAGTGTAAGCACATGCTGGGACACAGGGCTGAACATGAAAGAACAGTGCAACGTCACACAACTGTTTGCAAGGAGGTTTAAAAAGAATAGGTTATCCTTTCGAATTCTGTGCGAGTCTACTGGGAGAATGTGTGCATCTCAGCCTTTGAGCCTTCCCATGAAAGGCAAGGGATTTGTACTCCCCAAGGTAAATTAGTATAACACCCTTGAATGCCAGTTATTTCAGTGAAACAGCAGCAGCAGACCAGCTGTCTTCCTCAGATCTAAACAAAGGCTGATTTTCTTTTCACAATTAAATGATACAGGTGCAGCTGGGGGAAGGGTATGACCTGTAATTGCTGTTATTGATTCATGAGCCAGGAAGATCATATTTTGGCTTTTAGCTTCCGCAGTGCCAGTGGTTAGAAAAAGGATCATTTTGCTTGTCTTTTGACCATATCTGACACAACGTCAATAAGACAAAGGAAGCAGGGCACCCTGCAGTGCTGTTCTTTTCTCTGCAGACTCACTTCTCAGCACATGCATTTTGGAAATGCTTTGTTGTTTTGTTCATACAGATCAGCCGTAGCATCTCAAACTACAAACTGTGCCACGTATTTTCCAAGTAAGTGCAGGAAACCAGAATCACAGTCATCAGAATCTATATAGACTTGTTTTGGCTTAATTGAATTACATTTAAACACTTACCTTAAAATTCAAAAAGTTGTAACACTGATATCTGAATAATTGCCCAACCTCTTGGGACATCAGACCAAAGGAGCTGGTTTCAACAGCCAACCTGAGCAATAGGAAAAAAATTCAAAACTCCTCTGGAAGACAGGGAGGAACACTCAAATACAGAAAATAAATGAGACATACCTTTATCTCAGTGTGATGTCACAAGATAGAATGCATTCCACCTGCAAACTCACTCCCTCCACTGTGTGATTTTATCCAATATTTGTGATTTTTCAAGTTGTCCAGTCTGCATACCTTGGTGAAAGACATAAAGTTATTCCAGAAAGTATATGACCATAATTTCCCTAAGAGAGGACAGATCGAAAAGCATATTGTCCTGTGACATCCTATTCATGAAAGCTAATGCTTTGAATTATCCATCTTTTTCTCCACATTCATCAGAGGACTCACCATGACTTGTTCCATGTTAAACTAAAGAGTAGAGCTACACTGGCCTTGGAGGACCTGCACTGGGTCACATAACCAAAATTTTGGCTTACTGTCTGTGGCTAATTTTATCAATCAAAAAGAAGGAAAAATTTCTTCCCACCTGTGAACACACTACACATGAATAATGATCTTCATTTTGTAGCATGGCCTATATTACTGTCAGCAGCTTTAACCGTCACAGAACAATCAAAAGCACTACAGAATAAAATCAAAAGCAGTCATTTAAACCACCAGAGAGGGAAAAATAGCATTAGAAACAAACTCAACTTCCTGACAGTAAAGTATTAATTTTTATTTCAGTGTAGAAACACCAAAAGATTGTGATCTGTAATAACAGACAAAATAGACAAAGTTTTTCATATGTATATTTTATTCTTATGGTATTTTCTGAAGAAAATTACTTGGCAATTGTGCTAAAACAGAATTAAGTTTGTAAAGCCAAAAAAAGTCAGCTACACTAAAAGGCATTGAAGAATACTAATATTAATTTCTGTAATCCTTAATCCAAAGGAAGTCACCCAACACTAGGAAAAACATACCTGAAATTACAAAATCACCATGGGGCAAAATAAATAGCAATACAGAGAACTTAAACAGAAGTGTCCCAAAGGTTAGAATCACTTAGCTGCATAAGGAGAAATTAGGGGGCTTACTTTGAAAATTATGAAAAATATGATGCACAGGGAAAATCATGTTAAATTAAATTGGAATTCAGTTTAGAATGAAATAAAAAAGAGATATACATCTGTATGCAATCCATATTCAGCAATTTGCGTTTTATCGTTGAAGGAGGTATTTGATTTAAATACTGTGGCAGAAATTCTAAAAGGTTGGATAATTTTATGATCACTAATAACATTTGTCATTATGAGTGTTGCCATTATGATAAGGATAATCAACTCTCATGCTAGAAGGCATAAAGTTATCACCAGTTGGACATGGGAATTTTTTTCCTACCTATTAGGTTTCTATTTAGATTTTTCTAGTTCAATTTTGCTAGCCAGTTCAGTGAAGTATCCTCCAACACACACATGTCAATTCTTGCTGCTTCAAAGAGACCTTATATAGGCTGTGTAGGGATTATTTTTATCCTGGTAGGCTGCAACCCCTCTCGTTGGAGGTGAGGGAATTTCTTTTACTGCAAAACAAAAGATGAATACAGGACTGTCATCAAAATTAATTAATAGCTAATCCCTTGTCTGTATGCATTCATTTACTAGATTAAGTGGGTCTTGGGGTCTGACTGAGGCTGGAGAGGGTCTATTCATAGACAATATTGATCAGTTCATGTTCCTCCAGGAGAATCATCTTAATTGGGCAGCAGAAATTTGTCTTGAATCAATACCTTGCTGGCAATAGCAGTTTGATGGTGAAAAGATAATTTGAACTGAAAAAACCTAAGAGATTATATTTGATAGTGTGATTGATAGCACTACCTCACAAACTGTGAAGAAATAAAAACATGGAAATAAAGGAAGAGGTGCTGTTAAATGCTTTACTACCCTTTCTGAACCTCTCCCACGTTATAATACATGAAGTTTCATTTCTAGACCCTGCTTTATCCCTGCTGAATCAATGTAACCTGTTCTCATGAGAATTCTGGCCTCAGCACTCCTGGAAAATAAGGCTAATGTGAAACTTCTAAAAATTTTGAAATTTTCTGGAAGCTTTTTGTACTTGTAGATGAAAGTCTATTTATTTTTGAAGTTTTTTAATTTGAGAAGGAAGTAATTGCTTTCCAAAAATTCAATTTTTTCAAGAGCTTAGATCTAAACTATAGATTAAGGTGAATTTATAAGAACAAAAGGCTACTTTACCATTCCCTTTCAAAACTGTGTTTATGATGACAAAAACTGATTTAAATTAATTCTGAAAAGAACAAAAACATATCTAGATATTCATGTTTGCCTTCAACAAAAAGTAAACTGTTCTTTTCTCTAGTCCACTGAATATTCCATAGCTACAGCAGTAAAACCTCTCTGCAGAGGTCTTGCTTCTGACATTTCTGTTATGCATCTTTTGAAGGATTAAACTCAACACCCACTTCAAATGATAACTAAGCAGAACCTGGAAAGTTTATACCTTACCCCTCATATTACAGATAGACTCAGTAGCCTGGAGGCCAACATTTGGTAGGACATATTTTGTTTGTGATTATTTCATCTTGAGATGAATATTCAAATAATTATTTGCACATTTAACGTGGCTGCGTTTTGCAGGGGGAATTTGATTTGTTTGCCTACATGCAGCACAGCCAGCTCAATCTTCAGCTGTTTTATGGCTGTTCCTATAGGTCCTGTTACCCCAATGAACCCATGGCACTGCCAAGTATAGCCCACAGACTCCCAAATCATCCCAGAAACCCAATGCAGAGAGAGAGAGTAATGGCCCAATGCCCTGTACATTTTTTAATGAATTATTAATGGTTATTATTCCCAGGACAGCTTCTAAATCCAGAAAGCTCATGGTACCAGAGTGGAAAAGTGGATACGCCTCTTGCAAAGAGCCCTGCAAGAGACACTCCTTCAATATGGACAGAAGGACATAAGGGCTTTGAATAAAGATTTACTTATGGAAAATAATAAAAGCTAACACAAATCCAAGGTTAACTGAAACATATAATTAAACTTCACATTAATTTTAATAAAATACAATATTGACTTTGCTCTTTAAAGTAGATTAGGTTGTTGACTTTACAGCAGTACAATAAACAAGCACTAAGCTTTTTACTAGCAGAACAGAAAATTAAAGCTGGTTATAACAAGACAAATAAAATGAGTTTATTCAGGACTGTATAAATCATCAATAAGAATTCTTAATCACTTGCCTCCAAAAATCTAGATTATTTGATCGGCAACAAAACTGGGGCTGTGTCAGCAAGTTGGATACAAATCAAACAACATTCAGACATCTCAAAAATTCTGAAAGTATGTGTCTGGAATACAGATGAAGACCAGAAATTCAGTGAGGCCTTCTTAGGGTAGTAAAAAAATGAAGCAGAGCCCTTTTTGTAACACTGAGATGTGGTTATTGAAATTAGAGTCTCTCAACAGCATGGTGTATCACAGATAAAACACTGTCCCTGGTTTTCTAACCTTATTTCTAATGCATGCTTTTACAAAGACTTCACTTTGTTTGATGCATGGACTTTATACAGACTGAAAGCTATGCAAAGCTAAGCTGTTCATTTTGATGCTTAATCATATTGTATTGCCTTTCACTAAAGAGCCACACAGTTCCTGAAAAGTTTACTATAATGTAAGGCTTGCAAGACACAATAGCACACTTTGATTCATGTGTTTTATATGCAAAGTCTTATTGCAATGTTTGTGATCAATAAAGATGTTCACTCTGGCGTGGAGTAAATTTGTCAGCTATTAATAGTTTACTATCTGTTTACCTAGAACACAGTCTACTCTTTTCTCAATAAAATGCTTGTTCCTCATCTTTTCATACCATATAAATAAGGATTAAAAGCAAAATAAAAATAACTATAAAATAAGTAATAAGAAATTTATAACTTCAAAATCTATAATGCAGAATTCAGATGTAGTAAGAACTTCACATTTACCTGAACATGGATCTGGTTCATAATTCATGATAAAAGCTGAGAAGTGAATCTGTTTGGAAAATGGTCACTCCTAATTTTTTTACCATGTAAGGATTTATTTTGAAAGTACCAAGCTTAAACTCTTGCTTAAAGCTTTCTTTATTTCAAATGCATTTTGCTCGTGGCTTAATGATAAAAAGCCCAATATGCTCTAGAAGGAGAAAAAATCTAGAAGATATTGTACTGCCATAGTCTTCCTCTTACCAGCACTCCTTTGAATCTGATTAGAATACAAATGAAGGACACATGGAGGGGATTAAAACTTCATAGCCTTCTCTTGCTTATTGAAACCTTTCCATATTACTATTGCAGAGCTGCAAATAAGCAGAAGTTTGGCCAGATGATCTCTTTACTGCAAAATACAGAAGATATTGATCAAGTGTTGGATAAAGAACAAAAATAAGGCACGGAGGTAACACAGAAGATTAAACATTGCTAAAAGAAGATTGTGTGGTGTTAGACTGCTAGACTATTTTCCTTCTCTAAACAAAAAGAAAATGTAATACTTCTGAAGATTTGTGCTTTGGTGAATCTTTTGATTCAATACAGCAGGAAAAAATTATATTAGCTGGAGAAGGTAAAAAATGTAAAGTTAGAGAAGAGGTACAAGTGCAAATAATTTTTTGTGTAAATGAAAATTGGTTGTCTATGAAAAAGGAACTGTTCATCTAGAGAAAGATTATCAGTAGAGTTCATCACAGCTTGGATTCGAGCCCTCCTTCAAATTATCATTACTGAACAAAATACAAAAGTGTGGAAGCAATAATAGTTCAGGGTTGGAAGATATCTCTTGTTCAGAGGAAAAGCATAATATCTCACAGAAAAAAAGAAAACCTGGATGCTTCAAAGAAGCGAACTAATCATAACTTTCGCTGTGAGCTGAAGGGTCATCACATAAGGCAAACAACACAGCAGGGACCATGAATTGCTGGCATGATGTTACCACTCAAACAGAGAGGGCATCCAGGGGTGAATCACCTGGAGAAGTGCCTCTAGAGAAAGTATGTTTATACCATTGTAAAAGTGCTTGGTGAGGGCTCACCCAGCATAAAAGAAAATGCAATCACTTTTGACCATGTGGGATCACAGCTAATAAATTCATTGAAAGTAGTGAGACTTCCTTACCATGACAGGAGATTAAAAAAGCTTATTTTCTTCACCTTAGAAGACAAAAAGCTGGCCAGGGTGAAAATATCAGTGAAGAGAGAGACTCATCAGTACATGAAAAAGCAGTCATAAACCAGCCATGAATACATTTATGCCTGAAAACAGAATGATGCTAAGCATCATGTTCTGGGAGAATCCTTTGGCAGAGCAATGGCAACATGGGACTTCTCTGATGCAAGCAGAGCTCCTGCCCAGAGATCACACTCTGTGTCTGCTCACCACATCACAGAGGTGGTGTTGATTATTCAGGAGAGCTTTTTCTATGTTCTTAGCTATAAAAAAGAGCTGAGGAAAGGCTCATCAGGCTACAATGTCAGCCATCAAAAAACTACAGTGGTAGGAGATAAATTGGAAGGGGCTAATCCATTCCCCCAGTCAAAAACAAAAAAAAAAACAAGCAAGCAAGCAAACAAACAAACAAACAAAGCTACCTAAGGGTTTTTACTCTTGAAAATAAGGCAGAAGAGTTGAACACATACCATGAACAATGGAATCTAGACTTGATTTTTCTTGTATTTCATACTCTTTGCTGAGCACAATTACAAGATTAAATATAGGCTTCTCTGGAACCAAGGCTTTTGTGACCCTAAAGATTGTAAGTTGTCCCTCTGAAGATATATCCATTCAGTTTAATTCAGTATGCAGTCTTATCTTTTAGCTTCTGGCTTGAAAGGGCTTAGGTTAGAATTCAGGTACTGATTTAAAATACAGAAAATAATAGTAGGAATTTTCCTATTCAAACAAAAAAAAAACCCCAACCAACCAAACAAAAACAAACCAAACAAATTAGCTCAATGGCTTTGCTTAAATAATTACCCAAATTAATAAATTCAGAGAAACTGGACTGTTTAGTCCTTGAAATAAAGAGTAATCTAATCCCTTTGAAAACATTTTTAGTGGTATAGCATATCTTACACACAAAAGGCTAGAGAATATATTTAAAGGCAAAAAAAGTCCAGGACAACCTACTGTGAGTGAAATATGATTCCTTCATTCAGTACTGTTGTTTTCTTGAAGTGTTGTTGGGTCTGATGTGGAGATTGGCATCAAAATGCAGGTCAAAATATGCAGGGGCTTCAAATACGTGTTAGATACTGTTTTGGGCTGATTTCTTTTGACATCCAGCTGTGTGTGTGTTTGGGAGCAGTGCTTGAAATCAAAGGTCATCTCTGCAGGCAGCTATGCTGGGAAAAATTAACAGGCACAGTAAACGGAAAGGGTTTGAGTGAAATACCATTCACAGCTGAATGGGAATACTTCAGACTGGTTACAACAATAGGAAAATATATTTCTTAACAGAATATGTGACAAAGGTACTGTTTTTCCTTAGGCTATTAACGAGTAATAATTTCACATGCTTCCCTCGCTCTCCCATTTCAATAAAATCCAGATATCCCAGGGTACTAGCTGAGAAGAATTACTCTAAAAATATTAATTTCTTCCCCTTAAGGCCCCAGAGCTCCAAAGACTCATCAGCTTTATTTTTCTTACTGTTTCTAGAATGATCAAATGCTAGGAATATAGATGATTACTTGGAGCATAAAAGACTAGATTTTGTACAGAGTTCAGATGTGAAAAATAAAAGCTCTGGAAATTAGCAGAATACAATCAAAGCCCTAAACAAATCAAGAATTTGCAAGCTAATGGGAGTTATCTGTTTGCAAGTGTCTCGTGTGAACAAGGTTGTTATGGTGGGTTAGGTTTCTGTGGATTGCAGGAAGGTTTTTTTGTATACAGGAAGGCACATTCCTTATGTCATGCTTCTATTAGGAAGTCACGCTTTGTACTTTCCTTGTTGGGAGTTAGGTAATGACAAACCAGGGGCCGTTTGTCTTCACACACCCAATAATACACCAAGTCACACCCAAGACCTTTTTACTTTCAGTGCCTGCTTCCTGAAGAGGAAGTGTTTTTAGAAATGCACAAAATCATACTGAGATGAAATGAGTATGTATGGTGCATGTAACAGTCTCTCATTCATTGAAGACTAATGACATACTGAGATCTGCACTTAAAGTTCTCTTTATTGTTGGATCTTAGTAACTACAATTAGAATTATTTATATAGTTGTATATAAATTTCCATCCCTTCTCTGCTTTCTGTGCAAGCCGTATTACAGTGAGGGTCAGATGTATTTGAGAGTCACCCTGGAACCCTTTTAACCTCAAAGTGAGTAATAGGCTCGTTAGGGCAAAATGCCTCTGCTCCTCTTTAAGCATATAGACCAGGGTATGGGAAATTTTCCCGCAGAATTGTCTTTTTCTGCATTGATTGAAATTACTTTAGATGATAAGTGAAGATTTAGATCTTTGCATTCTAAATATCTAAATTTGCTCAAATGAATCTCATTTCCTTGAACAATGAAGTTTGTTTACTATATATGTTTGCATAGCATCAGTTTATAAAAAATTGGTGAAAGGTAGATCTGATCCCTCTGCCCAGCCACTTATATCTGTTTATTGAAACACAGCAATTCTACTTGAGAATTGGAATCCTTGAGAATTAGGACTGTTCTCTGACTTCAACACTAGCCAGGTCCAGGTGCTTCTGGGAAACAAGCAAAACAATCAAGAAGCAGACAACTGCAAAAGTTGAACAAAGAATTTCCTAATCACAGTTTGACTTAATTTCACCTTGAAATTGAAGCTTCTTCCTTGTTCTAATTAACAAGGTTCACTTGTTAATTAGTTCTGAAAAAATCGTATAATATAAGTGAATATTCTTTATTGCCCTATAAATAAATGTACATTTCATCTTGTACTCCAGGTAACTGCAAAGCTTTTGTGACCACTTGCTACTACCAGTCCTTGGGTATTTCAGACAGAAAAGAACATGTCTAACCCATGTCTACTATACTGTCCACATGGTAGCACACATATGTTTATAGAAACAATGCAAATAACAAGTGTCACTGTATCAGTTTTTGGCAGATGAGGGTTAAATCATCAAGATGCTGAGCAAATTGATTCCAGCACAGAATATCCTTTACACAAGTTCTCAAATTGGTGATTTCCAGCCTCTGTCATTTGTAGTGTTTTCAGAAATACCACCTCTGAGACAAATACAAATAGCACCTATGGTCTCACATTTCTTTGCAATTCTCTGAGGTCACTTTAGAAGTCATCAGTTTTCATAAGTGTTGGGTAGCACAGGTTGAAAGTCATTGTCTTAAATAAGGCAATCCATATTGTTATATTTTTAGTAGGACAGCTCTTCTAGTACAAAACATTCAAAGCATTTAGAATATGTGTGTACAGTGTCAGATACAATAAAGCCCCACTGTGTTTAGCGTGTTGAGGAAATTTTCTTCATTTTAGCGTGTTTCTGCAAATCTATGTCATTTCTTCCTTATACTATTTTACAGTTGAATAAGTACAGTCTCCAGTTCATGTATTTAATCTTTTTCTTCATGTCAGCACTGGAAAAAAAGTCTAAACCACCAGTACAATATTTCCAGAGAAGAAATAGAAATGAGATTCAAATATATTTTGTCTTTTCTTTTTTTTTAACCTGAGGTGGATGATGCCTATTGTCTTTGTAGTTTTTCTACTCATTAACATGTCAACTGAATTTCATTTATTGATTGCTAAGGAAGAATCTGGAGGCTTCAATTTTCTTATAGTCATTTTAATAAACGCTCCTTTTTAAATCCTAAGTTCACACCTCTACTGTGCATAAACAACTTCACATGTCCTCAATGTATCCAGACTTTAATGGCTATAGAATACTGGGAAACTCCATTGTTTGGTGACTACACTAAAATAGTGTCAGTTTTTACTCTTCCTGCTCCCAGATGAGGGTCTGTATATAGAGGAAAGGATACAACAGAAAAGTTACTCGTTTTATTCAAAACATAAATAACAAGTAGGAAATTTTGAAAGTGCTCAGCGTTGGCCTAAAACATTTTCAGTTCTACAGAAATGGTAAAACTCCTGCTGACTTCAACAATGCCTGTTTAAAAAACACCATCATTGGCTTTCTTTGTAACAAGACAGAGTTACAGCTAACCCACAGCACATATAGTCTCCCAAGTTCATGGCTTTTTCAAATTCATTTTGCAATACAAAGGCCAAAAGCATGGCTACATCCCAAGGAAACAGAATTTTTCTTTCTATATTTAGAAATTGTCATGTTGTTATTTTTAACTGCTTCATAATGTGACTGTACAGCTCAGTTTTGGGCCTCCATGTTTCCCCAAAGTCTCTGCATTATAGCAATTATACATTTCTAGCAGGCAGTCTCCTTAAACTGTTTCTTTCTGCTCCTGCCAACTGCTTTGCACACAGTTTTTCATGTTGTAAAGCACCTGGTATGATCCTATCTTAATTTCTTCATCTACTTAGACAAATTTTTTAGATAAAGAAATAAAATTTCATAGTTTTTGCTGACAGAGAGATTATATATAATGTACCAGAATACACTATATTCCATTTGGAACATTGATGCTAGAATATTCATGGTAGCAGTCAAAAAGGTGAAAACCTGTGATTTTATTCATTACTTTACTTACATCTAGAAATGTTTGGTTTCAGCTGCTATTCTTTGCCTGTACATGTGATATCTGGATCATAAAAAGTAAATTCAATGTATTGTCCTTGATATAATTCACATTAGTTATGCATAGATCCTTTAATAATTCAATGGGTTTTAGATTTATATTTTCAAGTGAAAAGGAAACAGTTGTTCACATTTAGTCACATTTCACTATATTTTAAAAATAGAACTATTAGTAGAAATTAAGAAAAACTGAATGTCCCTCCACTCTGAATTGGTAAACCTGTATTCTTTCCTGACAGAGAAGCACAGCTCACTAGTGTCAAGGGGCTTGAAATTTCTGATGAACAAACCTAACATGCACCTAAATACAAAGATTAACTTGAATATAAGGAGAATCATAACTTTGGAATGCCTTTCCAAGGTATTTTCCAAAGTAAAACACCTTTATGGAGTGCTATGCAGGGGACAATTCTCTCAAAAGATTAAATGTTGATGTTTCAAATCATCCTAGAGAAACACAGCCTTCTGACTCCGAGGAGACCAAACACCCTGATGTTAGAAGAAGTACATCAAAGGCATTTTTAGCTTTGTTCTGTGTGGGGAAGCATCCATTACTGTCTGGTTTCAGCCATTACACTGCTGGTCCCAGTGGCTATAGTCAGCCAACACAGCTGCTGTGCAAGACCTGCCACCTTCAGAGCAGCTTTACCTAGAGGTGACAACACTCATCTGCCCTAAGCAAAATCAGCTGAGGGAGTGAAACCAACCCTGACAATGAGTTGACAGTAAGAAATACATAGAACTGCCATCTCTCAAGAGTTTTGGTTTGTCTAAGGAGGTAGGCACATCTCCCGCTAGGGAACTTCGGGCATTTCTGAGGTTACTTTTTGCTAATGCAGAATCTTTACAAATCTTTGAAAGAAGAGAGACTTGAGCACCCTTTGAATCACAAGGATGTTGGTAAGGGCCTCTGACAAGTGGGAGGCTCAGCAGAGGACACATAGAAGGTACTGCACCTGGAGGCAAGCCACGCAGGCAGACACCACTCCTGATATTGTCTAGGTTTCACCACTTTCAGTTTTCAAAGGTTTTAGATGCTTATCAGGGTCATGAAGCATCAAATTCTTTTTGGATCTCTGTCTTTCACAGAAGAGTCTCAGTGTATTTTTGCTAAGGGGAAAATTTTTGATAACTTATATCAGAAGACAAATTAACACAAATCTGAGGTAATGTTCCAGGGAACACAAAACAGACTGTATTTTTTATGTGTATTAAATAGTCAGAAAATTCCTATGAGGATTACCTCACCTGATGAACTATATTCAAACTTCAGGCATGCCTTGTTCTCATTAAGGCCATATTTTGCATAAATCAACACATGGAGCTAAGACAAGACATGACCCCTCCTCCCCATTTCCACAGAGAGGGCAGGGTGTGGAGGGTATGTAAGAAGAAGAATAACTTATACTAGTTAATATATTAATTAAACCACAACAACAACAACAACAATAATAATAATAAAAATATTTTAGGCATATTTATTTCATGATTATCCTTTTAAAAAGTCCATTATATTTCCAGCATGCTCCTGTCTGCACAGCTGGGTGCCTTGACAATTTGAAATGTGGAACTTTTTGAAACTTCTACCTCAAGAAAAATCTGAAATACAAGCACTGACTGTATTGGAAATTTAAAACTGATGCTGGTCAATGTTTATTTTCAGCTTATGCCTCTAATATGGCACTTATCTTTTGTGATATATTCACTCTTACAAACTTAACTGCAAATAGATTTACTTAATGATCTCACTGCCATCAATTTTGCCTCCATTAAGGATAAAGATTTTGTTACTTCTAAATATGGCAGAGTCCCATCATTTTGACTTGCTTTGTCTGTGAAGATCCTATACCAACAGTGCTTTAAGACAACACCAGAGAGATGCGACTCTGGTCTCATCAATTCAGATGTCTTTGCAATTATAGTTACAAAAACACTGATGGGCTGAGGAACATTTCTTCATCATATTTGAAACAGTGGGCTGCTGACTTGCAACACATAGCCAACATTGCTATGTTTTTGGATGTCCTGGGCTGGTGAATTCACCATGAATTGATCCCAGTGGAATAATCAGGGTGACAAAATAATATGCATCATCATGGCCAAAAGTTTTGGTTACTTTTAAAATATCCACAGTTTGGGATTGGCCTAAAATAACCCTCAGGAAGCACACTAATGTGCCTCAGGCTGCTAAAGCCCTACAGCAGGCAACAACAAGTATTTATGGCCCATTGTGATGGCAGCTCTGAAAAATATTGGTGTGATAGCATTGCATTAGGTATCCTGCAGAGATTTCTCACATAATTCTCCCAAGTTCTCAGTGTATTCCTCTTGTTTGGTAAACAGTTTCAGTTCAAGAACTTTTTTAACTCTCCAGGCAATAAATTTACCCTTTTTGTGAAATTTTGCAAATACTCTGGGAAGTTAGCACTAGAATGAGCAATGAACTGTGTATTCAAGCTTAATACTGTGTCATGGGAAATTAAAATTATGAGTACCTTTACAGTGATTCATTTTATCTCAATGGCTTCCCATAAAAACCTTAGGGGAGGAGTTGGATTTGCAAGTACTATGGCTCATTTTCTCCCCTCTGCTAACATGAAAGGGAAGAAGTAATCATATCTGACCTCAGATGGGACAGGCCATATTAAGCATTTCTTAAAGTCCCAGCTTTTGACCAGTACTCAGTTTCCAACCTTGGCTGTTGTCAGAGCTCAAGCAGAACTTGCTGTTTATCTGGTCACTTCCAAGAGATTTTGCTGTATTGGCATCACACCATGTAGTTTTGGTTATCTCATGCCAGGACAGTATAAATACACTACATCTTAAAACCAAAAAATTAAAAGAGAAATTGTTAAACTATAGTCTATAATTAAAATAGAATTGTGAAAGTAACTAGGGAATGGTTATTGTTTGTTTCCTTGCATACAAGAAGAGAACCATCCAAAGAAGTAGTGAGACAACACGTTCAAACAAAATGTGATTTTTTTATCTGCATGAAGTGCAATTAAAATGTCAATATCACTGCCACAGGATATTGTGAAAGCCAAAACAAAATTAATTGACAATTTCTCATAAAAGAGTTTCAAGCATGGTGTTTTTAAAAGATAAATAATGAGTCCTTATCATGACTGGCAGAATTTACTGGAGCAGGATCATCCTCTACCCGCTGTTTTTTGTATTTTTTTCCTATTGTATCCACATTGAGACAATCTTAATAGACCTCTTATTTAAAAAAAAAAAAAAAAACCAAAAAAAAAAAAAAAAAAAAAAAACCAACCAAAAAAAAAAACCCAAAAAAAACAACAAAAAAAAAAAAACCAAAAAAACAAACAAAAAAACCCCAGATGAGCCTTTGTTCTGATCCAGTATGACTCCTATGCTTATGGAACATGAAGCTTTTGCTTCTTCTGCTTAAGAAAGGTTTCCTTACCATCCCATGGCTTCTCAGATGCAGATGGAGAAAAGCAACAAAATTGCTTTAAAACTGCTTTGAATACACTTGTGAGGTAGAAATACAAGTCCTTTTTGAGAAACAGGCTTAACTGTTAGTGACATGTAGATCAATGCCTGCATTATTTACAATGTTCATTTCCTCACTGCAAGTATCAGCCTTGAATTTAACCCCATGGGTTCTTCTTTCCTAGAATTCCTATGTACTCTTCTCTTTGAAGTTTCTCAGGCTAACAAAAATCTCTGAAAATTTGTTTTCATTTTCTCCCAGACTGCCAAAAATTGGTGAAAATATGTGAAGATATTTTGCAATAAAAGCCTGAGGCTTAGGCAGGGTTTGGTTTTTAGACACCTTATTCTCCACTTTTCAGAAAGACTGACTTTGCAATAAATGTTATTGCTCCCTAGTGACACACACATGCTGATGAGTGGGCTACAGGATCCTGGTTCTGTCCTTTGAGCTGAAGAGAAACATGACCATAATTGAAAGCTCTTCATTTAGCCCTGGCCAAGACAGTGTCAGATAAGCAAAAAATCATTTGGACTCCTGCACTTATGGACAGTATGTTGTGTCCATGCAAGTCCAGAAAAAACACCCCACAATTTCTGCTACTTTTTAAGTATTTGAGCTTCTAATATTTTCATAATTATACAGCCTGGGAGTTGATTTCTTCTCCCAGTATTTGTGATCCTAATTAAGCCTCACAATTTTTATTAACACTTCATCCTATTTTGTATGGGGAAGCAAACCTCTGGAGACGCTGTTCTGTTGTGCTGTGACACCCGAGGCCTTGCATCTCTCTAATTACTGAGGCCTGCCTCTGCTCCATTAGGATACTGTCCTGTTTAATCCTCTCTTTTTTTTTACAGTCTGGGAATGGTTTCTTTTCCTAGTATTTGAAGTTCAAATTACATCTCATGTTTATTAGTAAGAGCATCATTCCATGGGAGAAATACAAGCCCTCTGAGAAAGATCAGAGAGTGTTGTGCCACTTAGGGATTCCCAGAGTATGGAGGGGGTCGGGTCAGCAGCAACAGCACAGGCAGAATTAGCTTTATAGGGAACAAACAAACAAAACCTCACATATTCAAATTATATCTGAAGGCCACAACAAAGCCTGAAGCTTAGGGAGGTGCATTCAGTTAGCTTCAATAAGAGTGCAGAGAAACTAGGAAGGTCTGAGCATAAGCTATGCATAAACCAAATAATCATGACTTTGTGGTCTGGGCACCAGAAGAGAAGAGCACAGGGGCAGTAGGGTGACTGTCAGTGACTCTAAGTAGGGTGACTATGAAACTAAGGAGGGAAAGGTTTTTATGCTGTTCTGCTCTGTCCAGGAAAGTATCTCCCCTTCTTGCCATTATGACCACTGGGACAGGTTTGTGCAAAGCCCTCAGGACATGTCATTGCAAGGTGTAGAAATCAGGACAGCTGCTTTGACAACCTCACCTTTCTACATACCCTGCTTTCCTGCCTCCATCCATTATAAGTTTTAATCAAGACTGATATAACAGACTCAAAAGAAGTAGTACTGTGAAGTGGTGAACATGAACTTGTATTGGCAGCCCAACCTCTATTGCTGGTTCTGCCCTGGACCTGCTTTATGTCATATGTAGAATTAAATCAGTGGTTTCTTATCCAAGTTTTGCATGCTGCTTTTCTCTCTAATGCCTTTTCCCTGATGTTTTATCCTGTTCTAATCAACATTACTCTGCTGCTGACTCTGTATCTGTCTCTGATATACAGTTGACTCTGTATCTGTTTGCAGCTCAAAGACATCAGCTTAAACGTAATAATGAGATGTGACAGCAAAAGCAACACAATTTCTGTGAGGAGTCTTCACCCTGCAGTTATCAAGGTTTCAGATTTTTTTAACTCACAAGAATATCATCCTCAGCCCTGTGAACTCCTGCTTGCTTTGCAGATCTGGATTCACTTATCTGTAATGGAACTGGAACAAATGGGGAAGAACTTTCTAATGCCACGTGAATAAAAGGACAGCAGTTTGAAAAGGTTGCAGCCATCTGCAATCTGTATTGGTAGATTCAGACAATCTTGTGATGGCACCAATACTGAATTGCTTCAATTTTCAATAAAGATAATGGAACAGTAATGGTCTTGAATGCAGAGAACAAAAGCAGGATGACCAGTGATGCTATGGAAAAAATAACTATATAGTAGAAACACTTAAAAATTGCAATGCTATCACAAACTTAAAGGACGAGATAACCCACATCTGGCCCAGCATTACAATATAGCAGCAGGGAGTTTTAACTAGACTTGTGAAATCTAAGGAACATTTTTATGACTGGAATGAAACAGGTATAACTCATAGAGCATGTGGATAAATGCTGAACTGCTGAGCTAAGGTCTGCAATGCACTTCAATACCAGCAAACAAAAAGCAGTTAAATGAGGAAAAGTGATAAATAAAGAAAATGGAACAGTTTAGCAAACATTGTCTCTGCATGAGTAATATGATTGTTCTCCCTGATAAGCTAACTGATCTTATAAACAAAAGATCTAATCTACCTGGAGTTCAGTAAATCATTTAATATAGTCCCACATGGGACATTATTAGTTAGGCTAGATAAAATGGGAATCAGTACAAGAACTAGAAGGTGGCGAATAGCTACACTGAAGAAGACAAGCGAATTTGTTTTTTCAAGAGGGAATTACCATCTGCAGGAAGGCTACCTGTGGACTCCCACAGATACTGCTTTTGGAATCAATTGCATAAGTGAAATTTGCTAATGCTGCAAACCTAATCATCACAGAGTCTGTTTGAATCAACTTTTACAGCAAAAAGACAGCTTTCCCTGTCCTCAGTCCAGGCTGATGGAGTGTAAGCCACATCTGACCCAAAGTTATATAACCAAATATCTTTAGGCTTGATATACTAAATGAGGAAAGGAGAGACTCTCACACATAAGCAGAACCCCAAGCCATTTGCGAAGGATCTAGCTCCCATCGTTGGGTTAGACTGTGGTTAGATCAAAAAGCATGAAAGTTATGCTTTTATACCTCAAAAGAGTAACCAAGATGCAGGACATAAAGAGGAAGAAAACCTGCATATTAGAGTAAACAGGGCAGGCCACAAGGAACCCAAGGTCTAGAAGAATAACATTTTACCAGAAGTTCATTGTTATCAGGAGGAAATATGAAATAGGAAAGGCTAGGTACATTATCTAATTCCAGGATGAAAGTGATCTGCAAATGTAATACACTGAGGAAAACACCCTCCTAATTTCAAACACAGCTATTTTATTGTGGAATGCTGTGGTAAAACTACTATTTATACTTTAGCAGAATCACAGAATGAGTTAGGTGAGAAGGGACCACAGTGGGCCATCTGGTCCAGTCTCCCTTCACAAGCAGGGCCATCCTAGAGCAGAGGGCACAGGATTGCACCGAGATGGTTCTTGATTATCTCCAGTAAGGGAGACTCAACAGCCTCTCTGGGCAACCTATCTCAGTGCTCAGACACTGCACAGCAAAGTTCTTCCTGACATTCAAGTGGAACTACTTGGGCATCAGTTTCTGTGCATTGTATCTTGTCCTACTGCTTGGCACCACTGAGCAGAGCCTGGCTCCATCCTCTTGTCACCCTCCCTGCAGATACTGATGGGTATTGATGAGATTCTCCCTCAGTCATCTTGAGCTTGAGGCTGAACAGGCCCAGCTCTCTCAGCCTGTTCTTGTAAGGGAGATGCTCCAGTCCCTTAATCATCTTTGTTGCTCTCTGCTGGACCTGCTCCAGGCACTCCATGTCTCTCTTGTACTGAGGAGACCAGAACTGGATACATCACTCCAGATGTGGATAGAGATGGTGCTCCATCACGTTTCAAGGGGTTGAAGTGAGTCTGACTGGGTGGTAGTTCCCTATGCTCAGCCACATTCACAGGGATAAGAAAGGTGAGCACAGAATGCTGCAGATGAAAATATGAGCACTGCAGAGCCCTTCTTGTGGATGATTTTTTTTCTTTGTTTGTTTCACTACATACATGATTATGTCTTTATTCCTTATTTGCTCACTTTGAATGTTGTTACAGTGGGAATCTGTATGACAGGTGGGGCTGTGCTTTCCTTTCTTCTGGCCAATACTAACTGATAACGTGAGTATTTTTTCTTTGTTTCAGGATAAAGTCACTAGAGTTAATTTAGGCCATAACAGTAAGAGAGAACTGCTCATTGAATCAGATGCTGATCTCAGCAGGGAGGAGGTAAATGATTTCCATGTGGTAATTTAAAAATCTGTTCGTTATTGTTTCTCAGCTGTTAGCTGCTGCCTCCCAACTGGGCCTGTGCTTGACTGTGTGCTAATTGGACCCAAAAAGCATTGGCAAGAAGGGTCAAGGAGCCAAAGCCTTGGTTTGGATCTTGGCCTATGATGCAGGGAAGTCATGCTCTGCTCAGCACCTGGAAAATGAAATGTTTATATGAAACAGAGGACAAGGTTAACACAAGAACAAATTGTTTTAACCTGGTCATAAATACATTTTGGCTGGAATTCTTTCTGAAATACTTCTCCTGATCATAGCAGTGGGACTCTGGAAAATCCATTTTTGGAAAGCATTGTATGATACCCCATCTAGTCAACACCAGAGAACAGGCTCAGCAGTTGTGGGCACCCTTTCAAATTCTTTGTTCTTTCCTTTGAGAGAATTGTTAAGAAAATACTGTCCTAATTTGTATCTTAGATCATAACACATGGGCCAGAAAAAAAGGTGCTTGACTTTTAGTTCCCAGGTGGAGTTTGCAGAATTGGCATTTAGGACAACCATCTGATCTCATTAGACATAGAAGCCATCAAGAGACGATAAACGTGGGATCCCATAGCACCATTTTTGCAGTTACATTTTAAGAGCTGAGCAGCATGAATGCCAAGCTGAATAAAAAGTTTCTATTTTAAATAATGCTGTCCTCATGTGTCGACTTAAGGAAAGGTGTGTAGGTGGTACACATTCTCCCCAGACCATGAGTCAGGCAGACCTAGTGTTAGCTCATTAGTAGGTATAGGGACACAAAGGGTGAATTAGAAGATGGAATTTAGAAAAGATAATGGGCTTAAGTCTCAGCTGTGTAGCAGCCAGTGGCGGGATGATACTGTGTATATGTACAGATTCCAAAAAGCACTTGGTGCATGTTAACTTCTCTGCAAACTTGTGATCCAATATGTTTGTTCAGCCAGCTTCTTCCTGCTTGCCAGGTGGGTTTGTCTGTAGTGTCTGATTTCTCTACAACAATCTGGTTTTGTGCATGTGTTCCCTCTTAAAAATATGGCTCAAGAAAAGTTATTTTCTCATTAGAGTTTCAGAAGACAAAATGCTGATACAAAACAGCTTTCAACATTTTCACACATCACTGTAAAAGCAAGCATAGGAAAGGTGAGCAGATAAGATTTACTGTGCCACTTTAATTTGTATTTAATAAATACCACTCATAAAAGATAATGCTCACATTACTATAATAAAATAATTGATTGAATGAGATGGTGAAATAAGAAGGGCCATTAATTATGATCACAGTAAAGTTTTATGTTAGTACTCCTCTAGAATTTATGGAACAAGAGAATCACTGCACTGTACACTGTTGGAAATCAGAGAGAGGTCCTTGGTTTTGAACTGTGTTGCGACCAGAGTGTGAACTACACAGTTGATTCCTGTCTTGTTTTTTGCTGGCTGAGGCAGGATTTTTTGAAAAACAATTGTCACGGATTTGCCATTTGGGGGTTTTTTGAGTAATTTACTTCATCCCAGTGAACAATAGGTAAAACTGTTAAAATAAATGGATGTCACCAGATGTATAAATGGTGCCTTGGCTAATGAGCCCCCTGTGTCTCGTGGAACTGAGATATCTTTTATCATCTCATTTACTGATGTGGACACAAGTGAGGGGTACAGTAAGCTATAGAAACCAGGAGAACAAGTGGGTAGACTTATTATTTTCAGCTTATTCTTTGAGGTGAATCTTGGCGTATATAGTATATAAAATGCAAATAAAATTCATGGTGAGATATATATATATGTATAAAGCATCATCTGGAGACTACAGACTGTTTTATCAAGTCAAGTACCTCCTTATATATATTTTAAGACCTTTTTGAATTATTAGATCATCTGTGTGGCCTTCAGAATATCAAAGGACACATCATTTCAATCTGTTCTCCTTTACTGAATCCAACAAGTTCATTTTGCTTATTGGTCCAAAAGATATCCAGCCAATATCAATAGTATTTGAAACCCTTAGTAATGGTTTTAAAATTTGTGTTGATGTATTTTTATTGATCTTCTCTTCTGCATTCCCTCTCTCTGTCACAAGATCAGTAATTTTCTCCTATAGAGTCAATTGTTCCTGTAAGAGAGCTAGGATATCATCTAATAGATGCCAGGGATAACTTCCCCTAAAGCAAACAAATTAAACGGTACCAGATGGGGAAGGTAATCCTGGGGATCAGAACAACCAAAAATCACCCTGAAAGGCATTTACAATGCACTTTCTTGGGATCATCCACTCAGAGTGGACTCTAGCAAACAAGGAGAAAAGGGGTATGCTGAGGCCTTCCCTGAACTGAAAGATATGGAAAAGAAAAAAGATAAATTTCATATAGAATGACAATTAAGCTATACTGAATCTAGGTGACAGCTAATAGGGTGGAGGAGCCCTAAAAAAGCCTGGAAAACCTTTGAGACTAGATGAAAATTTATGTGGACATGTAATGCCTTTAAACCAAAAGGGCTTTCTGAAGGTGACATAGTCAGAAGATTTTAAATAACATCTTATCCTGTGAAAGTTAATCACACTCCAAAGGGAAATAGCATAGAGAAACAATGCATGTATTCATTGTTTAATGTGAGAGAGAAGGTTGAGTGAAACAGCAGCACACAACCACTTAACAACACAAGGTATTTCTTCACTGTGTTCCTTAATTATATACCATAAATGTCAGTCACAGTTCACGTTACCTGTAGTTAACTGTAATCCCCCTGCATGAACCCAACATAAATTAGCCAGTTTGTACAGGCTGATGTTAAATATGCTTCAGAATGGGTACATCTGATTGCCAGTGAAGACTGGGGGGAGACATCTGTATTCTCATTCCATAAATCTCAATTTCTTAACCTGGAGCACTCTTAACCACACTTCTTAACACAAGATCTGCATCAATGTAAATTTTCGTCCCTGTTGAATCTTCTAAATCCTCCTTGCTTGTACAGGGTGAAAAGAATTCCTCTTGAGGCAATGGCAGGTCTCTGCTTATAAAAATGACAGACTATTAGAAATGTAATCCATTGTGTGGCAAGGGAACCAAACTTTTATTCTAGATTTCCTTATAAATGAATATATTAGAAAATGCAGTTATCAGCAGGCTGTTTATGACCAGAAATATTTTCTTGTACCTTGGTGCTTCTTATATCTTTAGATTAGACACTTGTAAAACAGGCTATTATGTGTAATAAAGAGCATTTAATGAAACTTTCATTTGGAGGACACTGAATTCAACAGAGTTAACTTTGACGCTGACAAATTTCTCACAAGAGATGATTTGCATGGAAACCACTGGGGTCTCATTTTAGCTCCTGTAATACACCAGAACAGTGATTTTATCATTTCAAAGTCATTTATAAGAGCCTGGAGCTACATGACACAATGGCAGTGCTTAGGATTGCAGCAGTACATCATCTGCATAAGTGGCATAACTTTGACTGCTGTGATAATCATTCCCAGAGCCTATATCATACATATAAACATGTTTCAATCGGGGGGAAATAAAAAAGGTCTAATTGATCAATTATTTCCCAAAATGTCTTATCATTAGGCAGCACATGTTTAGCTACATTTAAAAAAGGACTGAAAGGTACGGTATAGTGATTAGGTTATCATTATCCTACCTTTTAGTAGATAAGATGCTATACTACAATTTTTCACAGCTATGTGCAACAGAGAAGTAGGAAATAAATACAATTTACTATTAACTTTATACCAGGTAATCCTCTTCACTGCAAGAAAAAAAAAATCATAGGATCTAATTAATACTCTAAAATGAACACTTAATGTGTCTTGGACAGATTCTGGATTCAAATTTTTATTTGAAAACTGTTAAATGATAGCCAAATCGGCCCACCTAGCAAGAGTCACAAGTGGTGACAAGGCACAAACAAAATGGGTAAAAAGCAAAATCAATGCAAATGTATAGCCTCCAAAGTAGAAGGATCAATACCCTCTGATGTTAATGCCACAGAGTTAGATTTATTAACCACCTAGACATCTGAGAAAGAATTTATATAAATACTTATCCCCTCTATTATAAGGATTTATATTTGAAGTTCATCTTTGCAAAAGTCTATTATAGTAGGCAGCCTCTTTACTTAAAAATACTCCCTACAGCAGTGATATTTCTTGTATAAATCATTCCTAACCGCTACAGAAACTGAAATGGGATTTTAAGCTCCTGATGATAGTTCTTCAAAAACATCCATACTCATTTTTTGAGGACAATTTAGGTGAGATTTTTAAAAATTTATATGAAGACCTAAATGTCCCTGATTTCATAGGAGCCAAGAGTTTCCTGTTGTTGTCCATTGGTCTTTTCTTTCTGTGCTGGGAAAATAAGAGATCTTCCCAGTAAAACCAGGGTCTTTTGGTTGTATGGAGACCACAGCAGTGAGAAACAGAAGCAGGACAGGCTGTAACTCACTTCTCCTGGTGGACCAACTCTTCCAATGTTTTCCAAGCAAAGCATGTGGCTTCACGGATCCTTATTTCAGGCCCTTCTGCATGTGGCATGTATGTACAATGCCATCACATGAAGAAACTCAGGGAAGTGGTTTTTTAGGTAGTGTTCAGTGTATTTGCTCAGTGTCTGGGCAAATACAAAAACACCAGTCTTCAAAAGAAACTTGAATTGTGGAATTGTATGTGGCCCAAAGATGACCAGAGGAAAACCCAATTCTTGTAATGGTTTCCCTCAGGCTAAATCCTTCACTGGCAGGGCAACTTCATATAACTGGGTTTAAGTACAGCTTTCATTTATGCTGACTGAGATAAATAAATAGGAAGTCTAAGATAAATAAGAACCAGCCCACATTCCTAGTCTACAATGAAAGCAAGCAGAGTCACATAATAGATATAAACCCAAGCACCAAGCACCAGAGATGCAGCCTACGTTGATTTGAGAAGAGACAGTAGAGAGAGGAGAAAGATTGTTCCAACTATTTTGATTTCCCATAATTAGCTCCACTCTTAAGTTCTCTCCATTGCATTTATATACTTTCAAAGGTACATGGCTTTTAATGTATTAATTCTTCCTAGTGTCTGAATCTCCCAAGTGTTCCTGCATGTCTCAGTGCTCTTAAATAGTGGCTATAATCAGTACAATTGTGGTTTTAACAGTTCTGGTTTCACTACATTAAGGTAGTAAAAATCAGTGAAAGGATTCTTCAAAATTATTATCCTGCCTTGGTACATGAACATATGTGTGAGCAGGTTTGCCACTTACAACAGCCTCTGCTTGAAAGAGGCAACACAGAGGAGGGAACAATTTGTTAGCTGCGCTATCAGGGGAATGTTCCCCCTCTACCTATGCAGTGTGTAATCTGCTTGCTCTAGCTATCAGTGATTGTTCCTATGCACCACTCCACAGTATTTACTTGGAAGGAAATCCTGCTTTTTGAACCTGTTATTGTCAGTCACTGCCTCTCTGCAAACTGACTTCAGGGTTGGGTTTTTTCTGGGTTTTTTTTTCGGTTTGGTTTGGTTTGGTTTGGGCATTTTTTTGTTTGGTTGGTTTTTTTTGGTTGCTTGCTTGCTTGCTTTGGCTTTTTTTTTTTTAATATTTCAGACCTATGCTCTTTTTTACTAGAAACTAGCGCCTCATTTGATGTAGCATGAACTCATCATCACAGTTTCTCCTAAGTATTTTCATAAGAGATATTCCCTGCTTAGTAGTAGCCCAACAGCAGTTTGACAGCTGTGCAAAGGATGCGTGGCATACCAGGAAGTCAGAGTATTTCTAATCGTGTTTTTGCCTTGAATAGGACACAGGAAGAACTGGCACCATAGGAACCCTTGACTCTGTGGGGAAAGAACAGCTGGCTCTCAGACCCACACCAGACTGAAAAGTTTAACTTGAGACTCTGCATGTTTAAGCATTAACACTACTTATGTTATTGTTGTGTTATTCAGCAGCTGTAACAACCTTTGGGGATACCTTGCTGTGCTTGCTGAGACAAAGCTGTTTGTGAAGCCAGATGGCATTGTGCCTGAATAATACCCAAATTTGGACAGATACTTATATTCCTGTAATTCCTTAGTTTTTGCCTTGAGTGTCCATGCTATGAGGGTCAGTATTTATATTAAAGATGCTTCATTTTGTCAAGGTGAAGGGTGTTCAGCCTGATGAATATTTTGCTTAAGAAGGGATTTACTTTCTCTCTCCTTTCCCAGTTCCCTGCAGTTTCCCCCCTGCTGATGGAGGATCTTTCCCTAGCGACCCTAGAGAAGGTATTTTTCCCCAAGTGTGAAATTGATTCCAGCTGACAACAGAGTGTGTCAATCACTTCCCACTTTTGTCATCTTCAAAGACTCCTCTTCCCCTTATTTAAATTGTATTTTCATAATTGAAAATTGCTTTCAGATGACTTAATGAATTCCTCCACTCTATTAAAGGCTGAAAGCAGATGAAATACTGCAGCTTTCAGATTAAGAGCATTTTTATAGGAAAGCTTTAGCAGAAGCTTCAGCAACAACAGCAACAAATTTTTTGTATTAAGACATGCCCACCAAAGAAGTAAATCAGAGTGGTAGAAATGGCATCTTCCACTAGCACCACTTCAAGACAAGTCCTAAATTGTATTTTGACCTTATGAATATACTTGTGAAGCTTCTGAATTGCTGGAGCTGCCATCAATCTCCAAACAACTAATGTGATCCATTGATCAACTGAGATTTGCATTCTTTCCTGTTGTGTGTTATAGTGCTGCATTTTCCATAGTGATATCTCTTTAGAATGATAAGGATAACCCTGGAAAGCATAAATACTGATGGCAAAACATACTGTGTAATCTCTATTAGCTATCTACAGTCATGATAGTAAATAGAGAGAGACATAAACTGTTTTCTTATGATGATATTCCTGATCACAGGGGCTTAATTGAAGATTTGCACAACAAAGTAGTAGTTGATAAATACAGCTGAACTATTAAACCATCTGAAGCTATGCTTTGAGACACAGTAGTGCAAATATCTGCTGATATTTATGCATCAATTATTCATGTAGTTTATTAAAAAAAACTTAACTTTTAAGATATTTTCTGTACAGAAATGTGAACTAGTGTTTCTTTGTGTTCTAAAAATAAATAGCAGTATATATATTTGGAAATCAGAGTTTTTGAAATCTTAATACTGTTTGGTTTGAGTTTTTTAAAAAGCCTGATGGTGATAATTGGTAGATACTGGTGGGCTTCAACACATGATTAAAAGCCAGTATCCCCTGAATTAGAAAGAGTCAGACTGATTTGCCAGGCCCAATTATCTACATATGCATTCAAATGCAAATCTAGAATAACTCCTCTAAGACAATGAAGTTGCCTGGTACATGGTGTCAGAAACAGGACTACTGTGTTTGTATGCATAAAGCCCTTTGCCCTCTTACTAACCTGGACTTTCATCTCACTTCCACCTTTTTTGGTAGCAGTAGTACTAGTAGTATAGTATGGGCAGAGCAATTGCAGTTCAGTCGCTTTGCACAGTAGACCTCCGCAGTGCAAAAAGCTCCAAAAGAAGGAGAAGGGAAAATGAAGTGTGTAGGTGAGCAGGTAAGACATAATGTGTAAGGCCTAGCAAGGACATAATTTTGCACAGAACTCTCCACTAGAGATTATCTTACAAACCTGACTCAACAGTATCTTGGTTTGTCACCTACACTTTGGTAGATATAACTTTAAACACCATGGTCTTCTCAATACTTACCTCTGGTTCAAATTATCTGAGCTGAAATCACAGCCAGGAACAGCATACCAGCTCTGCAAAACAGGGAACAGAACTAGTTATTTATTTCATATTTTTCATGAATAATGCTGTGATAAAAATAGTCTAGGTGCTGCAATGCAAAGAAACCCAGCGTTATATGCAATGTGGTTTGGGAAAGAAAAAGTGATTAATTTTTCATGACATAATGCATATCTGAGCCAGGGCGCCACTAGCATGACATGATTCATGGACCAGACTGGGGCTGATCAGTGACACATTGGCTCTGTATTATCGTCTAGTTTATTGCAGAAAAGGTCTAACACAAAAAAAAACTTGTCCTTTTCTATCATCTTTTTCTTAAATATCACAATTGATATGGCTTAGAGGTATAGCACAAATCCCACAGCTGAGAAAGCTCTAGTGGCTCCAGGCCATCTTTCAGAACACAACTTCTAAGTTGCATAGTAGGATAATTTAAGGCTATCCTGAAGTACCCTACACATCCAAACATATTTTTAAAAGAATGTTAGAGCTGACTGCATTCACTGACAGAATCCTTTTCTTTCTTTCTGCAATGTTGAGATTTTGTAGCATTAGCAACACTTGAGATAAGGAATGATAGCCTGTTGTAGATTTGGCTTACCCAGCTCCTGATGAGTTTCGTATTTCAAGTGCTTCAGTTAAGGAAAACTGAATTTTGATTTCATATTTGTGAGAAAAGCTGTAGGGTATTCAGGCCTCCCCATCCAGGATATGCCATAATTGTAAAAACAACAACTTGTCCTGCATGTCAAAGCTCTTCCCTGACAAGAGTTTCATGTCTCAAAGGCTAGTGCTGATTATGTCTTTCTCAAAAATAGCATTGATAGTTTTCAAAGACAGATTTCAGAACCTACTAAGACCCACATGTAGAATCATGTAGGTTAAAAAATGCCTTCAAGATCATCATGTCCAACTGTTAAACTGGCCCTGCCAAGGCCATCATTAAACCCTCTCTAACTACTATATCTATGTCCTTTAAATACCTACATGGATGACCACTCAACCAGTTTCCTGAGGAGCCTGTTCCAATGCTCAGTAGTGGACATTATTGACATTAGTTTTGTGAATAATTTTTTTCCTTATATACAAGCTGAACCTCCTCTGGCATAACCTGAAGCCATTTTTGCTAATTCTATTACTTGCTACTTGGAAAATAGATCGACTCCCACCTGACTGCACCCTCCTTTCAGGCAGTTGGAGAGAGGGATGAGGTTCCCCCTGAGACTCCTTTTCTCCAGGCTAAACACCCCCAGCTCCCTCAGCAGCTCCTCACAACACTTGTGCCCCAGACCCTTCCCCAGCTCCATTGCCCTTCTCTGGACACGCTCCAGCCCCTCAATGTCTTTCCTGCAGTCAGGGGCCCAGAACTGAGCACAGGATTGGAGCTGTGGCCTCCCCAGTGCCCAGGACAGGGGGACGGTCACTGCCCTGGTCCTGCTGGCCACACCATTGCTGAGCCAGGCCAGGATGCCATCGGCCTTCTTGACCACCTGGGCACACCCTGGCTCATGTTCAGCTGCTGTTCACCAGCAACCCCAGGTTCCACGAGGCAGCTTTCCAAACACTCTGCCCAAAGCCTGTAGTGATACATGGGGTATTATGACACAAGTACAGGACCTGACAGCTGGCCTTGTTGACTTTCTTATAATTCACCTCAGCCCATCAACCCAGCCTGTGCAGATCCTCCTGCAGAGCCTTCTGGCCCTCCAGCAGATCAACATTCCTGCCCAGCTAACTGTTGTCTGCGAACTTACTGGGATTGTACTTCTGAGAAGCTTTGTTTATTGCTCTGATGAATGGACATTTAACTTGCCTGGTATAATGTTCGCATCTAGCCCCAAACAAACACCTGACGTGTGATGTACTTTAAAGTAAACACCTGAGATAGGAAAAATTTCTGCTAATTCCAGTCTTCCACATGTGGTGTCCTGAACTATACACCTAAGCTTCATCAACTGAGAAGTGTGAGATATATTTAGATATTTTAGGGCTTTACATTTAATGGCATATTGTATGAGATGTGATGAGCAGTGTGCTTAACACTGAGAACTTTCTGCAGAAAGTACAGAGCATCATAGAATAATCATTGAATAGTCTGGGTTTTAGGGATCCTAAAGAGCCTTTAATTGTAAGCCCCTGACATGGGCAGAGATACCTTCCACCAGGCCAGGTTGCTCAAAGCCCCATCCAGCCTGGCCTTGAGCACTTCTCTGGAGAGAACATCCACAGCTTCTCTTGGCAACGCATTCCAGGGTCTCACCACCCTTACAGTGAAGAATTTAATCCCAATATCCAATATAAACCTGCCCTCTTTCAGTTCAAAGCCATTCCCTCTTCTCTGATCACCACATTTCCTTGTGAAAGTCCTTTTCAGCTCTCTTGTAATCCCCTTGTAACAACTTAAGGTGTTATAAGGTCTCCTGGATCTTCCTCTTCTTCAGGGTGAACAGCCTCAACTCTCTCAGCCTTTCTTCATGGGAGGTAATGTTCCCGTTGCTTTTTATTCCCATCCCAGGAGCATATTTGTGCCTTTTTCCTTGTTTTTGTACTTAAATGGATATTTTTACTTTTTCACCAAACTGGAAATGAATGGCAAATACAGGATCTGCTACTGAGATGTTTTGGTTGGGGAGGAAATAAGATTAAGTGTTAAGACAGGTTCAACTCCATGTGAAACCAGTGTCTTTAAGCAATTATTTTAGCAAGGATGCTAACTTAGCAGTTATCTTAGCAAGGATTATCCACTGCAAGTATTTGTGACTCTCCACAGGCTCTGAATCAAACTTACCCTGAGCCATTGTTAACACAAAGCAAGCTGCATCAAGGTTAGCCAAATCCCCCAGCATTTCACTAGTGCATGACAGTACTAGTCATACGTGCTAATGCATGCGTGGATCTTGTTCCAAAGCAACAGAGTCATGGGGGGTTTTTGCATTTCACTGTGTTCTTATCAGTTTTTCACATGTACATTATGTTGGGAAACAGAGAAGCTGAGAGGAAATGTTAATCAGACATTCTAGAACAGGATCTGGTAGATACAATTCTTGACCCTGCATATGTTGTCACTGCAGAAATAATTTTCCTGTATCTTGAGTATTTTGTGCTCAAAATTGTGATATTGAAAAGTTATTTTCAGGAAGGAAACACTTGAGTTGTGAAGCAAGGAAATCAAGTAGTATGAAATGTCATGTTATTGGGACTGTGTTGCTAAGATGAAATGGACTGTGCACATTTTGATCTTCTAACTGGAAATTGTTGCTTAAGAAAAGTAGTCTCATTTGCAAGGCTATTTGGAAAAAATGCCTGTAAGCATTTTTGTAAGTCATGCTCCATGTTGAAGTTTCAACAAAACTCTAAGAAACTAATGCATTTAACAGAATCCCTGGAAAAAAAAAAAATAAAGAAGATACTTTCCTCTTCAATTCATATATAATTTTCATTATCATTGTAGCTGTGGCATTATGTTCCCCTACTCCAAAAGTATTATTTTGAACTAAAGAAAATTAGAAGTTAAATAATACTATGAAAATGAAAGCTAATTATAACATTTTCTACATTCTTTTTTTCAAAATAGATAATGCTTAACTGACTTACTAAGTTCTTGGAAGGCTTTTTTATTCTACAGAAGAGTTAAATAGTGCAAAATAGAGCTTGTCTAGCAGTTTTATTTTATTCAAAGGCTTCCTTCTGGCACCAGAAAAAGAAATTTATATAGGCATGTATGGTCAATTGCTACAGACATGACTATGAAGCTGGAAAGGGCAAGAAAGATTATGATGAGAAAAATCTTTTGAAATAAATCTGTGTGGAAAACTGGGGCAGTCACAAGTCATGGATTTTCTTTTGGATTGATGTGCACTGATTTGTATATTATAAAATATTGCATGCACCTGTGCAGAAGAACAATTATAATATAAGTCACAATGGATGTAGCTTAATTAGAGAAATATAGATTGGACTTTTTTCTAGTCAGAAGCTTAAGGGAGTTTGGGATGGTATGAAGAAATATTTATTAATATCATTAAGGCTTTTCATAATCACTTCTAGATGACTAAAAGCCTCTGGGTGGAAAAAAATTTGGGGTCTTCCTACCACATAGGAAATGACATTGTGATTAACATTAACACTTATTTCCCTTATTTTATCCTGAGCCAATGTCTAGTTCATGTACCTTGATTATGAAGAAAAATCAGACCCATACATGGGAAGTTTCTTCCTAACCCCAAAGTAATTACTGGTAGCTACAACTTTAAAATCATATCAATTTACACATTTATCCCATAATTACCAGAGAAACCTTATGGATTTACATGACTTATTAGATTTCATTAGATCTTTTTAACTAATCTTTTCTTGGCTATTACTTTATTTCCCTTATATTCTATATTACATGTATGCCTTCTTGGATGCTAAAAATAATGGGAGACATTTTCAAAGTGTTCAACAACTTTCAAAATACATAGCTTTCAAACAGCTTTCATCTACTGCCAGGATATCAATGATGATGTCTATTAATGGCATGTTTATGTTGGAATACATATATGAACTAATCCTGTAGATAAAAGTATATACTATACTATGTATGCATATAACATCATTTTTTAAAGAAAATTAACTTGGAAGTAAAGGGATTGAAAATTTTGTATTTCTCCAATTTCTTGCCTTACATACGGAATGTAAAACCACTGAGCTGATAAAATAATTTGAATCATCGTCTTTTCCTAAATGAAGAAATAATGGTAAAACAATGGAAAATAATTATCCATGATGCAATAAAATCTCATTGACTTTTAATCTGCATCCTTTCTTCCAATAAATGTATTCCACTTTCTAAATCAGCAGAATAGGAGAGGACATATTTTTACTGCTATCTAATTTTAAGGCTATGCTTAGATGACGATAACATTGTTTTAGTATCCTTGCATGCATCATCAGCAAACTCTCAATAAAGGCCTCTAGGCATTTGGAGACAGATTCTCTTCTCATTTACATCACATCAACACCATTCTTGAAAATTAATTGAAAAGAGCATTTAGCCCACTGAGCATAAATCCAGTTTATGAAAGGCTCTTAAACCTGACTATATGAATTTACTTCAGGATGAAATTCATTAGATGTTATTTCAACCTGATACGGACTATATATAAATTAGGTTTTATATCTTTGTGCTTTATTGCTTATTTTAGAAAATTTCCCTTGAATATGAATAGCTACTCTGAAAACTAAGGTCATGTCTGTATTCTGTTGCACTCTGGCAAAGGATTCTCTGCAAAGTTTAAGAAAAAGCAAGAAGTGGCAAAAATGCTCATCCATTCTCTGAGAATATGGCATTAAATGCAAAATTATTCCAATCAATTCAGCCTAAAATCTTCTATTAAATCACTCTATCTTTGAATAAGCTTGTTTGCAGGTTGTATGTACCTAGCTTTATACCAGGCCTGTAACTTCTATACAGCTAAAGTTTAGATTCTCTTCTTTTAACAGAGAGAGAGAGGGGGAGAGAAAGAGGTATTCCTAGAGGTGCTGGCTAATCTTTTAGCAGGGGCTGTACTGCCTTGTAGAAGTGCCTGTTTATGTCTAATATTTGCCTAGTCTACTGACTTAGAGCTAACTAAACTCAAACGAGATTAATCCAACTGCTTATTGTTTTTTTTCCTGAACTTGCACTCCTAGCAGTTAAAGATTACATGAGAAACACAAAATTAATATGAAATAAGAACCAAAATGAACTCTACTTTAAGTGACGTGCATGTGATTGTAAAGATCAGACACCAGAAATGAAACTAAAGGGTCTTTTAAAAGACTCTCAAGATCTCTAAATTAGTGTTACAGTTAATTTGGTTTTGCTCTCTGGAGCTTGAAATTCAATAGGGATAAAATGTAGGATGTACAGGACAACAGCTTCCAACCAAAATATTTCTAACAGTTAGACACTGGGGAATTCACCCAAAGTTTCTCTTTTGTTTTGTTTTGCTGGAGCACTACAAAAAAGAGTAATGAGAAAGCGAGGTTGTGTTGAATAATTAACACTGGCATCTAGGAGCATCAGGAAGATTAGGAATCCTCTGTCTATTAGCTTTATCACCATCTGAAATCATTGATTTAACCCAAAGCTTGCTTGTTTATACACTTGCTTGTTTTCCCTATATTCAATTAATTTGCTGCTAATAACAGACAGATTACAAGAACTGATAGAAAAGAGTATGAAAGCGGATTTATATGTCTGTAATTCATGCCACTGAAAGCACACTAGAGGCCCAAGAGCTTCTATTAAGAACAGAAGAAATTGTATGTGTAGTGTGTAATTGACCACACATTTACCCTTGTTTAATAAAATTTGGACATGCACAGAATAACACATTTGACTGAATTTACATGGTGGAGTAATTACACTGAAGAGAGTAATTGTAAGCCAGAACTGGAAAGCAATGGATACAGAACATTTAATTACAATCTAAGCAAACACATAAAAGGCTGCCAAGAATATGAAGGTGAACATTGGGATTCAGCAGGACAATAAACTTGGCAATAGAAAGTGTAGAGGATGCACAGCTTTTAGACAGTGCAAGACTAGGGCTTTTAGCAAGAAAACACTCTTGGGATCGTAACTGTGCATCAGATGAACCTATGGATAAATGAGGTATTCTTCATCTTGCTAATTAAAAACTGGTCTCTGACACTACTTGGAAATGGAATAATTTTCTGTTTGCCACTTAGTTATATGATACTGTTTTCAAGATAGTGCTGCTCTGTCATGCTTGTATTTTGCTTGGTGGATATTCATGCAGTCTTAATTCAGGAATCCTACAAGTGAGTCACTCCTTCTTAGTGTTTAACACTATGGACTACTTTTGTTCCCTCTCATGCAACAGCAGACAAGAAGTCTAGATGTCTCTGCCTTTAGAGAGCATGAATGCCAGGAACTTTTTATTGCCTTAAGTTATGCTCTGCTCTCCCTAACAGTTTTCACTTATGAATCTGAATTATAGCCTTTTCCCATTTTAAGTCCAAGCAAAAAAAGTTTGAGATGAAGGAGGAAGGGTAAAGCTAAAGATGCAGGTGATGGGTCTGCTGGGAAATAAGAATAACCTACCCAGAAAGAAAAAAATGAGAAAGACTGGTAAGAGACAAGGAAAGATACTTTCTGTGGATTAAGCGCTAAATGAGATCAGGGTTCAGACACAACCTCACTTTTGGGATAATCTTTACTTTGTCTCTCTCTCTCTTGCCCTGCTAACCCAAGATAAATTTGTCTGCAATTTTCTATTTTATATTTCCCCAAAACTTGATTTTTCTCTACTGTTCATAGCAAAATTCTGCTTGTGCCTTAGATTTAAACATAAGGTTTACTACTATTGGGTCCAATATATTACTAATAAATTTATTTTTTTAATACTTTGTTGGTTGTAGAAATGGTTGGGGAAAAAAAATAGAAAGAGGAAGAAAGCTACTCATCAACCAAGTTAATTTCCCAAGAGGCTCCATGATCTCCTTTAGTTTTCAGAGATCTTAGATCATGAAAATCCATAGGTCCTTTGAATGACAGCAGATGGGCCTGGCCAGGGTCACATTCAGGAAAATTATGGGAATTGTGTGGTTAAACAAAAATGAATTTTAGCTGCAAAGTGGCACCTAATCAGTCTTCTCAATTCTTCGATAGCCATGAAATCACTGAAGTTTTTAATATTTTGTGAATAATCCAAACTCAAAAGAACTCAATAGACACTTCTCACAGATTTAGATCTTTCCAAATAAGAATTTTCTCCTGAAATATCTTTCACACAAAATGTAAGGCTAAATCACATATTCTCCTCTTTAAGACATGGGACAACTCTTCAGACCTGAAGCCCCAGTTCTGCCACTATTAAACTGTGAATTTTCATCACCTCATGGCTCTGAACCTCTTTTTCATTTTTATTAATTTTTCTTCTCCATATGCTGTGTGAAGGCTGTTTGTAATGTTTATAATTTTCAGTAGTGACCTACTGACCATGGCCTTATGAATGTAGAAAATGTTCTCTAGTGGGAACCTCTGTGTAACATAATGAAATAATGAAAAGTGTTCCTCAGCTATCTCGTTTCTGGGAGCTCTTGAACACTCATTCTCAGCCCAGATTTCCCTGTGACTCTTGGGTTAAGGGGGATAGAGCAATTAATTACTTAGTCACATATAAATGTTCTATATCCAAACAATGACATCTGGGTGCATTTTTCTGAGCCGGCCTCTACCAATGACATTGTAAACAATATTCTCTGCAAGTTAAAACAATTGTCTTCAGATTAATCCTGTTTGGGTTATGTTTCATTGTGAAGTATTTTATTCCAGAAATGAAAAGGTATTTCTCCAGTTGCAAATACCCGGCTGGAAAAAAACAGGCTCTTTGAATAAAGTCAGTGGTGGAATGTCTAATTTTTTCCTAAGGATAAAAACCATCAAACATGTTGTTTTCTCCTAGTAATTAATGTAATTATTATTGCAAAATGTTTAGTCAGATTTATGAAATTGTATACTTTGCAAGGAGGTTTAATAGTTTAAGAGTTACTTTCTGGAGGTTATTGTAAATACACAGTCAATAACATTCATGCCCATATAAACAATATTGATTTCAGCCTCTCACTGTGGTAAACTGTTCTAAATCCTCCTTATTTTTTTTTTTTTTTCCAATACAGTAACATAATAACTCTTAGGACTTCCATAAAAGTAAATAGAAGCCAAACGTAACTCTACTTAAAAATGAATGCCTTTATACATACTTAACACTCTGGAGCATAATGTTTGGATATTGTGAGGGGAATAAGCATTGGGAAAGGAACTATGCCATTTAGAGGATAATTATGGAATGAGGACCACATATTTAGAGGACAACTATTGAATAAGGACCACATAGTGTGTAAACCTACCTATTCTGATCCTGGAATGCCTCTGTGATTCCTTCACTGCCAGAGCAGTACTAGAAGGTGAAAGACAACACACAACTAAGTGCCAGTTATCTCTTTGAAGGATTATCTAGACTGCAGGTAGTTGCTTACAGATATTAAGGTGCAGACACAACCCAACTGGATAATTAATAGTGTTACTGTCTCAAGGACAATGGCTTAACCATGGCTAAGTTTGTGCATAATTTGGAGGGGTTGGCAAAGCCAACCTGTTACAAGTTTAGCACAGGCCAGAGATCAAATGAAAACCTGATGTGTTTTTCTGAGTACAAGAGTGGCAGAAACCTGGATATCCCTACTACCCTTGCAAGACTTCAGGCATTTTTTTTTTCTTTTGCCCTGTGGTAGTCACATATTCCTGTGAAGTAATGCTATTTCATCTAACTCCACATCTGATGGAATGATTGAACAGCTAAGGGTTAGAGCTTGACATGTCAGAACTGAAGTAAGGGACTAACACAGACAAAATTTCTCTGAATATATGTGGGCAGTGGGACAGGTAAGAGAGGGGAGGCTGTCAGTTCTTGAAAAATTACAAGCCAAGTGTAGGCAAGTTAGTTTATTAAGAAACCCAATGTATAGCTGTCTCTTGTATAGCTCAGAAGACAAGGATGGGAGCTGTGTTTTCCAAGAGTCAACAATCCCTGTCTTCATAATATTCCTTTGACAACAAATAACTTTGAGATTTAGAATTAGAGTTAGGAAAATGAGTACCACTTTCCAGTCACTTCTGAAGTGCCATCATAAGTCCAGCTCATAACAACTCAAAATTTTTGGTATTGATTTTACAGTCACCTGTAAGGGGGCATTAAACATAAAGAGGAGTTTACTTGCCAACATGTTCTGGGTTTGTTGTTTTTCTTGGCTACTGTGCAGCCCACCAGATGAGACTGCAGATTGATTTCTGCTGAGGTCCATAATTTATACAAGCTTTTTTAATAGGTATTGGACACCTGTCTGTGGTTAATAGTAGAGTTAAATCTTATAAGAAAAAGAACTGGGTTGCCAATTTAGGCCTGAATTCGATATTTCCAGCAGAGAACAGAGTGAGCTTTGTTTCATGAAAGTGCAGGCCTTGCAAAAGTAGCTGCAGTTAGAACTTTTAAAGGTCAGTGTTTGAGTAAGGCTTTAAAGAGGAAATAATGAAGGGTTGACTCTATTGCATTTAGAATCTAGGCTAAAAATACCCATATCCAAGCAAAAAATAAACCTGGAATAAGGGCTTTTTCATAGGATTTGGGAACAAAGATTGAAGATGAGTGTATTTGCATAGGTGAAACTAATTTCACAGGCCTTGACATTACCTGATAGATAGAAATCTCGTATGCTGAGGGCCAACAGATTCTGAAACAGCCTAATGCTGGGAGCATTGCTTCACTGAAGTTTTAAGCTACAACTATATGGTGAATGGGGAAATTGGCATGGTGGTAAAGCTTTATCTACAAAAGGCAAACATTCCTTTGTTTAAAAGCTGTATTTTGAATTGCCACAGGGAACCTGCTCATATTTTGAGCTAATTGCAGCATCCTGAATGTTAAAAAGTCCAGCTCAATGAGACTTGCTGCTGAGCAGAATTGGCTGCAATAATATTTAAGCATTTTTTTAAGAAATCCTCTGAAATCAGGGTGGTTCCCCTCAGTCTGAAACCTGGATCATGCTCAGTGTATTGTCAAGGTTATGTATATCAGGCCATGCAAAACTATCAGCACATTGTTTACATTGCAATAGCTGCCAGTTCTACTTTTTAAGCCACAGCAGGAATTTCTTTTACTTACAGGGATACCTGAATTCCCCCATCCATTTTCTGTATCGCTGAGCCGAAGTATGTTGCAAAGAAAAAACACAAAGCATACCAGCTCCACTAATCACAGTGGAGACAAGGAGAAAACAAGAAACTGATATATTCAGAAAGTAAAAGTAATCTGACATTGTCATGTATTGGTTGTTATAAAAATTCTAACATTTATCACAAATCACATCACTGTATTTCAGCTGGATTCAAAGAAAAGCCTCTCATGGAAGAACTGAAGGTGGCATGTCTCAACCTCATTTCCATTGAATAACTGAAATGTTGATGTACTCTGCTGCAGTGTGAGTGTATATCCTGAATTTATATTCAGATCTCTGACAGAAGTCATTTTGTATATCCAGTCACATGCCATGGTAAGGCTTCATATATTCAAAGATCACTCATGTGGCATCCTTATAGCAAGGGGCTAAAAATTCAAAATAAAGTCTTATAAAGATAACTTTAAAAATAACTTGCTAATTTTCAAATTCCTGCCTATTCATTTCTGAACATTATTTCACCTTTAGAATATTTTCCCATTTACACTGTAAAGGCAGCTGTACTGTCTCATACCAAGAGTTCATCAACAGTGTCCATAAAGGATAACTATCTCCATAAATCAGTGTGTAGACTAGTGATAGTGGAATTGGACATGGGATTGCAATGGGATTACCTTACTTCTGTTTTACACACATGTACATTGAGTTTTTTAGGCTACAGCCCGTTTTAATGCTTCTCCAAAATCTCATAATGTTTTCACTGTACTTTGCCCTTCACTTTTCATACAAAGCTCTGTTTAACTTCTGGCACTCCTCAGCCCACCCTTCTTCACACCCAGACACCCATTGCACCAGGAAAAGGAAGTCAGACACATGGTGCATTTCTGTTCTTGTGTCTTGACATATAGTCAGTCAGAACATGACCAGGGAACTTCTACCAGCTTCTTGGACACCTTTGGAAACAAGGAGTTGATATCAGGTTGTCTAACACTTGGCAACTTTGTCCCCACAAACTAAAGGGTTTTTTTACACTTCTGAGCCTATGATCTTCACCACCATCATTCATTAATCCACAATTATTTTTTGTTTTGCCCAGATTCTTTTAAGTAGACTTTTTTCTTCTTTTTTTTTTTTTTTTTTTTTTTTTTTTTTTTTTTTTTAACCCTAAATCAGTGCATAGAAATCTGCAAGAAAACAGATAGGTAACTGATTGCTTCTCCAATACTATTACATCTTCCAACTATTACATTTCCAGCTAAGGGGAGTTTCTAAACTAGATGTTATCCTGAATATTTTAGAATCTTTTGTGAATTTCAGTGTCATGTTCTTGTCTAGTGAGGTCTTCAACCAATGTTGATTTTGGCTGTACACAGCATCCTTTTACAGGAAGGCCCACAGTGACATCACATGTTCTGTGTAAAACCACTGCTTTTGTTGTTTATATGAAAATTACTTCTACTCTCATTATTTAACAATCAATAATTCTTGTCTTAAAAAGAATGATTAATAATTGAGTCCTACCTATGTCTTCCATGCCACTCATAATTTTATAGATTATAATTTTATATCATCTGAAATCTTTTGCTTTGAGGACAAAAAATTCTTCACCTACTCAGCTGCTTCCTGTAGAAAGGCCTTCAGTATCTTTTAACTCTTGTTATTTTTTTTTCTCATATCTTTCCTACTCCCTTTTAGAATAAGGAGGAAAAGCACAACACACAATGTTCCAATGGCTTGCAAAACAGGCTTGAGCTATCTGTACCATCTTGTTCTGTCTTTGCATCCTCCAGTGAAAGGCAGAGATCATCTCACATGGAAACTACTTTTTGACTCAATTTTCTTGCTTTTTCCTATCTTTTATTGTACACCATGGCCAAAGCTGCCATAGAAGCAGTGACTGACAGACCTCAAAAGACAGGGAGGACAAGCCCTGAGATTTACGTGGAAGTAAAATGTAAAATCCCTCTGTGCAAACTGCATCAGTTATGACCTCACCTTGGGAACTACAATATTACAAGAAAAAAAACACCCCACACTGAAAATTAATACGGAAATTAAACGGATGCAACTGTTAGCATCAAAATGAAGTGCAAGCAGACAGAATACATGTGAAGACAAAAAGAAAAACCTCACTGGGGATTAGTTGTGAGTTTGACATTAAAATTGTTTGAGTATTCTTCATAAGGTAAAGAACAATAAAATATCGAAGGCACCTACAATCCATATGCAGTAACCTAAAAATAGTCCAAGGAACTAGGCATATAAACAGACATACTTCATAAGTAAAGAAGTAATGGAAGCTACTCAGAAATTACATTTCTGGTCAGAAAATATTTTCATCTGTTTGACTGAATAAGTAATAGTTTTTCACTTACTCCACCCTGCATTAAGGGTCCTCTCTTTACATTCCCATATATGCAGTTTCTGCAGTAATGTAAAAGCTTTAGTGAAAGATTTTCTGCAGAACTCAAAACATCATTTGGTTTTGACCCTCGTGGGTTTACAAGACATCTGAATATGTACTCAAGTTTTAACCTAAGAAAACTTGTCCTCTTTTACTCTTGATACAAACACATGGTATCCAGCATGACAACCCTCTCATGTGAGAATTAACAGATTTAACAATATGCATATAATCCCCTTAACTACTGTAATTATTCAAATGTGCAAACTAATGTATGAGTAAACACATGTGCAGAGTGAAGACAGCTGTCATTTATTTTTTTAATTTCAAAGTCATAGCCCAAATACTGGGAACAGAGTTTTTAGAAGCTCAATTTTCACATTATGAATTGTTCTATATTTTCATAGTCTGGAAAGGAATAAAGCAAATATTTTAGTTTGGGGGGGGGGTTGAAATCCATCTGTGACTGGGAAATATAATTGCATTGCCTCACCATCAGAATAACATCCTCAGAGTCTGTTGTTGGAACTGACAGCAGAGTTGAGCTGATGGTACTTGAAGCACACAGAACGACAAACGCCACTTGCTTAGAAACTCTGCAGCCCATTTACTTATGAGGAATGCTGAAGCAAAGCCTAATTCTCACTTTCCCACCTCTCCAGCAAGTATGCACTTCAGTATCTGACCTGTAAAGATATGAATCTCTCTTGCCATTTTTTTTATCATGCCAGATTTCCTGCCACAATCTGTATCCTACATCCCACCTCATGAAAATGAAACAGACAAGATGACAAAACAAATGTGATGTTTGGGTCTCATGTGAAAAAGGACTGAGAATCACAAAGATATAGAATTTCCACTTCCAGGGGCTATTTTAAACTCTCTAATGGGTATGTAACTTTTCACAACAGGTTTGAATGCCCCTGATGGAAGTGATGAACTACTCACTCAACTATAGCAGTGATGTATTCCAGTGTACACCCAAAACATAACCACAGAGTCAGTTGTGTAAAAGCCATGAAGCTAAGTGAAACCTCAGACATGTGGAATGCAAATTGCTCACCTCTGATGAGCACTGTATTCACTTGATTGATTTTAAATGGCTGTATAAGTGTTCTCATACATGTTGAACCTGCATAAAAAAATTAAATAACTCCCAGTGGAATTTTTCTGGTATTACACTCCGAAATTGAGCTTAACTTGAGCAACAGACTTTAAATACCTTGGGATGCAGTTCATCATAGCATGATTTTAAATTTAATTCAGAACCATAAAAATGTGGGTGACAGAGTCATTTTGAAAAGTGTCTCATCTAGGGTATAATCCAAATTCTCCATTTCCATTATTATTCCAATGATTTTCATCTTACATAAAACTGGTGTAGTGTTTTCAAGTGACTTGAGTACATGTAATTTTTGATTTTAAATTTCTGACAAAAATGCATAACTAAGCCACTGTTTTGAATCTCTCGGCAGAATGATATTTTTCAACATACCTTTTCTAAAAACCTTGGAAAGAGGAATGCCTTGAACTTTCTCTGTTGTCACTCGTATTTGCTTTATCTCAGTGTCTGGACTCAAACATTAAGCTCTTAAATAGAAGATTACTGCCACTTTCTCCCTGGTTATAATCTGATGTGTCTATGTGTGATTGAGCTCACTAAGCCTACTGAACCTTTGGTCTTTCTATTACTGAACTCCATCAAAATACTTCTTGGTATACTGCATCTCTGGCAAGATGCTTATCTCCACTTGATCTAAAGCTTATTTCAATTTAGGCAGAACTTGTTATTCTGTTGCTCATTTAAACAACAAATTGATTTTTTTTAATATCGTTTAACTTTCATGCTTCAATTCTTATTATCTAGGACACAAATGAAACTGAGCTTTATAAATCAAAAGTCAATATGATCAAGTAAAGTTCAGAAGTTACCAAACAAATCTGTAATTTGATGCCTGTGAAATTAGAAGTTTGGAAAGAACAAGTTAAATCGAAGGCATTTCCTGTACACAAAAACACAGGAGTGTCTGGGCTTTCCCTCACTCACTACCACTCACTTCCCTCATTAGTATGTCAATACCTTAATTCAAACCCAGCAGAGTTGATGACAGACTGGCCCCACATGGTAGTTTCTTCAGCTTTCAACATATAAATCACTTTGTTCCCTAAAATCATCCACATATTTTCACCATGTTGTGTCAACAAATACTAGAGGAGGGGGGAAAAGAGAACAAAGCAAAACAAAACAAAACAAGACAAAACAAAACAAAAACAGGAGTAAGATTGTGAGTTGAAATATTTCAAACCAGATTGCAATTACTGTCTCAGATTTTTTAACTTCCCTAATCTGAGCAAAAAAAGGTTATAAGGCTCTCAGCTTTGCCTCTGAGCCTATCTTTCTCAAAGCTGAGATATACAAAGAACTTTCTGCTGTGACCCTACATGAAAAGTAGAACAGGGAGGTCAGTGTGTGAGTGAGTGCAATTTTAAAAGCTTTCAGGGGAGAACATTCATTGAATTTCTTGTCAAAAGCTCATCATTTAACGAGCATTAAACTCAAAGTAAGAACTGCAAGCTGTAGGAAAAACTTGCCGCAATGGTATTCTCTCTCTTGGACAATTAAATTTTCCCTCTTCAGCCATCTCTGAAGAAGTTGGCACAGCCTGATTTGGATGCAAGAATTTGATTTCCTCCATTACTTAGCTAACTTTCTGAGACGCCTTCAAGCGTACAGTCTAATGTGGTTCATTATTTCCTTGAGTTACCAACAGAAATATTGATAAGTAAATGACAGTCTCTGCCACTAATCACAGAATAACATTGATCATTTAGAAAGAGTTTAAATTTGTTGAGACACTATTTAAGACTCTGTACGTATAGAACATATTGTTTAAAGTATAGAGACTCGGATCATTGGTAATTTTTAAGTGAATAAAAAGTAAAAAAACCTAAACTGTGTTGTTGAACTTCAGAGAATTGTTAGATTGACTTAGGAGGATTTAAGATCATGACATAATAAAAAACTTTGTACGTTATGCAGCTTTTAATTTAGGAATTTATCAATGGCAACAGATGAGTCATTTTGCCTCTACTGTACTAGTGGCGTCCCAGGACCATGGCTTTTGATAAAGAAGAAACAAATAATTCCTCTCCCTTCAGCTGAGAGAGAAGAATACATGCTTCAAGAATTTAGGACTGGAAAGAACTTAAAATTTCCAATTTATGACAATAAGAGGTTTCAGTATGTGGCTTTATTCAATGGTGCAATAGGACTACAATAATTTATGTCACTTTATGTGTTGTGAGAAGTCTCACCTGCCCTGTAGTTGCTACCTCAGAGCAGGACAGGATTTACACAAGCACTGCCCTGTACTGCTTAGCTCTGTCTAGAAGTCTTCGATATTGCACAAGCTCCCAAATGGTGCTGGATGTGTTTCTGCTAAAAAATTAACTATCTCAGTGCAGAATAATTCAAGTGCCCAAACTTAGTTGTCTAGCACACTTTAGGTATCTTGGGGTGTCTTGCCTGATTCCAAAAGTGCTTCTATGTTGCATATGGCAGCTTTGTGGTATAGAGGAATTGGGAGAAGTTAAGCTGGAAACAGGGTGTAATGTGGGAGAAGATGTTTTCATTTTTTTCCTTGTTTCTCATTATCCTAGACTATTTAAGCTTGCAATAAATTAAATTATTTTTCTTAAGTCTAGTCTGGCTTGCCTTTGATGGTAATTGCCAAGGGATGTGCCTGTCTTTATCTCAGCGTATGAGCTTTTTCACCTTCTTTCCTGCTTCTGCTCTGTTGTGGAGGAGGAGTGAAAGACTGGCTGAGTGGAGGTATGGGAGCCAGCAAGGTCAGCCCACCAGAGAGGGGGCTGCCTGCCTCAATAGTGAGACCACTTTCCAGCTGTTGGGAGTGTGACGGGGCTCTGCAGAGCTGGTTCATGTTGATCTGAACCACAGTGCCTTGGGGCTGCTGAAAGGGCAATTCTACTGTGGGAACAACAGGGCCTGATATGTCTGTTCTGGTGCAGTGGTCTGACACAGCAAAGAAGGAATTTGCTTATGAAGTACAGAGTAAAGCTGGAAGAGATGCTTCACCTGTGCAGAGCTCTCCAAGCTGAAACACTAGCCCCAACTCTAAAATCTTCTCATATTCTTTTATCTGACTCTAGAGATGTTTTCACTGGAGAAAACCTAAGGAAAATGATTCCCCACTACTTGTGATGGCTGGGTTATCTGGTTACCTGTCTCAATGGCATGGATGATGGTCTACAGTCTCAGGAATATTTCAACCTCTTTGAAAATATTTCTGGTGTCTTTATGAGCAGAAATACACACAATATTAGTGTAGTTATTGTCTGTCTTTTCTCCTTTAATGATTCCACTAAAACAGGATTTGTAGATGTTTAAAGTGTTTATCCAATACTGGGGTTTTTTCCCCCAGAAGTCTACTTACTTGTGGGTTTTACATATTTTATCACTGTTATGACTCTAGTAATTGCTGAAACAAAACTTAAGGAGAAATTTCATTACCACTGCAGGTGGACAGACATTGTAATAAAATAGCATCTGATTTTTTTAAATGTTTATTAAACAATAATTGGGCCTTTAAAACTTATCTATGACTACCCATCTCCTTGCTATATCTGCACAATGTAAGAAACTCCCCAGACAGTATCAAGTCAGGCATTTCTACAGTGCTGCAGTGAGCATGAAAAGCCACTACTGAACTTATGAAGACTGAGTAGGGATTTTGCTTTTCAAGGCAGGAAAGATGCTGTTGTGCTCACAGATCATGTGTGCAAACTAATCCTACCACATAGCCTGAGACAGATGTTTTCAGTGACCTTGGGTAAATTTCTTGAGTATGTATTTCCAAGTGTGTAGACACATCATGACGCACATAGACACTAAATTTAACCTCAAAAATAACATTTCATCTTCATCTGCCTCCCTAGGCTTCTAAATGGCTTTTAAAATCTGATTCTGATGTTTTGTGCCACTATTCACCATCTGGTAGATTATGATAAACACATTTCTCTCAACTTTTTGGGTTGATAAGGGTATAATCAAGTAAAATCTCCTGTTTTGTATTCAAGGTTGATCTGAGACAAGTGGATAAATTCTGCATAATGCAAACTGATGTTCATCTCCCTTTACCTGCCTTCACCTTAAACTACATTAGTGTTTTCAAAAACTTGGTTTTTACTGTCTTTTTTCAGTGAGAGTTCAGCAGTCTGAACTGGGGCTTCAGGAGACTATAAATTATTCATCGAATTTTGGTAATTGAATTAATTCATGTGTATCATGTGGGCAGGGATGGGAAATTCTATAATTTCTTAGTGTCAGGTAATAACAGCAATAGTAATAGCAACTCAACAGATTCTGCCAGAGTAAGTGGCACTGGTGAATTCCTGAATTTGCAATGCTTGAACAGGTCTTTCAGCAGATCCAGTGTACCAGAGCATGGGATTTTCATTTTCTTAAGGAGGTATAGAAAGAATTTTTTCCTTCTTTTGAAAATGTTTGGGATAGAATTCTCCCACACAGATATAACAGGTGTATCACTGTCACAGAATCATAGAATCATGGAATGGTTTGGGTTGGAAGGGACCTTAAAAGATTATCTAGTACCAACTCCCATGCCATGGGTGAAGACACCCTTCACTATATCAGGTTGCTCAGAGCTTCATCAAACTTAGGAATTAAAAGAAAAAGAAATATATATATCCTTAGCTGAGATAGTTCTAAGAGCAGAGTGGCATATACCTAACACAGTACTGTGCTGTGATAAGGGTCTTAGATAAGTTCAATATACATTTGCATCCAGTCTGGGTCATCACACAGAAGTTGCTGGAAATGACAACTAACCATTCTGCTTTATAGTAAATTACACCCATTCTGTGCAGGTCAGAACAACATCTGACAAGGCAATGACAACTTCTGTGCAAAGCAACAAAGAACCAGGCTGATGGTATTAAAATATTTCAGCAGGTTTGTCTCTAGTGTGGCTGAATTGTGAGCAGAGTGAGACTGGAAAGAATCAAAGAGCATGTCTGCACTTTGCAAAATGGATAGATGAGAAGATCCCCAAGGAACTGCCCCAGACACCAGCTCCTAGCAAACACATTTTGGCTGCACATTGCCTTGTTAGCAAAGTTAAGAAGCAAACCTAATTGTATTAAGCCCAGTTCCTGGCCAATATTTCTAGAAACTGAGATTTTTGTGGTACAATGCACATCCCTTTCTGTGGTGTCATATCAAAAAGCATGGAGACATCAAAAGATGATGTTTTACACCATTTGTAAGGAATGGAGTAAGATTCTATGTAAGCTATGAATCCAGCAGGAAATTTCTATCCTGTATACAGTATTGAGGGTTGTCTGTGGTTTAATTTCATCCTATTTGGACTAAATGCAAACATTTTTAAGGATTCCTGAAAAAGCCTGCTTTAGCAAGAACTGACAGCTTAATCTTTAGGTTGCTGACTTGAAGGGGAATCCAGAAGGAGATCATCTGTGATTTTTTTAATGCAAAATGGAAAACTAGGATAATATTTTTAAAGCCTGGAAAGCCTCTCTGACAACTTCTACCTTCCAGTAATTTCTCACTTTTCTAAGACTTTAGAGAAGTCCTAAAAATAATTCCACTTGTTCCATAAGACATAATTTCCATTCTAAATATAAGCAAAAATTTTACTTTAATGAAATCAGAATTACAAAGCTAGGTGAATATTTTTACTTGTTTCTTTAATCACATTGAATATTTATTTTAAAGGAACCTTGCCACTGATATGCCCAAAGACATGAAATGGAAGAAGAAAAATAGATTTTTTTTCTTTTTTTTTTTACATTCATAACTAGATTTATTCTCATACAGTTCTATTTTGCCTCAAAATTATTAGGGCTGCCTGTTAGAACTATGGGGGAAAACTGTACTGATTTTGCGAACATCATTGGAGACCTCAGTAGAAAGGTGTTATAACTTTTAAATTTTTTAACAGCATAAGCCAGTCTCTATGGCCAGCCCTAATTTGTAAATTATATATATTTTTAATACTATATATTGTAAATTATTGGTGGTTTGAAGAACAAACACCTTGAAACTGATTGATACTGGGGACTGACCCCAGGTGCAAGGTGTTGCACCTGGACTAGGTCAGCCCCTGGTATCAACACAGTCTGGGGGATGAACAGATCAGAGCAACCCTGCTGAGAAGGACTTTGGAGTTTCTAATGGATGGGAAAGTCAGCATGTCCTAGCAATGTGCAGTCACAGCCCAGAAAGCCAACCTCATCCTGGGATGCATCCAAAGCCCCAGGGGCAACAGGGCCAGGGAGTGGATTCTGCCCCTCTGCTCTGCTCTGCTCTGCTCTGCTCTGCTCTGCTTTGGAGAGACCCCACCTGCAGGGCTGTGTCCAGATGTGGAACCCCTAACAAAGACATGGACCAGTTGGAGCAGTTCCGGAAGGAAGCCATAAAGATAATCAGAAGAGTGGAGCACCTTTCCTATGAGAAAAGGCTGAGAGAATTGTGCTTCAATGGCCTGGAGAAGAGAAGGGTCAAGGGAAACCTTATTATGGCCTTTCAATACTTAAAGGGGGCATACTGGAGGAAAGGGACTTTTAACAAGGGCATGTTGCCAAAGGATAAGGGCTAATGGCTGTAAACTGAAAGAGGCTCAATTTAGAATTTAGAACAAAGAAGAAATTTTTTAACAGCAGGAGTGGTGAAACACTGGCACAGGTTTCCCGGGGATGCCCGGTCTCTGGAAACATTCAAGGCTAGTTTGGAAATGGCTCAGAGCCACCTGGTCTAGGTGAAAATGTCCCTGCTCACTGCAGCAGGGCAGATGGACTAAATGGCCTTTAAAGGTCACTTCCAAACCAAGCTGTTCTGTGATTCTATGACTCTATGAAGATACTAGAAGTACTTCCACGAATTCCTCTGTGTCTGGGTTTGGGGTGGGGTTTATTTGAGAAATTTAGGATTTCTAATCCTGGATTTCCTCACACATATAATTCATCTTCAGTTTACAGACTGTATGGAAAAAATACTTGTCCATATGACAGGTCTAACAACTAAAGAAATGACGTACTTTGTCATGTGATATCAGTGTACACTTACAAGAGAAAAATATAAACATTACCAAAACTATCCTATTTAAGCAATGAGGCTTGAAAACATTTACTGCCAATTTTTTCAGTTAAAGCTGCTAGCTTTGTCAACCTGATAGCATTAACATGGACATAAAACTGAAGAAAAGATCGAAAAACTGAGCTACAAGTGTAATTAAGGCAATGTTGCTGTTGTAACATCCAAATATACATTTACAGCTTGAAAATGAACTTTCATGTCACTGCTTAGAGTTTCTAAGGACTTGTGTGAGTCTTGCTTTATCTCTCACAATAAGAGAGCTCAGAGAGTAATTTCTCAGATGTAAAAATCTATGGGAAGAGAACATCTATTTCTTAGCAACTTTTGGTGTCCTCTTGGGGAGGAGGGGATGACTGTTGACATGTATATTAAAAATGAAGAGTGGAAGGAATATTATCAAATCCTCTCTTAAGGGCTTCGTATCAAAGCTAGAAAACTTGGAATTTTTGGTCATAAAGTTTAGCTGAATAAATGTGCACAGTTGCATAGCAAACTCCTTTTTTTGTTATTTTTTAATCTTAAAACCATGCTAAATAAAGAAAGATTTAACTATGTTTTCCTTATTTTTAAATCTTTATTTTTAAAAATAATATTTCATACAAAATGCACAACATTTTCTACTAGTATTTGATAGTTTCCTTAAAGATTCTTTTACTGCTCTTAATAACATTGTTCAATAGTGAGAGGGTCTTGACTATTCAAAGCAAAAGATTTCTGAAAGTTTACCCAGACCACTGAAAAATGAATATTTAGTCTTTCATTAAAAACTTTGCAAAACCAAGATTTTTTGTTTGTTTATTTTTAGTACATATGGATTGAACAAGTATGGTTCTCTGCTGTTTTGGGACACTTGGGGAGCTGGCTGGCATAATGCAAATACTTGGGAAGCCACAAATAATCCAAGTCTGTGCTCAGTCTGCAGAAAATAGTAGAGGAAAAGACATCGTTCCAGAGTGTTCTGATACCATATGGCAAATAGCATTTTCTGCTGGTATGTAGCACATTTTAACTCCAAGGAATTTGCAATTATATTCAACTAATTAACATCATTTATTTTTTTACCAAGCTGTCTTTCCTCTTAAAAGGAAAGGCAATTCAATCTCCACCCACTGTGACTACAGTTTTTATTAGGTGTGTAACTGTTAAAAGAGGAAAAGGAATTTTCAGGGTTACCTGGTAAATATGTGCACAACATATATCAAGAGAGAAGATGGATAAAGACTGCCAAACAAACTTTTATTTAAATTCTCAGTTTCTGACAGATACAGATTTCCTTTTAGGGTCATCAGAAGTCTAAGTACCTACTCAAAAAGACAAAACCTCCTCAAAAGAGCCAGAGAATGAACATCCCTCTTAGTGGCCCTTCTCCCCATGCAGTGCTGTTGTCAACATCCAGGGTCAGTGCTGTGTATGTGAATATGTTTGATGTCAATTGCTCTTCAGGTGCTTCTTTCAGTTTTTTTGGAAGAGAAAAAAAACTGCCAAGAGAAACTCCTCTTCTTCAAAAGTATCAAGGAGCAAACAACACCCATGGCTCTCCTGTACTCCTTGTCAGAGTGATGTATCAGGTATTTTAGTTGTTTTCATGAGCCTAATATTAGTCAGCTGTTGCCATTTCAAACCATATAATTAAAAAAAAAAATTATCATTGGTATGAATCTTATTGTAGGATACTGTGTACCATCTCCCTAGTCTTCCTAAGAAGAAAGTAAGAAAAGGTAATAAAGCAATGAGAGAAGGACCAAGGCAGGGGTTAAGCATAGGCTTTATGTCCCACACAAGTCTCTAATTCCTAGATTTGAATAGATTTTAAGTGAGTAAAGGAGTCCTACAGTAGTTGTACAGGACTGGTTACATGGCATGTTGAGGGCTGTGTGATGCCACTGTGGTAGAGAAGGCAGAAAACTTCCTGACCCCTTGCCCATCGGAGTTGTCTGACATCATGTATCCATCTTTCCCACTTTCTAACTGTCTACAGCAAGGTAAAGAATAGACTGTCAATTCTTGGACTATGATATCTGGTTTTGCAGAATAAATACAGAATCTGGAATGTTAGACTTCATTGGCAAGTACATTAATTTTTGTTCTCTGATTCCTGTTTATTATTATTTCTCACATGTGAAATCCCATGTGACTCCTATTTTCAGAAACAATCAGTTTTGAGAGATGATGCCTCCAGTTTGGGCAGCCCTCCTAAAAGGAGACTGCCAAGGTCATAGACCCATCTTGTCTCACCAAATTAAGGCACTTCGAAGTCAGATGTTTGCTGATAAGATCGGTATCCTGGGTTCTCTTTATAGTCAAGGCAGAGAAAAGGAAGCTCCAGAGGACAATTCATCTGTATTATATTAGAAACTTATTTTAGGAAGAAAACATTCATACTCTGAAATTGTCTACTTCTGTTCATTGAATTTAAAGCTGGTGTGATAAGATCTAACAGAATAGTCTAACTACTTGAGTACGTTTGCATAATGTCCCCTATGTTAGGGATCAACAATGTTTATACAGACTACTGAGTCATTTGTGCTCTTTATGAAGGTGCCTCAAAAATGCCTATTTTTCTTTGATCTTTCTGCATTCTCTGGGAACTTGAGAATATGCCATATAATACAGATAAGGAAGGGACAAGAATGATTGAGCCAAATTAATTAGGCACCTCTACCTGTGGCTAGAACTGAGAGGTTGCTGCAGCAGGATCTTGGGAACATGTCAGGAGGACTGAAGATTTCATGCACATCATTGAGCAGCAGTTTCTTCTCACTTTCTAACCTATGTAACACAGGTGATACCACTGCACAGTGTGACAGGTGGTGAGATCGGTACACAGTCCCCCTCAGGGGATCTGTGCTGGGATACAGTACTTGAATATATTGTTTCAAGGCCCAGATCACTGTTTCATCAAATTACATTGGCCCATGTGAACAAACTTAGGTAACAATTTGGATGACAGGTTTATGCCAATTGTCAATGTAGTCAAGAATAAGCACAGGGAGGACAGTGCAATGATAAACTGAAGAGCCTGAATTCCCAACTTGCACAACTCTCAAATACCAAGTCACTGAGGAAGAAAAAGGAAACTTAGGGTCATGCATACTCGGAAGAGTACAGTCCAACTTTTGTACTGTTCAAATATATCTGCATACGTATTAATACCACTTTTCAAGTGAATTGCCTGAGTTCCTGTACTTCCGTCTAATGATAATCTCCCTTCTGCCATGAGCTACAGAGTGCTTTGGGCATCAGTCTGTCACATAGCCTTGCCAGGAGAGAAGTGTTCCTTGGGGAATAATGGTATTCTTTGGCCAATGGACACTGGATGTAATTTCATATGCTTACTTAGCATGCTGGGTACTGAAAAAGGAGTCTGCACGTAGCTCGCTTAAACTGTTTAGCTGTCTTCATTTGACTTATTAAAATCTCCACAGACTGGCCTAAATCATAATCCCATTACGGTTGGTGGCAAAATGTCCGTGGATCTCACTCTCTCCTTTCCAATTTCACTCTCCATCACTCTTTCTCAGTCTTACCCCTGTCAGCACTTCTGCACTCATGGAAACAGAGCTGAAAACAGCAGGATTTTTCTCCCCTGTTTCACCACTTGATGTGATGCACAGATGGCTTTTCTTTTCACTCCCTGCCTCCCCCTCACACAATTCCAACAGAGTAGTAGGAGGAGGGCTGTATGCAGCCTGCATGTTACAACACTTAAGATGGACCAAGGACGGTCACAGTACCTAAGTTTAAAATGAGCAATTCAGATTTTTTGCTGTGCTGGGACTGTCAGGCCCTAATTCCCTGTAGCATCACAGGAAAGAAAGTCACAATGGTTAACTTATGCAGCTCTTGCTGGTGGTCTAAATATTGCTCCTACCTTGCTCCACCGGCAGTATGGGATGCCAGCCCTTAATAGCCAGAGGTTTGAATTGCTTATTTCTCTTCTGAATTTAGACACTGTAATTGGAGTTTCATTTCATATAGAAGCCAGAATAGGCAGCCAGACCACAGCCCTAAATCACGGTCTGAGCTGTTCATTGCTCTCACAAGGTTATTAGATGCCATAGCAGATGGCCTGAGGTACCAGAGGAGGAACTCCAATTATACCCTCAGGGCTTTTGATAAAACTGACCTCTCATATATTTCATAAGACCCTCACATTAAGAGTGTGTAACCTCAAGACTGTTTCAGACATATTTGCACACAATTTGTTTTTTTCAATGCAGTTTTGCCTTGAATCACATAGGGCAGATAAAAATGTTCCCTCAAATAACAGTAATCTTATTTCTATTCCAAGCTGACAAAATTTGCTTTCACTTAAATAAAACCAAGAATTTAAAAAATTCAAAGATAGAAATAGAAATAATATATGGAAATAGTAAATAGTCTGCTTTCATTAGATGTGGAGCTAGTGTGGCTAAGAAGGATAAAGAGAGGCTATCAGTGCTGGCCAGAATGGTGCATTTACTAGATATGCTACTGCTGAATGTCCAAGCTACCCCTAAAATTAGGCAGGGGGGTTAACCATGACTGGATCCAGCAGAATGACAGCTGACACAACTTCATCACTCTTGCTTGTGTGACTCTTGAGAGACCTATTCTGTTTGGAGTTGTGCTGCCCTTCAAGCCATAAACCGTGTGCATATTTAAAGCTTACTTTAACAGAAGTTAATTTAAATAAAGGAGGCAGATAGCTGCTAATTCCTCTGTAAGGAGTGGGTAACTGCTGAATAATATCGAAGTCATTTCCCAGCTCCTCTGGTTTTGGTGTAGCTGTGATGACCTTTGTACACAATGGAATATTACGATGGAATTTGGTCCCTTCTTTGCCTGACACAACAGACTCCTCAGGACAATAATTTTCAAACTCTTACCTGAGCTTTCTTAGGATGCAACGAACTTGACTAAAACCATCTCCAAAAAAGCTAGTACTGTTCTCTTGTCCGTAATATTCAAGAAGAATAAACTTTAACAGGTCCATCAAACATGCACTTCTTTGTCTACTGTCACTTAAGTTCAAACCATGAAACATAAAGCATCTTTGAAAAATACCCATTTTCTTCTAATATTTCTGGAAAACAGTTTCTAGCACATGATCAATATGTAGGAGTTTTTAATTGATAAGTCTTTGTCTCTAAATTACTCAAAAAATGGTTTAAGCCTGTAGAACTCAACTATAAACACCACATAAAAGATCAGGGGAAAGAGGCAGACAAAGAGACATATTTTCATCCTGAAAAATAGCTCTTACTCTTGTACAAAGTAAGCACTACACAGAGAACCAAAGAGTGCCTGCTTAAGAACACCCTTTTTTTTTACCACTGGAATGATTGACTTCAACAAAATTATTTGGACTTGGTCTCAGTGGTTTCATAGTTCCTCAGTGTTGAGTTGGAAGCTGACTGAAGCACACAGAAAAGTGTTTATTAAGCAGTAATTAAGCCTAACTGGGGAACAGCTTTAATATGGCTGATTCCTCAGGCAAACCACCAAGAAGCTTTATGCTGGTTTTATGTAACACCTACATTGAGGAATCATCAGTTTAAATAGGGGCTATTATTAACCTTAACTAGTAAGACCTTGAGCTCAGCTGACAATTGCGATCAGAGTATGTCTGAGTGCAACCATAGTCAGGCCATATTTGATATAGATTCACCTTTCTGCTTCCTTTTTATCCAATATCCTGACTCTGACACTGGCCAGTGCAGGATGCTTAGAGGAAGAGGCAAATAACCTAACAAAAAACTGTGTAGACAATGGGTTTATGGTACACACAGCTCTGGCACCACCAGTGTTCTTCCTCCTCAAAGCATGCACGATTTCTTGACAGAGCCCAGTTTCTAAACCTTTAAACACATTCTTTTCTATTGTTTGCTTGAGATGTGGGACAACTGCAGGGGTGTTAAGCTGGACCAACAAGGACATAGGCATAAGTCAGATTCTGCTTACCTTTGGAAATACAAGGATAAGAAGCAGCAGCAGAGAGACAGGATAGACAACTTGAGATGGCAATATATTTAACTATATTAGTAGAATTTGCGAGAACATTTCTGTCCATATCTTAAGACACACATGATATGATTCAACAGAGCTTTTTGAAATACTTTTTTCTTTTTATTTAGTAGAATAAATCCAGGGAACAAGCCCAAACCAGTCAAACATACAATTGCTATCAAATTCAACTTTTGGGCTCAGGTCAAGGTCATCTGAATTTTTCTTCATCTGCTTTTCAGAGGTTTCTTTGAAGTCCAGCTAGCCCACTATATCACAAACGGTCTTCCCATCTCACATCCAAATGGAACATCCTTTGTAATCTAGATTTTGCTATGTCTTTGGGAGCCTTCCCTACTTTATAAACCTCTGGCCCAATAGCTAGATTCATTATCCTTGGGAATTTGCCATGCAACAGACCCTTGCCTCCTACAGACATTTGGAACACACTGGTTCTATATCGTTTCAAAAAGATACATTAAAATGTATCAAAGATGCACATATCAAAATACAGTCATTATGATTAATCACTCTAGATGTCCCTTCAGGGCAATTAGATCAGGAGGACTACTGCACAAACATATTCAGAATGATTCCAATACCAGGGACAGGACAGTAAGCTACTTGCAATCCTGGCATATATAAATACTATAAATCAAGTAGGCACACACTGGAAGTCTTTTCAACAAAGACAGAGCTGCATAAAGACATTCCTTGTAGAATCACTGCTCATACAGAAATCAGAATTCCCTTGTGAATTCTTAAGGTGTTAAATTTTTTCATTTTACAGTTTATCTCAGTTGTTAGAGTTAATAATTATATCACAATTCCTTGAGCTGATTTTAACACAAAGATGTCTTTCCTGTTAGGCAGAGCCCCAAAACACTATATATATATACACACACACACACACACACATATATATATATATATATATATATATATATATACACACACACACATATATATTCTTAGAATGTACAAGTCTTTGCTCCCAAGACTGAATAATTTTTGCTATATATACATACAACCAAAACCCCTCCAACTGTCCTGAGATAACAACATATATGGCTTACAGAGAATCAAGTTTATGAATAAAAAAGGATTGGGCTGGCTGACTCCCAGGATTATTAACTAAAATATGGTTGCTTATCTTGAACTGTAAAGTAGCAGTGTATCCCACCATGGTCCATTTCCAGAAGCTATAAACATTTTTCCTACTAGATTTGCAGTACAGTTTTCAGGCATCTATTGATAGTTGAAATTCAAAATATCATTAGTTTTCCAGTTAATGTGTTCAATCTCTTCCACATGAAGAGTACTTAAGTAAAATAAAATCAGTGGAATGACCCACTACTGGTCAAGATCTCAGATGAATGTCATTTACAGCTAATATTCTGGCAGTAAAACTGGACTGCAATTATTAAGATCTCTAGTTAGGAACAACAAATACTTTGAATCTTGTATGCCGTTATCATTTTCGGGCTTTTATATTCAGGAAAAAAACATGTGGCAATCTGCCAGATCTATCCAAGTCGTATGTATATTAACTCTGAAAATTGGAGTCACTATATCCCTAACTGTAATCTATTCATCTATCTAGAATTGCAAATACACATACCAAAGCAAAATGGTAATACTTTCTACTTACAGACAAAAATTCTCCTGTCTATATTCATGGAGTGGGACAGAGCTTGGCAGAACAATTTTTCATTTTATTTTGCTTCAAAGTACTTCTTTAGTTGTGCAGACAGCTTTACAAAGATTCATCCATAGGTTTTTCCATCTCTCCAATGACATTTTGTCTTGATTTATGGAGAAATTAAATATCTTCCTAAGGAGTATATACAGGGTCAACCACAAACTTTGAAAGCAGATCTTGCAGCTCTTTTGGCTAGTAATGAGGGCTAAAGTCAATACCTGGTGAGTGTTGATGAGAAAATGCTCTGCTGATATGATCCATTCTTCCTCCTTAGTCCACCTGGGTGTACCTAAATTTTCTAAATGTAGAACACAGGATTTCATGGGAGAATTGTACTCCACTCACAACTGCTAATTCATTGAATCATGGAATGATTTATTTTCACCTAATACTTATTTTAAAAGATAAGATGATAAGAAAAGGTATCAGCATTTCCCAGTGGGCAACTCTGCAACATTGCACAAGATTTTAGCAGGGTAGTATCGAAGTTGAGTTAATGGGCTGAGGATGCCAGATCCTTAGATAGGAAGGAGGTCTGTGCATCCTAGGAGACCACACACAAAGCCTGCATAAGTGTGTACAGGAAAATGACATTGCTAATGAATCCTGCAGACAGGAGGAATTTTTAGACTGCAATATGAAACAATTAATGGAGAAGGCAGTTCTGAAAATACACTAAAGAATAACCTCATAAAATGGAGTCTTGCAGTGTCTAACTGTCTCTAATGATAGCTGAGACTTAGAATGTGTTACTGCCTTCAGGAATCACCACCTCCCCTGGATCAAAGGACTAGTTTTAGCTCTGTGATAATTGCAGGATATTTTCTCACTCCAGAGTGAAGGTGATTATCTCCAAACACAGAATAAGTTGACTAACCCCAGATAAACAATAAGACATTATCTTTCTTTTCCCAGCATTAAAGAGTTTCAAGCTTTAGCAATGTGTGTACATAACTTCCACAGTATTGTAGCTACAAAAATGAATGTCAGGTACCAAAAGAAGGGGGAATAAGAAATGGATTGTTGAAAGATAATTAGATAATTATTACCTAAATATCTAGAAAAGTATATTACATTTGCCTTGTAAAAATGCTATTACAGATTGGCTTTTTCTCACACAAATTTTTGTTATTTCTCTTTTGTTTCTCTGACTTGCTCTGCATCATTGGGTAATACTTGCACCCCACACCCTTCAACACATTAAGAATACCAACTCAGAGGGTGGTTGACCAAATTAATTTAAGATTTTTTTCACACATTTTCAAGCCAAAGGGGGAATGTGCACTTTGAGGTTTAATATGTTTAAAATACCCCTGTAATCCTGGAATACATTTCCAGGATTCCTCAGCATAGTACAGACGATACATCCATCCTTAAAAGGAGAATGAAGTTAAAGAATGAATAAATATAAAAAATTACTAAACAAACAAATCTAAGCATTCAAAGGCACCCTGGGTTGGTCCAAGTCATTATTTCATCATCGGATAGAGAGGCTTCTTGAAGGAATAGGGCATCTCTGATCTTTATTTAAAATGAGTCAGAGGCAGGGGAAAATTTGACATCGCTTTATAATTCCTGATTGTACTTGTTTTAGAAACCATCACTTCCTTTTGTCCTCTCTAAATTTGAACTAATACCTGGCAAACAGGCAGCTGTTCAAAAAACAGTGATCCACATTAATAATGAAGACATTTGAATCCTAGACATACAGTTTTATAGGAAATATACTGTTATCCACTTTCCCCATACTACATGTTCAGAAGCCCATGTCTGCAGTACCTTGAAAAGGAAGCAAAGATTTTTCTATGTAATTACTGTATGTCCTCTCTTACTTGAGATCATGGCATTCAGTGCACTCAGCAGAAGCCAGTCACTATTTCAAGACCTCTTCTGCAAACAACTGGACATCAGCTTTAAGGGTTACATTGCAAATGCCTCACACCAATAACTGGACAGCACACTTGCCAACATCTACCTGAGGAGTTTCTGGCTTGAAACAACAAAAATCAGCTTTTAGATTGTTTTTATAATTACAGGGGTTCCCATATTAAAGTGGACTAGTGCTAAAATTATCAGACTATCTGATGAAACGTTCTGGAAGTTGGAAGCTTGTTGTGACCATCCTTTTTAGAGGCCAGTAGACCCTAGGAAATAGTGTTCAGAATATTTCCTTGGAGGAATGAGACCTAGGCAAGAAAAGTCTCCTGTGGTTAGGGTGAAGAGGTAGTGTTTTTCCCATTATCCCTTTTTGTACATGTAAATATACCCCAGTTCTACTTCCCCTGTTGGCTCATTAGCATCCCCACCCCTTTCTCTCCTTATATGTATTTTCCTTAGAATGTTCTCCCTTCCCCGATTACCCATTGGCCCCATTTTGCCACTGTGCCCTGCCCCCTGCTCCTCCATTTGCTGTAACCCTTTGCCCCTCCTTTGTACCACCCCTAAACCCTTCACCCATTGGACCTTGTTGCTTGATCCTCCCTCCCTTGTGCCTGTATTTAATGCCTGGACCCTCCAATGTTCTTTGGTTTTGTCCCTGGACCCCTTTGAGTGTGGGAGCAAATAAAGCCCCTTGGAATTCTACAAGGAGATCCTTCCCACTCCTCTGTCACCAACCATCAAGCGAGCTCCCTACGAGCTCCCTAGTGTGAGTGCTGTGAGTGTGGGTGCCTGTGCCACCAAGCAGCTTCCTTAAGGAGACACTTTCAGAAGGTTGCAGCACCGCTACCCCTTGCCCAGCTGCTATCCGACTAGTAGCGGTATGCAACAATCCTCCATCTTTCCAACAATGCAATTTTCCTGCAATCAGTATTTTGCTTCATAAGTTCTGTGTACCAACACACTGTGAACACTTTATCGTCTCATTTTATCTCATTTTATCCACTCAGCAACTATTCCACATTTCAGAAATAGCTCAGAGAGTCTCTTGAAGAGTCTAATCTGATGCATGGGGCTTCACCTATGAATGACACTGTAAATGCAGGCAAGAAGGGTTCCAGGTGTAAGATTTTGGGAAAACAGTAATGTTCCGCAATAGGTGTGAGCACATGCTGATGGCACAGTTGCACAGATAGAACCATTTTCCCAGTTTAAATCATGATACTTCAATCACCTTTGATGGAATTATGTTAATCTATCAGTAGAAAGCAAAAATGTTTCATTTTAGTACAAAAGCATCACTATCTTTTATTTGTCTTGGAGACTGCAAGTGTAACTGAGCACATTAAAGGGATGATTGTGACCAAGCAAATCAACAATCAGTATTGAAAATGCATTTTTTACAGTAATTATTGCCAGAGCATTAACGACTTAATTTCTCATTTTCCCCTCACCATGTTAAGTCATTAAGTTCTCAGTTCACTTGAATAAGATAATTGTATTTGGAAAAATTTTGTTTGATGCTTCATCTCGATGCACAGAAGCGGCTTCTCATTTTGTGGTTTTGCCAATTAAATATAATGCCAATACTGATAACACTAATGAGGGAACAGGTTTAACTCTTACTTCAAGTTGAGGCTCAAAACTATTTGAATACCTGTGGGTTTTTTCAGCATTGCAGAGGTGGAAATTGATGCAGAAGTTAACCAAGGCTAGAAAAATTAATCCAAATGACCTTCTCAGAGGGTGGTTTCCATGCCAACCTTCAACTTTTATTACAGGACAGTTTGGCTGCATAACTGCTAAAAAGTTATGAGATCTAATTTTTTATAATACCAAAGTAGTTTTTCTCATATTGTAAAATTGCTGACCCATTATTGAGTATATTTTCAGCAATAAGGCTACTCTTGGATAATGCCTCAGCAATTTCAGCTTCAGAAAGATTTGCAATAGAAACTATTTCACAATATGAGCTATAACAAGCATCATTATTCCCTCTAAAGCTGCATCTTAACTAGTTTTGTTGTGGCCAGTAGGGGTTAGGTATCATTAGGTCCTGTAAGCAAGGAGATTTAGAAAGAAGAAGAGGAACTACCTATGACTTTATGTCCCAAATCCACAAAGGTTATGTAGTACCCATCCCTCAGTGTAGTTGCTGGGAATTAGAAGGCTAAATTATTTTGAGTCAGATGTACTTAAATATAAATTTAGATCAAAAGTCTAATGTAATCCTCAAGGTCTCTACATTTATGTTAGTCTAAAAAGTACCCATCTGGAGAAAGAATTCAAAACCAGATGTGTCTTACTAGTTTATTGTCAAGAAATAACAGATTCTGTAGTGGCTGTCCCTTGATATTTCTTGCTAAAGGTAGTGTGAATTGTCTGTGTATGTAGAGCAGAGGACATGAAGAAGGACACGAAGTTTTCCACACCAGAGCAGAGTAAACAAACCTTTAGGTCACTGGGCTTTAATTGTAGTCAGATAGTAGGAGATAATTTGGTTTGAGAACCAAAGTGCAAAAAAGAAGTTTCCAGTGTATCAGAAACTCCTAAATTCTGTGAGGTATTTGGTGAGGAAAAATACAATATTACTGCTAGGACTTTGTCACTCTTCTGATCGTAACTGTCTTTGGACAATTTATCAATTTCATGTTTTCTCTGTCAGCACAGTTTTTGAATGAGAGGTGCTTGTTCAAAAACCGTGAAACTTTTTCAGGAATAAATATACTAACATGGAAGAAATTTCTGCTGACAATGAGAAAGGCAGCTCTACCAGACCTGATAAGAAGCTAGCCTAGGATTTGATGCACTCATCCAATAGAGAGCAAGGTATGCTTTGATATTTCAAAACATTTCTGAAGCAGAGGCACTTCTGAAGTACTTCGTCTCTGGTTAGAAATCATGAAAAACATATGTAAAATGGACTCTTTCTTATAGCACAGTAAGATTTTCTTTGCACTTAAAGTGATGAAATTATTTAAGCCTGAAATGTATTATTCTTTTTGGTTTTTTCTCTTCATACCCTCAGTATCACATTCTCAACCCATCAGTATCTGATCATCATTGCCACAAGCCTCTCATTTTGTCCCAAGATGCACTTCTTGGAATGTCATGCTATTTTTCTCCAGGTCACATGTTCCTTTTCAAATTTAAATCCTGTGTTAAAATTCCTTTTTCTCTATAATCTGACCTCTCATTCCTGTCCTGATATGCTCTCCCCTTTTATTGAGACAACTCTGTTCTCAGAATTACTTAATTGATTATTTACTGTTGTGGAAGCACTGAAGGTTTGCGATTAATTGATCACACCATATTGGCAAGTTCCCTTGTGTCACACATGACCAGGATTTCTGCTTTCATCATTAAATAGATGATAAATAAAACCTGAACAACTCAGTGCTTCTGCTTAATTTCTTCTCAGATGTTATTTCAAATAATCTGTTTCACATGCGTCAGACAACATTCCAAGAAATACATGACAGTCTTCAGCCTCGTTCCTCCATGACAGTCATCTATTGTACATTGATGCTATAAAAAGCTATCAGCAATTTAAAGAGCCCTATGACAACAGTGTGGAAATCCTATAATAAAAATAAAAAGGATTCTTCCAAAATAAATGGTGCTTGAAGCACTCGGCATCTTGCCTGTGTGAGCCATTCATGGTTGGTGCTCCTTGCCCCAAAAAACTGGCGTGCCCCTGTGTGTGCCGGCATCGTGCCATCCTAGCAGATGGGCTCAAGTATAGGCAGCCAAGAGACCATCTATGAACATCAAATGTGTTTTCTGAGATCATAGCTCACAGCCAAGAATATTTCAATGGTTAGCTGTTTTGTCAGTGTAGGCAAGGAGAAAAGCGAGCCAAGGAGAGGTAAGCTCCCTCAAAAAGTCATCACCCATTTTGAAAAAGGCAAAACTTACAGTTCACAGTAGTCAAAGTGAGTCTCTCCCTTAAGTTTCTTGTAATCAGATACAAAATTTGCAAGGAGTTGAACAGGAGTCTCACTTTAACAAACATTGGAATTCAGAAAATTTTCTGCTAAATTGCAATAGGACACTCCAAGACACTTAACTCAGAGGTCATCAGCTTAGAGGACACCTAATTGAACATCAACACCCTCTTTAGTTAAAACACAACCAACACTGCACTACCAAGCCTTTGGAGGAGAAGTCACAAATTTGCAGTACTTTCAACTGTATTTATTTTTACAAGCCTGTGTTACAGAAATCCACAGTTCAATGCAGTTGTTGCCCCACTAGAATTGCAGCAAGTTACTGAGGAGCTCTGCTTTTCTCATGTGGGGAAGACTTTGAATCAGGAAAAGAGGAAAGTGATATGGTCTGAGCATCACACTAAACAAGGTAAATCTTGTCTTCGTGATTTAAAGCACTTTGCTGAATTAGTATCTGAATATATATGATCAGTGTCATTGTTCACAGGAGTATTGTAAAGATGTAAAAGGACAGAATGTATACTGAATGCATTCTGGGTGGGAAAGAGGAACAAGAAGTATGACACGAGTTTTACTTCAGTGATGACATTTGCTGATTTACGCTGGACTGTAGCAGACAAACCTCTGAGGTGGAATGTGTACTGGGCACCCAATCCTGAAATCCTCATTTTGTGTTCTTTTAGGTAATGCATAGCTATTGCAGGAAACTTTATTGTTCTTTTGAACATGGCTCCTGGTATGGCATGTGTATTGCTCTCAGGATGCTATTTGAGCATGCATGGAAAGAATTAACAAAAAACCCTACCAGGCTAGTCATCACATCTTTGACAATTAAATTAAATACAGAATTTAGCTGAAATATCTCAAACATATAAACAGGTTTATATACAATATTATTTTCTTTTGTTGTTTAAAATTTATTTAAAATGTACTGTAAGTGCATTTTGTTTGCATTTTGTAATCAAGCTCCAAATGACTTCAAAGAAAATTGAAGAGTACAGACTATCCCACATTCCTACAGCATACCAACAGAAAAGCAATCATGCTGTAGTGGTTGAATATGCTCACTCTTTGATCAATTGATCAGATATTAGGCCCATTCTATTACATACGCACATCACAACTAGGACTTGCAGTCTGCATTATTTACGTTCATGATATTACAAAATAAAATCACCTATCATCAAAATTTCCTATTTGTTTTAACCACAGTTCCTTCTCATAGCAATAGCAATCAGTTTGGAATAATAACACTGTCCTGGTTTCAAGTGGGATACAGTTAATTATCTTCCTAGTAGCTGGTACAGTTCTGTGTTTCAGATTTAGGATTAGAATAATGTTGATAACTCAACAATGTTGCTTCTGAACAGTGCTTATTCTAAGTCAAGGAACTTTCAGATTCTCACCCCAACCTACCAGTGAGGAGGCTGGAGAGGCACAAAAAGCCGTGTGGGGACACAGCCAGAACAGCTGACCCCAACTGGCCAAAGGGACAGCCCATAACATATGGTGTCATGGTCAGTTTGTAAACCAGGGGTAAACCTTCCTGGGGGCAGATGGTCAAGAGCTGCTTCATCATCAGTCAGCAGGTGGTGAGTAACTGCATTGTGCATCACTTGCTTTGTATATTTTTAATATTATTATTATTGCTATAATTATTGTTGTTGTTATAACTGTTTTCCTTTTCTGCCTATTAAACTGCCTTTATCTCAACACATGGTGTGTTTGGGGTTTTTTTCTTCCACTTTTCTCCCCTACTCCACCTGGGGGAGTGAGTCAGCAGCTGTGTGGTGTTTAGCTACCTGCTGGGATAAACCACAGCAAGTATGTTGCTAATTCATCCTTTTGCACCACTTTCTAAGTTTTCAGAGATCTGGATGTGGCTTGTGACTCAACCTCTTCCTTGGCTCCACACCCATGATCACCCCAAATGCCTATGTTCCAATGAAACACTGCAAATGACTAACAGCAGCAGAAGACTTACAAGAAAACAATTTTCTTGTGGAGGACTTCCTAAGTAGAAAATCATATTTCCTCTATTTTTCGAAGAAAATTTAAATGGAGCATCTCAACCAAATCAAACCATTACATTTGGGCATTTTATGATAAATATTAACAAAGTTGTATTTATAGTATTTTGTGATTTGTACTACATTTTGCATTCACCTGTCAGTCTGCCACTAGCAGTATTCTTTAGGGACCTGAATTAGTACTGAAATCATCACTGTTTAATGCCTTCCTTAATGACCTGGATGAAGGGAGAGATTGCTAAATTTGTGTTTGATACCAAAATGGGGAGAGCAACATGACTGGGCTGCTACTGCTAAGGACCTGGACAGCATGGAGAAATGGAATGGAATGGAACCTTATGAAATGGAAACCTTATGCTGTTCAAACGGAGAAAAGTGAAAAAATCTTGCATCCAGGAAGGAATATGCTGGTGCAACATTATAGGCTGGGATCCAGCCTTCTTGCAAGGAACTCCACAGAGCTTATCTGCATAGGGATCCTGGTGGATACCAAGCTGAATGTGGGCCAGCAGTGCGCTATCATGCAGAGCAAGTCAATAGCCTGTAAGAAATCCAGGTGAGTGATCCTCTATTCATTATCTGGGTATCTGAAGCAGTGTGCTCATCTCCAGACTTCCCAGTACAATAAAAACTGTGGTAATACTGCAGCAAGAGCAGCCATCACTCCTCACCACAGAACTAGGAAGGAGTCTGGAGAACAGAACGTACAGGGTCTAGCTAAGACTGATGTGCTTGCTCAGCCTGGAGAGAAGGCAGCTCACGAAATCATGATGAATTCCAATTGCATACTAGGAAATATTTTTTTTTTTTTTTTTCATAAAAATGGTCAAATATCAGACTCCTGGAGGCATTCCAGCCCAATTGGACACAGTCCCTGATAACCTCATCTAATTCAACCTCCTTTGGACAGGAGATTGGACTAGATGTCCTCCAGAGCTTCCTTTCCAACCTAAAATATTCTGTGATTTTTGATAAAATTCTCCAGTTTACAGCAGCTACCTTCTTTTCCTGGGTACTGATTCCATACTTAAATTTAGGACTGGTGACACATACCATGTAAACCTTTTGAAGACAAAGTAGAGCAGAGGCAAGTGCAGTTTAACAGAAATTAACACTGGTAGAAATAAAAGCTGCACTATTCCAGATCTATACTCAAACTGTATTTCAATAACTACTTTGAAAAGCAGAGAAATAAGCAGATATGGTACTTTATTCACTAAATACCTTACAACTACTATTTAAAAAAAAAAAAAAAAAACAAACAGACCTCTGATTCAGTAACTCCTTTGATGGCAGTATCAAGAGTGAAAGGTTTAAGAAAATTTTAAAAGGACAGGAAAAGACCAAAAAGCTCCAAGTAAATGTTCAAAAGAGAAACAAGGTTCTCCAGTTTTGACAACTGATCTTAAAAAATTCATATTTTTGTTCTTGATGTTTAACTGAAAATGGAGAATAAAGCATCAAGAACTAAATTAGCTTGGGTGGGTTTTTTCTTGCTTTTCAGATATTTTATTACATGAACATGGGTTTGACCTTTTAATCGGGTGTAAGATTTGTCTAATATCTTGTCTTCTATATCAGCAGCAGATACATCAGCAAAAATTAAACTTTTAAGGCAGTGGTAGAATAAGACACCTTTCATGTTAGGATATTCACCTAGTACATATTCCTTGTAACTGACCTTAGCCTTGTAGCCTGAAATGTTAATTATTTTAGCTGTACTGTTAATTAGAATAACTCCGTATGTTATTGCAACCCTAGTACACCCCTTCTTCTATACTGGAGATGTGTAATTTCCTGTGGCAATGAGTTCTTCAGGCTAATTGTACATCTTGTAGATAATTATAATTGTAGATAATTTTATATTTTATCAGTTTTGACTGCTCTCCATTTTAATTTTGTTAGATGCCCTCTTATTCAAATATTTGAGACAGTCAGAGGAACAGCGTTTAAATTTACTTAAACAAGCCTATGCTCATTCTCATAAATTTTGCAAACTCTCTTTTGTTCTCCCATTTTGCACAAGATGTTCGCACAATATCTGCCTGATTCATCCCAGGCAATAATAGATGAACTTCATCATCCTGTGGTTCACCTTCTCAGTCAATCAGATATAATTCAGCTCTAGTTCAGAAGTTATGGTCTTTTGCATAACCTGACCTAACATGTCTTGCCATCTAATTAGCAAAATCTGCAATGAATAGGCAGACAAGCCCAAACTGGTATGAAGTCTTAGAAACAACAGAACAAAATTAAATTAGATTGAGTCCATGCACATTTATAACACCAGTCCAAGTTCAGAGTCAGGGTATAACAAGCCCTCCCTTATAAACTCCTCAATATCAAATCCTGTATTCAAATTAAGTTAATCAATATTATTGATTACATAATAATCAATATAGACATCTATTAGAAACAACTCACACCTGTTGAACAATTCAGTTTACCAGAGAAGCCCTGAAACTGTGTAACAAATTTTCCTCCCAAATTATTTCTTTTACTATTTAGCAAAGCAAAATACTTGTATTAGCAAATACAAGTATTTTGCTTTGCTAAATATTGAGTGGCAAGCATTATTTTTTTTTTAATGAATGATATCCATATTTGGTCACTTGAAATTCTGTATTTAGAAATATTGCTGCTGAATATCTTTGGACCTGTTAGAGAGACTCCATACCCTTCATCACTCAGGAAATTCTTTCCAAGCAGCATGTCAAAGTTGTTGCTCTGGGTCATGATGTTGCAATTAAGAAGTGAAAAAACATGGATTACACTCATATCTCCATTTGATTAGCAATTGTCCTCACCACTTTAGAACACTGTTTCTTTTAAACTAATATATTTGTATACACTTAAAATAAAAATATTATATAAATATATCAATTATATGTTTATATGCTAAAACCAACTAAGATAAAGGTGATAATGACAAAATTTTGGAACTGACAGCTTCAGAACTCCAGATTATATGAGCCTTAGTATGAGCTTCCTCCTATAGTTATTATAGCATTTATCTGAAGACCATGGAAGCACAAATTCTTTGTTCATTGTAGAGCAGCATTTCCATAGGCCATTCTAAAGCAGGTCAATGCTTTGCAGAAAGTCTGTGTTAACTCAATTTTCAACAAGATCTTTTCTTAAAAATATGCTCAAAAGAAAAACTATATCAATAAATGTGGAAAGCTGTATAAGTGGATCACTTATATTGACTCCTTTGTATTACCATGGCAGAGTTTTTGATAAACTAAAGAGCAGCCATGTTACCATTACAATCAGTAGATAATTATTTACCCTATTTGAGCAGAAAAGCCTGACACTGCACTGAGCACAGCTAAACTACCTGACCAATGAATACAAAAGGCAGAATGAGACATACAGTCACTGTGTGTGCTAGAGGTTGAGAAACTGGGTGATTAGTGTAGTTTATTTCCCCACAGTCTGACTGAAGGCTAGATATATCATGCAGGAACAGAGGGGAGAATATTACTTCTCCTGATTTAGGACAATTTTTGTTACAATCCAGCCTGCAGAGAGGACCAGTCTGTGAAAAATAGATGTCTTTCATCCTATTTTGCTAGTAATTTTTGCTAGTAATTTTTTAAGACTAATACATCACAAATAAGACAAGATTTTTTTTATACTTTCTAGAAGGCCATAAACTGAAAGGTTAAATCATTTGAATGATTTAGCCAAGAAAAGAAGTGCTAGAGAGGAGTCAAGAATTAAGGACTGCATTTGTCAGTGTGGAACAAACAAGTGAAACACCAGTGGGCTGTTTAGCCAATTGTTCCCCTGGGCCACAATCTCTGGGAAGAAGGGTCCTCTGGCTTTTCATTCCACCAAGTTCCTGTGGGAGAGGAATTGCTGTCTTGCAGAAGGGCAGCTGCTCCCAGGTCCCAGTCCCCACATTTCATGGATTGCATTTACACCACATGGTGGAATGGCCAATTCCCAGTGGTTACCACACACCATGCATTTCCTGTTATTTGAAAGTTTTCCAGAGTAATTTGATTTTTCCATCAGTTGATTCATCCTTGTCTTGAGGACCGTAGCAGCCAAAGATTACAATGGAGATAACAGCATTATTTGCAAGGACTGAAGAAGGGAATCTCTGCTCTTCCCAGAAGGAAAGTAAAACTTGTTTAAGCTATTAAATGAAGATATGAAAGTTCCTGGGATGCCATCATGGCTCTGCAGATACCATTTTGAACTAGTTCATTTATAAACAGAATATCCACCAGGGCTTTCCATTGACCTGGAAAGGCCATGGGATGCAGAGCAGTGAAGGAAAAACCTCCTGGGGCTCTCACAGATGCCTGTAACAGCAGCAAATCAGCCTTCCACATTCACCGGCTTAAGTTAACCTCTCTCTGGTGCATGTTGTGGTGGGTCAGCTGCACACCCATGACTGATTATCCCATTTCAGCTGGGGAAGGGTGTCCTTTCAAACTTCTCTATTGTTAATTTGATTATGCTCTTGCATTTTTCCTGTATTCAACAAAATCACATTAGAACACATCCAAGGAAAAAGTCTGATTTTGTCAGTGGTAAGAGTTGAGCACTGAGATTCAGTTTTTAAGGCAATAAATTCTTTAATGTTGTTAATACAAACTGGAATTACACATGTTAAGGTAATTAAATCTCATGCTTCCAGGAAAAAAATATCTCTGTCCTACTGGTAGTCCTGGATGTATGATTTATTGAACAGATGTATCTGTATCAAACACTGCTGAGCACAGAGCAGTGGCTTGATGAATCTATTATGTCCCCTGAAGGGGAAATCACCACTCTTTTGGTTTGTGCTACTCACAAGCTACATTAGCATAACAGATCAGACAGAGCAGAAGGCAACTACTGCTTTGGGAATAGAAGGCCAGGATCACATCCAAACTACAAGGCTTATTAGTGGAACAAGCAAACATCAAATCAGCATCTGCCAGGCCTGATGGGATTCACCATGGGATACAAAACTGGGAGTCAACATATTCCTTGGCATAGATCAAAAACTCATTAAAATCAGAGATGTCACCAAAAGACCAGAGGAAATCTAAGTGTGGTGCCAGTGTTAAAGTATGAAGAGATGAGAGTAATAGACCAGAAAATTTGGCTTCTGTAGCTGCAAACATGTTGGAATGAATCTTTCAGTAGTGATAAGGTGGTTATTAAAACAAATCCAAAGGGGCAAAATGATACAGAGGCAACAGCTCAATTTTTGCCATGTCAATAACAAAGGAGCAGCTATGACCCTCTCTTTTCAATTTTCTCCATCGAGTTGGCTGTAGACACTGACTTTACATTGGTCTTTGCCATAAATAACAGAGAAGAACTCAGGAACAATGATCTCCAGAAGAGAGAAGACATGATAATAGAAAAGCAACATATTTTGGAGGGATTAACTTAAATAATAACATGTATGTTTCACATATACATAGATATGTAACATATATGTATGTAAATACTAAATAATATGTATTATTTATCACAGAAAATATCAGATTACAGTATCTAAACAGCTGGAGGACACAGATGGAATTCAGCATGGCAAGCAAGAGACATGGACAGAGCTGACAAATAAAACTACAAAGCAATAAAAGACCTTCTTTAGCTTTTTCTTTCTTACTTATACTTTTCTACGCATTAGAAAGCAAAACTGGAACCTACAATATCAATGAGTGCACTTCTCTCTTACAGTAAATATTGCTCTTGAACTTTCAGTATTTTCTGTATCACAATGGATAGAATTATCAGGGGGCCAGTGAATCAACCGGTATTCATTTATGTCCTCCATTTCTTCTGACAATTATTATTAAAGGGGAGACACTGGAAAATATATATATGCACTGAGACCTGATTGTGAATGGAATGAGCAAGTTTTACTACATTACACGGGTACATTCCTAATAGGAATCCATACTTGAAGAAAAATTAACTGAGCCAGTAAGTGAATCAGCATCAATCTTCTCCTTTCTGTAATATTAATAGAAATTACAAAAGGCTCATGTTAGAAATCACTTTCGGAGACAGAAATAGATATTGCTCTGCTAAAATGGATGTTCCAGGCAAACAGACTATTTTAATCATGGTGTAAACTGCTGCCTCTTTGAAAACCTCAGTGTAAACCTTGAGGGCATCCTTGTCACTACAACATATGGTATATGGTTCTGCATCACCATCTCCTAAAAACACACCATGAGAGGTCCTTTCTGGTTTCAAGCATTCATTTTTTATTATTACTGGAAAAGAACAATGATGCATTATTTTCCTATGTATAATTTTATCCAGCAACTGGATCTAACTGTTTCATAGAAGTTTACACCACACAAAGTAATGCCAAATAAAATGCTAAATAAAAGATGAGAAATTTAACCTACAGATACTAGATAGGTAGAAGCAGAGGGCTTAAGGATGTTTTTGGCAGAGGCAGGTGTAGATGTAAAACCATTTAAAGGAGGAGGCAAGTCAAGGTGCAAGAGGGTTTCTGCTAGAGTTTATTCAGGATATCAAAGGTATTCCCAACTTTTCCTTATATAATACTTGAAGACATTAGGAGAACACAGCTGATTTGTTGTCACAAAAAGCAGGCATCTACCAGCTTCAGAAGCACAGCTCCAAACTGCAGGTATCTCAAGCAAATTTACACAAGGTAACATATGGTAAATGTCTAGGAAACAGAAAAAAGTCAAAATTGCTCATAAGAGAAATTGAATCAGCTTCCCTATCTCTGAATCTGCAGTGATATTTAGAACTGAGACCTTCTTCAACTTACATAATATTTTTTGTGAGGAAAAATCTCTCTGGATGTTTTTCCTCTTCATAATGTCAGAACAGGCAAATGGATTTTCCTTTCTGATTCTGGGGGATTGTGAGCTGGAAGAAAAAGATTTGGAACCACATAAATTTCACATCTACTCTTTAGAAAAACCTTATGCTCCCCAAGCATGAGTCTTCAGATCCTGATCAAGTATCACCCAAGGAAGGCTTTTTGTTTTCCTAGAAGATGCTGTTCAGTCCTTTCTGCTCCTGATGGATCGTTCACGTTTTAGGGTTGTGGGAGATGAACTAACACGAAGATATCTGAAATATTATAATCCTGGGTAACATCTAGGCTAATCTTAGGTAACATCATGCCATTGTAATGATGCATAGGTACTCACCTCTAGTATAGAAATGCTTTTTATTCCTGCTTTATGTTTGTCTTTTTTAATCCCTGAAAATTCCCAGTGATTTGCATCAGTTACTTCTGTAGGAAGGTATTTTTTAATACTCATTGCATTCACTTCAACAGTAAGCCAAGAAGATTTTCTAGAATGTTTTTAAGTTGAAGCTTCCTAGAAAAAAATAGGGCAAGGAGGGAATGGGAACAGAGGAATTCCAGTTACTCAAACCTGTTTTTCTCCTTAGGATAAAACATCATTTCATGACCACTATGCTGGGTGGTCAGCCACTCATTTGACCTGGTCTGAAGGGAGACTACAAATGGACAAAAGGTTGAAATTATTGCCTGGTTGACTAATGTGTTATCTTTATGTGATTATTGCACATTGCTGGATAGCTGAGTTAACACATTACCTGCAAATGAATATTTAATTGCTATGGGATTGTCATTAATGTCTGTAAGTTGAATTGAAGCTTGGAGTTTTTTGCCAGGGTGCTTTTATTGTTTAAATCTAAACAGTCATTGTTGGCACCTGCGAAGGTTTTGAGTTATACTAACCTACTGAATTCAAAACTTTGAACTATTACAAGTCTGCAGCAACCATGAGGGAAAAAATCTTCATCTAGGAAAAACAGAGAACACAAAGACTTGGAGATATTAAGATTGGTATACTTATAAAGGTAATCAAAACAGCAACAGCAGAAGACCTTTTGAAAATTGTGTCTAGTTTTAAACATCATTTAGCAGAACACTGGCATGGCTGGGTAAGAAAAAAAGTATAAATCAAACTCACCTGGAGCAATTTCAAACAGCATGTTTCTTCCCTCACATTTGCAGGCTATTAAAAACATCCATGCTGATTTGGATGGCTTCTACTATCCCAGCCCTTACCCAGTCCATTGCATGTGTCCTGGCAAGGAAGGGAGACAAAAAAGTTTAGCTCAATTTCTTTAAGAAAAGGGGCTCACACGATCACAATACTGTTTTCTATGACTGCTGTGTCCTCCTCTAGTCATATTCCAATGTATTGTTTAAATGTGGCAAAGAGTGTTTAAAATAACTAACTTCGCATAGCTTTTTGACTTTTAAGTGCTCAGATGAAAAGATGTTTCACATCTTTGCAAAACACAAGGGACACACAGGGGAAAACACTACCAAATACCACAACTATGAGTTGCTTCAGACACAACTCACAAAGAGCAAATTCAATGGCAATTAAGCTTCATTAGCTCTGATTCCTACAGAACTGCTTTTTTATTGCTTCTCTTTTTAATAGGTACTTATTTTTACAGATATTTAGGTGTGCTGGATTTCACAATTTAAGCCTGTTGGAGACAGCGTGAGTGTGTCCATTGGCTCCAAAGGTTTTCAGACAAAGCCCTAACACAGTAGGGGACGACAGATTCCAGGAGCCTGAGATGTATCTCTGTGAAATATACAGTTTGTTTCTGCTACTGCTCTCTTATTGTTAACATTACAGAAGATTTATATATCACACTAGCAGTCAATAGAAACGGCAATCAAAAGGTAATGATGTATTTCCTAGGAGCTGGAATGTGGGGCTTTCACACTGTCTGCCTTCAGGGTTTCTAACTTAACAGTTCAGTCTTGCTGAGTTTTATATTCCCCCATTGTTAAAGATCATTGTTGCCCTCTCCAGAGAGAATACTAATAGAAACCCCTCCACGAACTAACCTTTCAAATGGATTTCTTCCTCTTCATAGACCACATGAAAGTTAGACAGCATTTAAAAATAGCGTGAACTTTGCCTTGGAGAAGCTGGCATAGCTCCTGAAGATGATGTGAGAGAACAGCCTCCATAACTTACCCTTGCATGTCCTCCCTTAGTAAGCTTTTGGGATTCAGGCAAGTTAGTTTTTGATACTCCACCTTTTATGTGCTTCCCCCTGGGTATTTAGCATGGACACAAATATTACAACCATCCATAAATCCACTCCTCTACTTCCTACAGCTAGCTCTAAGTTTTGGCTCACTGAGCTCCTGGCATAGGTATTCCACACCCAAACTAAGTGCTTTTACTACTTTTCTTCTAACAGATGGCAATCCATATATTTACTGAAGTCCAAACAGCCCTCTAACATTTTGATACGTTCCATGTTAGGATATATCTTCATGATATCTATCAAAAAGACATGGCCATCAGTTACAAGAAATGAAGCTATAGGCAATCCAAGTCCCTGATCACCAGTTCTCACAGTACCCTATCATCAATGGTGTTATGTTTCCTTTTTTCTGTTATACAGAGTGAAACAAATGAGGGGCTGCTAAGTTTTGTTTCCACTGTTTAAATCCAAGGCACCTAACAGAAGCTAATTTTTACTTTTTCTGCTCATAACTATTGCTGGTCTTCCACTGTGGAAGAGATCATTCAGCTCTCCTTCCACTAATGGCCTCTAAAACTGATGCTACTCAGTCTCCTCAAGATAATGACACTTTTCTACTACTGAAAAGCCTAAACCTGCCTCTATATAATTCAGACTTCTTACCATTTCTCTTGTAACTATGTAGGAACAAAATCATCATCAAAAATCAATGGAGAACACCTATGAAGTCACTAGCAACTATACAGGTGCAAAAATCCTCAAAAAATATTTTTAAACATTCTCCTACGTAAGAGAAGTCAAAATATTATACTGCTTGCACACTTGTCAGTGAGGCTAGGACTGGGTCAGTAATGACTGATGGCAGAACTGAGAAGATGCATTCAAATGCCTGTTACTTGTCAGTGATTCTAGCTCAGGCTAGGCCTGCAGGAAAGTAAAACTCCACTTGTACAAGATTGACATATTTTGCCCTCAGGTATATAGCTGTAGGCTATAGTTCAGCTTTCCTGTGTGGACAAATTACAAAAAGGCAGGAAATGGTCTGGAGAGGTTCCCTAGCCTTGCCCCAAGTTCTATGAGAACCATTTAGACCTGTGCTACCCGTATCTAATAACTTGTCTTGATAAAAATTCCTCAAATTTACTAAATAATATATTCCCTGTGCCTCTTTTGCTAGCTCTTACCTACAAAATTCATGGCATAATTCTTAATAATTCAATATAAAGGAACAAAGACTTCTCACCTGATCAGGGTCTTATGTCAAATAAAATAAGAATGCAGTCATCTGTCAATTTCACCTGTGGGTAACCATCAAGGTTCTGAGTAATCTGTATTCTGACCAAGGCCAGAGGCTGATAAGAGTCTTATACTTTTCAAAACTTGTTTCCCAGGGAAATAAAATAAAACCATTTGGCATGGCTCAGCAAGGACTGTGTTTACACTGCCTGTAAATAGCCAGCAAGGAAGCAAAATCCTGACAGATTACTGTGGAATTCCTTGCAGCACCAGCCAAAATTAAAAAATCACAGAGAACTGAGGTAAGAACACACTTCTGAAGGTCACCTTGTCCAACACCCCCTGTGCAGAGCAAGATCAAGTAGAGCAACTTGTGCAGGGCCATGTCCATTTGGGTTTTGAATATTGCCAGGGTGGGTAAATCCACAATATCTGCTATCAATCTGTTCCTGTCTTCAATCATTTTCTAGTAAAAATGGGTTTTCTTCTTATTTTGGCAACATCCTAGAAATAGGATAAGCAATTGATCTGAATTATTAAAGGGATTGGGTATAAAAATGTCTATAAAAATAAGCTAAAATAAAGGAGTATTTCTACCAGTATATTAGTGGGATAAATCACAGTTAAAGACCAAGTCAGAGCTGCAGGGTGTCAGTAAACTGAGATTTATGTACTATCAAAAGCAAACAGCCTGGAAATCTATACCAAAAATAATGCACTAATACACATGCTGACCCCAAAGAAATCTCCTTCTGTTATGCTCAAAACCTTGCTCATGGGCAAAGATAAACACACCTAAAGGCAAAATTTTATTCTTAATATAAATGAAACCTTAACAGTCTAATTCAAGAATCATTATTACTCTCGATATAATTTACACAGAAAAATAAAGAACACATATTAATTGAGTTAGAAACCTTGGTAATGGCAATATTATTATTTAAACTGTTAACAAACTCTCTTAGATTTTTTTTCTCCTCGAAGTAAAAAAGATACCTCTTCTCCCAGGAAACTAGTAACAGGACAAGAGGACATAGTATAAAGTTGCAGCAGGGAAGGTTCAGGTTGGACATCAGGACAAATTTATTCATGAAGAAGTTGTCAAGCCCTGGAATGGGCTGCCCAGAGAGGTGGTAGAGTCACCATCTCTGGAGGTGTTCAAGAAATGACTGGACATGGCACTCAGTGCCAGGTTCTATTTGATAAGGTGGTGATCAATCAAAGGTTGTACTTGATGATCTCAGAGCTCTTTTCCAATCTAAATGATTCTGTTCTTCTGTGATTCTTTAATTTACATAATTTTGCACTTTTACATATTAGATACTATTTCTTTATACTTTTTCTTATCCCTAAAGTCTGCTTTTCTCACCTGTAGGTCTGAGTTTCATTAACGACTATTATTGAGCTGTTTATAGGATCCGCCTGTTCCCATCTCTAATAATCCCATGCCTGTACTTCTCTGCACCACACAAATTGTCTCCACTTCTCAAGGCTTGTGTTTCTCTACAAAACATCATTGTGTTAAGTCCATAAGTATTTCACTTTACGTCTTACATTTTGTTTCTGCTATCTACCTAAAAGTCGCGGGGATATCATAGAAAGATAAGGAAGTGATGCAATTCAGCCATTTACATGAGGTTAATAAAAGGAATTGATGTCAAGGCTCAATGAAGTGAAACAAAGCTGCAGGCAGCTCAAACAAAGTTCACATAGAGGAAGCCTAATGAACCCCCCTCTGAGACCTTGAAACCTCTGTAGGAATCCTGTGTCTCTAAGTAGCAATGTTGTAATACAGAGCCACACAGGCACACTTGGGAGGGGATGACTGTTCCTGAGGTGCAAGCACATCAGGTTCAGAGCTATAGAAGGTTCTTTTGGACTTCATACTAGGGCAAGTTATCTACTTCTTTATCCTGCCCAAGGTGCCAGTAATGGGGGCTTCTGACATTTCAGCTCTAATACTTTTAAATATCATATTTATTCACACATAATTATCCACAGGTTTGAAATACAGTCCTAAAACACCATCCATTCCCACTTGTATTGTCTACACAGATTATGCTATAATGAGATGCATTTTGAGAAATAACACACTGCATCTGTCTGACCTGTCTGGGCTAAATCTGTCTTGATACAGATATATTTGCTATAGAATAATGAGAGGTAAAATCTGCATTTTTGGGTGTTTTTCCATTAAGATTGAATAACATTTCAATAGATAAGACAAGAAGATCAAAATATTCTCCTGTGACAGTGCAAAATTTAATTGTATGATTATATCAGAGTGCATAATAAAAAGAGTACTGGTCTGCACGAGGACACGCAGCTCCACAAAGCTCAGTGGCATTATACCCCTTGACTTAATTCCACCTTCCTGGAGAAGTGCTAGCAGTGTGCTCTGAGATTAACTGATAAAAAGTAATATAAAATTTCTTGATGATAACATGATCATGGATAGATTTTTTTCTTTGTGATTGGCTCCTCACTGGAAGAACCTCAACTGTTAGGACCAGAGGTGATCTGTAAAAGCTACCCCGCAAAAGAAAAAATCCCACCATAACCAAGCAACCAAAAAAAAACCCCAGAAACAAGTAATACATATTTATTTTTATTTGCAGATCCCTATTCCCTTTGAATATTGTTTAAAGAATGTAAAAGATAGATCTCTTCAGAAGGAGAATATGCAGTTTCAGAATATCGGTGTGTATACCAGACTCTCTAATTAGTTAGCTCTCTGATTTCAGAAATATTTTTATAACGCTATAAGAGAAAAAGTTTCCCCATAATAACACATCAAAATAATAAAATATGATCAAAACATCTTGCAAAGGCATGATTTTCCATCTGAAAATGCTGACTTCTTTCAGTAAAAACATTTAAAAATCATACAGTAATTTTCCTAATTTTCACACTTTGATATAATTAAAAAGTTTTGATTGATATTATTCTGACATTAAAGATTTATTACAGAACATATTATAGAAGTTAAAACAATGTAGATGAGTATAAATTAAATATCTTCTGAAATGATCTGTAAGGAAAAAACAAAACCAAAACAACAGCTCTTAATTTGAGATGAAATAAAATCGTAAAAATCACATAAATTAGTGTGGTACAGAATTTTTATTTTCAAGCTCATACTAAGTGTTCTATTGGTTTGTAAAATGATATTTGAATCTTGGACTTAGAATAGGTAAAGTAAAGCCAAGTGTTCTCATAATAGTATTAGTATTGGTATCAAAGTATACCACTTTCCCCAGATATCTGATTTCCTTGGAAGAATAATTATTCTTTCATAGACATGAAACTCTTTCTCCAGTTATTAACTGCATACTCCAAAGACATTTCAATTTTTTTTTTCAGCCAATATTAATTTAAAAAGACAGATTGGCAGTGATTTTCAGAGACTGACTAAAACCAGCAGCAAGTAATTCTCTGAATAAGAGATGCGAAATGTTTTGGTTTAGATACAAAATTCTCCATTAGAGCTGTTCATTATCTTGGCTTGGTTCAGAGTGAACTTCTAACCTGTGAGTGGAGTTCATAGAATAGGAAAATTTCTCTAGGTTTTTCATATCTATTTTTAAATAAAATTGGTTTTATCAAAAGTTTTGAAATAAAAAAGTTGGTCTTCTAACAAGAAAACTATTTCTGTTACTGCATCCTGAGACAAAAAAATCATTCTGAATCTTACATGCATCATGACCACAATATCAGCTTTTTTGGAAGGTATCTTGTGCTTGAAATTGGCAATGGTGCTGTCTATGTACTAAGAATGGGATTTTCAAAGGTTACTCACTTGCCTAAATCCCACTGAAATCAAAAGGGCCTATAGATTCCAAGTATGTATTTTCAAGCACTTCCCTGCACTATAGAATGGCATTCAGTCCATCTGACCTCACCCATTCTGAGAAGTAGATATATCTCTTGTATTCAGTGCAACCAGTGGATCAGTAGGCCTCCTAACTCAGGTGTTTAAGATTCACTGATGTAAAAGTTTAGACAACTTGCAGTTTTATGGGAAATTGGCTCAGAGCTGAATATCCACACTTTCAAATGAAAAACCTGTAAGCAAGCTTAAGCTGTGGGCAAGTAAAAGTACATTCTGATCAGTTGTTTTAAACCACAATGAACTTTATTAAATTTGAAATTATTATAGCTGCTATCTCCATTATGATATTTGAGTACGGTATAACAGCACTTTTGCATTTAAAAAAGGTGCTTTTTCACAGACACTGAAGGACTAAAGGAGACACATGTGCACATTGACCTGAGAATAGAGGTCCAAGTCCATTGTCAATAGCAAAATAAGGGGTCAAAATGACATCTTTGATGACCATATTTATTATACCTATATTGCTATGAAAGATGTATTTAGAATAATTCACATGGAATAAAAGCATAGAGCATAATAAAAATTACAACTTAAGTGCTATAAATGGTGGAATTACTGACATAGCTAAAAATATTAATATGGAAAATTGCCTCTCTATAGGAATAAACCACAAAAATATGAAGAGTTTTTCTTTATAAAAGGTATTTATACTTGTTCTGTGTTCAGCAGATAAAGAGAATAGACTGACTGAAAGGGTCTGAATAATGATAAGAGAAATTTAATTATATGAACGTATCCCACTGTTAGTCTTTCCATATAGAATACCAAGCCAGAAAGATCAAGAAAAAAGGTTTAGTTAGAGCAAAAAGAACAACTACCAGAAGTTGGGAGCAATGGAGATATCAGCTAATACAGCAGAACATAGACTATCTAGTTCTTGAAATAAACTGGAGATGGGAAGTTGAGGGAATAGTCTTCTACAGTGTAATACAAAACCAGGGAATGGATGATGTGAAAGTTGGAGGAAGGGAAAGGTGGCACTGACCATTGAACAATGGCATTTTTGTCTCAGGAAATAAAAGAAGAATAGAGACAATAGACCTCAAGA